>BSBK01004315.1:352500-537500 GCA_027943335.1 Chamaecyparis obtusa | reverse complement strand
CCCAAAACTACTAGCTAGCAAGGCCATTTATGAAGGCGGAAACCACAACACTTTTGCTTTGGTTTTCAGTCCTCTTAGCATTGTAAACCGTGAAAGCCTTTGTTCTACCTATAGGAAATATGCCAGCATTCAAATTAAACAAGCGGCCCAAAATAGTCGATCATCTTTTCTTTAAAAATATTGAAGATAACTGCGGGAGAAATGAAATTATACAATGCTATTGGTTGTGGAGGTGAGGATTAATAACAGTTTATGCTCCAACCCTCTGCAAGAGTTTTTTGCTATGGCAAGAACTAATATAGCTCTAGGCTTTTAACTACTGACTTTGAGGAAATCATGGTCAATTAATTTGTGCTCTCCTTTGAAAGAGGAGGCAATGATTCTGGTCACCTCCCAAACTTCAAAACTTCATTTCTTCCATATCCTTTAGATTGGAACTACATTGCTATGAGCTACTAAATTATATTAATGAAGAGTAAATGCCAAACTAATATAAATAAACAACAATATAGAAAATAGTTGAAAGAAATGTAATTCGATTAATTAGAATGATTGTTGGGTATTTAAAATGTGGTGTATCTGAAAAAAATCAAATTTAAAATGGCTCATGCTCACTCTATGCTCTGCTAGGTTTTTTTTCACCTTGCATCCATTTTTGTAGTCCCGTCCTTTGCACATACCATAGTTATTGCAGGAAATAGCCTAATATATATGGCTCTGGCCACTTCCCACCAAGCAGTTGATGCTGGTGTTGGTGTGGTTTTGGATAGCAATGGCACCGCCAAGCAAACGCCCCCGCAAGTTTGTACCCAAAGTATTCCATGAAGTATGACCCAGCCTGATATTGTTTTACCCATTAATGAATTCAATGATGCATGCACTTGGCTTGAATCGCACACCCTGATTGGCTATTTTCTAGGTTGCAACCCCCCTAAACATGTTCTCAAGGACTAGGTTGCGAAGAATTGGATTCCTCACGGAATCCACCTAGAAGGCATTCAGAGCCTTACCAAAGGCTTTTTTCTTTTTCTCTTTTCTAACCCCTCCCATGTGAATGCTATCTTTGCCAAAGGTCCCTAGAATATCAGGGCCTCGCTATTAATCTTCCAATGCCGGTCTCATGACTTCTCTATCTCTGATGACAAGAAGCTCAAGGTCCCAGTGTGGGTCAAGTTCCCTGGTCTTCCCCTACCTTGTTGGCCTTTCATGCAAGTCATAGCGCAAAAGTTCGGTAGGGTTATATGTCTTGAGCATGATCAGTTTCTTAATCCGTGCCCTCATAAGAGGCTCTGTGTTGAGGTTGAATTTTCTAGGGATCTCAAAGAATCCATAGAGATTCAGGTTGGTGATACCACCTTCACCTATAAGGTGCTCTATCTTAATCTTCCCAATACTTGCTATCGGTGTCAATTCATGGAGCATAAGATTAAGGACTGCCCTTTGGCAGTGCCTCATACCAAGCCTCCTCCCAAGGATGCTAGTTCAAAGCCGGTTGAGGCTAGAAAGAAAGAAGAGGGAAAAAAAGATGACTGGGTCACTATTGGTCACCATAACAAGCCCCACAAGAAGCCTATTTCGGCTCCTGCCTCTCATCCACCACCTTCTGATAACACAATTTTTTTGGAAACCCCTATTATTGAAGTTTCAAACCCTATTGGGCAAGGGAAAAATGTTTCCACCGCCCAAGCTTCCTCTCCTCTAGCTAGCATGCCTCCGACAACTGCTGAGATTGTTTCTTCCAGCTCTTTCCACCGCTCTTGTAGCCCTTCTGGGTGTGCTGAGACTAAATTCAATGGCATGCAAGACAAGCGGTGTAATATTTCTCTAGATTTTCCTGGTCTAGTTTTGCCCCAGGATATTTGTCTAATAGCTTTGACTCCCTTAGGGATGAGGATGGAATGGATGACACTATTATTCCATGAAGTACATCTCATAGAATGTTCGTGGGTTGACAGACCTACACAGAAAACATTATGTCAGGGATTTCTGTAAGCATTTTTGTCATCTGGATGTTTTATGCCTCCACGAAGTTAAGATTTTTGGTTTCATGCTTGATGCTACTTGTAAAGTTATTTGGCCTAAGAGCCTTGCTCTTTGTTCTCAGCATGAGGCTGGCTGAGGTGGAGTTGTTACTCTCCTCTCTCCTCATTGGCATTCTCTGCTAGTTAGCGATGGTTCTGATCCCATGCAATGAGTTGTTTGGGCCACTTTCATCATTGAGAATCATTCCTTTGGCATAGCTAATGTTTATTCTCCCAATGATGCTGTTGAAAGATCTCACCTATGGCATTGGCTTGTGGATTCTCTGCCACCTGCTACCTAGCTTGTTTGTGGGGATTTTAAAATGGTGGAGATGGCATCTAACAAGGATGGTTTTGTACCATTTTGATGGACAACTGGTGAAAGAGAAGCTTGGTACTACATACATAATAAATTAGGTCTTTTTGATCTTAATGTGGGCCATCACCATTCTGATGCAGCCTAGCACACTTGGTCTAATTATAGGGCTTCTTCTGATAGAATTCATAAAAGGCTTAATTGTGCCATGATCTCATCTCAATCTTTTTTTTCCTTATCTGAAAAGCAAGCCTTACCAATCACTCCTCTTATTGATGTGACCTTGTCAGACCACTTTCCCATCCAATTTAATGTTGTTTGGCAGATAGTTAAGGCTAGGCCTCCCACCATGCAATTCTACTTTAATACTTCTATCCTTCATCATCCTTCCACTATGGCCCACATTCATCAGGTTTGGAACCTTGAGCCTCGACCCACCCACTTGACAGGATGGATTCAATGGTGGAATGACACCATCAGGCATATGGCTCATTTCTTGCACATCTATGGTAGGCAATTGGCCAACTGTCATCACAGAGCCTATGATGTCAACACTAAAGCTTTGTGTGTTGCCACTGAAGCTTTAGCTTAGGACCCATTCAATCAAGAGTTGCAAATCAATCTTTCCAAGTTACGCCACCCAAAGCAAGTGGCTAACAACCATGCTACCAGAGGAGCCCAGATCAAAACTCGACTGCACTAGTTAAAGGTTGGAGACCAAGTCTCAAAAGAATTTTTTACTGCCCTCCATCCATTGCATACCAATACAGGCATATCTAGAATCTGAGAAGGTCATTCCCTTTTCACGGAGCTTCCTGATGTTTTGCAAGCCTTTGTTCGCCACTATGAACAGGTCTTTGCTACTCAAGGCTACTCCCATGCCAACAAGAAAGCTCTTACGAATTGCATTGCAGTGGTTCCTTAGTGTTTCTCCCCTACTCAGTGGGTGTTTTGTGACCAATTGCTTTCCTTGTAGGATCTTCGTGAAGTTGTGTTCACCATGGCTGATGATAAAGCCCCTAGTTGTGATGGCTTTCCCTATGAGTTTTACAAAACCCTTTGGGATGCCATTGGTCTGGATCTCCACTAGGTCTATTTGGAAGCTTTTCATACTCAATCTCTTGGGGAAATCATTAACCAGGGGAATATCAAGTTAATTCCCAAAATTGGGGATCCTGAGGACATTTGTAACTCGTGGCCCATCACTTTGCTCAATGTCTCATAAAAGATCATTGTGAAAGCACTGGCTCTCATGATCTAACACATGCTTCCATAAATTGTCTGGCCTAAGCAAATAGGGTTTATTAAGTCAAGATTTATTCTTGACAACATCATTATTGTTTGGGAAGGTATTGAATGGGCTCGTAAGTCTCACTAGAAAGCCCTTTTTCTCAAAATTGATTTTCCTAAAGCTTATGATCATATTGAATGGCATTTTATCCTTGTGATGCTTCACGCTATGGGTTTCAGCCCAAGATTTCTTCAATCTGTGTAGATGCTCTTCAATAATGCCTCCGCTTGCATTACCATCAATGGCCGCTAGTCTTCCACCTTTGGGCTTTTCCGTTCCATTCGACAGGGTTGCCTTCTAGCTCTAGCTCTTTATGTGTTAGCAGCCAAAGGGTTTAGCTATCTGCTTGCTCACTCCATTTCCATGGGAATTGTTAGGGGAATCTCCTTTCCGAATTCCTCCCAACAGCTTGTCAATGGCCATTTTGTCGATGATTCCTTCCTCACTCTAGTGGAGGATGAAGAGAATATTAAGGCATCCTTGCAGTGTTTAGACACCTTTTGCTTGGCATCTGGCTCAGCCATTCAGTGGCACAAAACCCTTTGTTACAAACAGTAGGCTCTTCCTGAGCCTCCCTGACTTTCTCAATTTGGCTGGACAAGAATTCAACATGGGGAGATATTCCAATTTTTTGGGTATTCCCTTTGCTTTTCAAGGCAATCCTACTGATCTATGGAATGCAATTCTTGCTAAGATTGAAAAAAAGCTTACCTACTGGATCATGAAGCTGCTCTCCCTCGCAGGAAAATTCCAGATCTGCTCCAAAGTCTTGGTTGCCACACATGTTTATTACTCCTCTTGTTGGGCCCCTTCCAAAGCCTCTTACAAACGGCTCAAGAAACTTCTTCAGGATTTTCTCTGGGCCTCTGGCATTGACCACTAGGGCTTTCACAGAGTTGCCTAGGACTTTTTCTGCCTTCCAAATTCCTTTAGCGGGCTTGGATTAATTGATACCCAGAAGCAAGGGAACGCCCTTTGTGCTAGGTGGGTTGTGTGGTGTCTCACAGGCAATGAATCCTAGAAAATTTGACTTTGTCACTGCATTTCCTCAGCCTTTCCTCTTCACAAGCCTACCTGGAAGGGGATTGGATTTCAAACCCTGTTGATTATGAGGGAGCCTATCTAGATCCTGGTTACTTTTGTCACCAAAAGTATTTGGAAAGCTTGGGAGTCTGTCAAGCCCTAGCTTCAGTGGGCTAGGAATAGTTTTCGAGATGGTCTTTCTTTCAACTAGCAGAACATTTGGTGGTCTCATCTTTTTGCCCAGCAAGGGACTCCTCTTGCCAGAATTCAAAGGGTTAGTGATCATCAGTTTCACAAGCATGGCATTCAAACCTACAAGGATGTTTTTTCCCAAGCCACTATGAGTCTCCGATCCTAGGATGATCTCCGAGTTCAATTTCAGCTCATCTGCCTAGATCGTCAGACTTTTGACTTGCTGGTTTCTGCCATTCCACCTCACATCTTACACAAGCTGGGAATTCAGTTAGTTAGATCATGGTGGAAAGACTGGAAGTGGTATCCTGCCACTCCTTTCACTAGTTACAAGCCTAAGCTTGGGTATTCTTGGCTTATGCCTCATTTGCCCATGATTGATTCTCTCAACCAACGTTGGCATCTTTCTTCTTCTCAGAAGAGCTGGGGTTGGAGATTTTGCACTATTTGGGATTCTGTTACTAAGCCTAAAATTGCTCATTTTGCCTAGTGTTTGTTATACTAGGGCTTACCCTTGGGAACTAGACTTCGGCATATGGGGGTTCCTGACCCTAAATGCCCTTTTTGTGGTCACTCAGAGATGCTCATGCATATTTTCTAGTTTTGTCATCATTCCCAAAACTACTAGAGTTGGATTCATGAATTTTTTGCTCCCTTCAAGCCAGAGCCCTTTTCTTGGCATATGGATCTTCTCAGTGACTCTCCCAGAATTCCTTCCCAGTTCACCCAGATATGGCATAAATTTAGGCTATAAATTTTTTTTACTCTATGGAAAGATAGAAACACTGTGCTTTTTTCTCACAGTTGTCGAGATAATCATGTATCTCTTTTTGATAAAGCTTGTATTTGTAACAATGTAATGATGTAGATCTAGGTGCAAGCAGATAAGATATCCCTAGAGGTTGCCCACTTATAGGAGTTTCTCTAGTACTGGGGCAATGCCCTTTGCACTATTGCTCGCGTGCCTCCAGATTCTCTCTCAGCTGACCATACGCCACCCCGGGGCTGATGTCATAGCTAGAGCTCCTCTGCCAGACACTCCAAGACTCCGTAGCAATGGCGTCACCACTTTGCTTCCCCTCCTCCTCGGAGGGATGCAGGTTCTAGTTGGCCTCATGTGCTTGCTTCCACTACTACTTCTTTTGCTCAACCTTCGGGCTCTGCTCCTAATAATCAAGGAAATTTCCCTCACCTAGCGCTGGCTATCTCACCCAGGCGGGACGAAGGAGAAGTTGAAAAAGAAGATCTAGAAGATGGCTGGGCCATTACTGATCAGACTCCTCGGCCCAATGTCTGGGGCAATCCAGATGATAAAAATCCTCCTCCCTCTTCTACTACTGCTCTCGCAGCGTGAGGGTTTTTTGGTTTATTTATGAATAGTTGTTTGTTTCTAGCCTAAGTACCATGTGAACTTGTGGGGTGATTCTTTCCCCCAACCCTTTTTTGTGAATATTGTACTTTAATATTTTTATTAATAGTGAAAGCCTCTATTCATCAAAAAATGTGGTGTATATAATAAGAAAAATCATATTTAACTAGCAGCTAGTATAAATAATGTGAGAATGTAAAACCATGAACAAGGCTTCACAATTTCAACTCGGAGTGTACAAATAGAGCATAGGCATTCCTATAAAAAAATTTCGCTGGCTTCATCTATTTTAGCCATCTATTTTGTTGATGGATGCCTACAATGCTTGTCTCTCCCATAGACCATTGAGAACTAAACTTTCATCAATCAGATTGAGGGGAAACAACAAGCAAAATACAAGAAAAGCTATAATATCTGTGCATTTAGCTTCTCACATGCACTTTTGTATTACCCTCTTAATTAGCATTTGTCGGTCTTAAATGTTAGGGGTGATCATTCAATAATTAATAGCCTAGAGCTATAATAGTTCTTGCTATGGCAGAAAACTCTTGGGGAGGGTTAGAACATAAACCATTATTAATACAAAAAAATGATCGACTGTTGCGGGCCACCCAATTTGAACGTTTGTGCAAGAACTAATAACCTTGTTGCACTTCATTCAATTTATATCTACTTTTTTCTATGAGCATACACAAAGAACAGAGAGAATGAAAAAGACCAATGTGGAAAATTCAATCAAACAATTTGTTAATAAATTAAATTCCAAGAGATTGAAAGCACTAGAATTGCATGCATGTATAACTAATCACTATTATTGTACATCCTTGATAAATGTGTGAGCCAAAACCATTTATTCCTTGTATAACAAAAACTATGTGAACCAAAACCATGTAATGCGGAATAAACTACATGCCAAGAGATTGAAAGCATGAGAATTATGTTGTGTGACTGTATAACTGTACAATAACCAATTAATCTGGACTTTGTTGAACAATACCCAACACTATAATAAATGTGTGAAAGAGAGTTTTAATTGTAAAAGAAATTTTGGATTACAGGGTGTGAATTTAATAACACGTTTATTTACTACGTGGTAATTTGAAAATATGTTTTTAAATGGGAGGAGATTGTCAGTAGAAAGAATAAGGTTATTTTTAAATGGGTTGTCTTAACTAGTTGGAATATGGTAATTAAAATAAAATTTTAAAATATTTAAGGAATGTTATAGAACTTTTGGTAGGGGAACCAGATTTTCTCAAAAAATAAATTTACAAATATTGGTGTTAATATTTTCTAATAAATTTTGTTGATTAATTTTATTATATATGTTTTTTTTAATTTGTCTAACTTCATCATTAAATATAAATTATTATTTCAATTAGTTAGACAATATTTTTTATTTTTTAATAAAAACTAAAAATAATTCTTATAAATATAATTGAAGGTTAAAAAGATTTGGCATTTATTTAAAATATATATTTATATAACTAATTTTAGATTATATATATATAATCAAAGATCTAATTTTAGGGTCACAACCTACTAAAGGTAGACATATAAAGAATGGCTATAAAAAATTTTGCTCTAACAACATTTATCAAATGCACATCAAGCCATGTATGATTTGTACGGAAGGTGGAATCATGCAGTTCAATTTTTAGATTCATTTTTTATCAACTAAAGAAATTTTGACATCTTTTTAGGGTAACTCAAGAACTATTGAATATTCCCTTACTATTCAAGGATGATGGCGAAATAAAGTCTAAAATTGAGTTGAGGATAAATTAGCATACCAAAGCGAAATAGGGTTCCTACATTTATGCATGCAAGCAAGAACACTAGACCTACTTCTGTGTGCACCCTAAAATGGTCGCCTAGACTTTGGGCCCCCATTCAGCAATTTATCAATTTCCCGAATCAACATTCTCAGCTTAATATCAATTTCCTTGATCAAATCCTATTTTATCATTTTTGATTATTTGCCTTGGGTTAACCATTTTATCCTAAGTCTTTATTTAATTAAAAGGAATGTTTCCTCCCCTTTTATTAAATAAAAAAGCCCCCACTTTTTCTCTTATCCTAAGTTGCACATATAAAGCATTATTCTTATTTTATAAAAGGAGAAAAAGTACTTTTTGTCTCATATGGACATAAAAGTCAACTCTTATTTTCTCATTGGAGGATATTTTTGCACATGGATTGCTCCTCTTTTATGCTCCACCCTTAATTAAATCTTTTTCCTCTTAATCTCCATCGTCCGTTGATTTTCATTTCCTATAAAAGAAGAGCTCCCTTCTTCATTTTCATAAGGATCTTTTGAATACTAGTGTTATGCTGCAGATTTTCTAAGTGACTTTGGAGCTTTTGAAGATTTGGAGCATTTTTAGCTTTTTCATTTACATAGTTACATTATCATGGCATTCATAGCTTAGTTTCCTTTATGCTTTAGATTAATTCATCTAGCTTAATTAGGAAGCCTTTGTAATACTTGTTCTTTCATTTTCATAGCTTAATTCGCATAGTTTGCATCTTCATTTCTAGTATAGCATTGCATTGCATTTCATTTTGATTCTTGAGGATTTTGGCATTCTTGCCCTTGTCTTCTTTGAATCTCCCATTGTGTGGTTGACTAGCAAGGTCATAAGCTTTATAGCTATAGCTGAGAGCAATCTTAAAATCCTTGCAACTCCATTCATAAGGAGCTCTAGGTCACTTTCTCAAGGTTTCCCATTCATGGATTCCCTTGGATGTAATGACTTAGAGAAGTGCACTATTTTGTGTACATTTTTGGTGCCCACGGTGGTGCAGAGCATTATTGTTTTGTCCTTCATTTCATGCATTTTTTTCAATTTTTTATAATTTAGCATCATTTTCAGCTCTTTGAGTTTTTTGGCTTAGAATATCATGTGATCCTTTGCCAATGTCATGCAATAATTCATCATATACTGGCACGATACTTTACCAGTTAAAGTATAGCTCTCTTTGTAGCATTCTGTCGCACTATTTAGAACATTCTATCACATACAAGTACAAGTCAAGTGTCACCCAGAAAGATAATATCACCCCAGTATATTGTAAATTATCATATGATACTTTTGGTGACTATACTATTGCCTGTACCTAGCAGTGAGTTGTTTCTTGGTTCTTTCTTGCTAAATTTTGATCTAATTAGCTTGTTGGTTTAGTTTGTTGTGGTTAGACAGATTTAATTTGCAAATTTCATTTGGATTTTTATTTTGCTAACCATTGTGGGGCTAACAAGTTATGGTTGTAGGAGCCTCTTGCTTAAATATTTTTCCAAAAGATTGCATGCATAAGGGCTACTAACAGTTTTTGCAGGGCTGCCCAAAAGCATAAAAAAACAAAAAAAAAAGTTCTTGTTTTTTATTTCATTTCAAGTGTGGCATCTACTAGTTGTTTCATTTCATAGGAACATAATATCTTGTTGTAGGAATCTTTGGGTGGTAGGAGAAGTATGCTCTTCACCCTTGTGGTGAACCAGAAAATCTTGACCCATCTTTAGAGTTTGAAAGTAAGAGGGTAATTGAATCCTTTACTTGGTGTGTTTGGGAGAAAAATTTGAGATAGGGGAGTATGCTCTTCACCCTTGTGGTGAAACAAAAACCTTGAACCTCATAAGTTGATCCACTTTTTGTGTAGTTTAAGATCCTTTAGCGGGCCTGCTCTTGAGCAATCAAGAGGAACGACCCAAGTGGGGACAAGCTTTTTGCTGGCTATTCCAACCCACTATAAACTCAAGGCTATCAAGGACATAAAACTTTGGTAGACGTAGCACTTGTCTTCGCTTGATGTGAGTAGCTTATGGGATTGTGACCATGAGAAAAATGTCAAGCAAGAATGCTTAAGGTACTCTTGTGGCCGCGAGGTCCTAGTCCTTTTTGAGGAGCAAAAGGGGTGTTACGAATGGAAGCCCTTACTAAGAACCATAGATAGAATCCACCCTATTTTTTTGCTTAGCTTCTTGGTGCAAGGATTGATCCAAGTGGAATAACCCAGATCACCCCAAGATTACTCACCATGTATGTTCCTTTGGTTGTGTCATTGGCACTTCTACGACAAAGCCAATATCTATTGTGGGCAACCACTTTGTGTGAGGTAATGGGACATCAAGTGTGGGCCAAGTTGTTAAGTATTGAGCCATTGTCTTTTTAGGATAGAAAGTGCTTGAAGTGTTCTCGCTGTGATATACCCGTGTAAACGTTCTTGCATATTCAACATCATGGTAGTATTCATAGGATTTTTCAATTTTGATATCACAAGTGCTTGTCTTGGCAAGGTTTCTTTTTCCCTTGTTTCAAGTGTTTGAAGACATGTTTGATCCCTTACTATTTTCAAACCTATCCATTTACTATTGTCACTGTGATTGAAACTAAAAAAATCAACCTTCAAACTAAAATTTTGATCAGATTGCCCTTAAAATTGAGATTTTTAGCACTCACTGGTCAAGAGTCATACAACATTGGGACAGTATCGCACCTTGTACTGATAAATATCATGTGATAGTTCATCATTGGAAGACTATCGCACCACTTGCCTAGAAAGTATTACACGGGCTGTCTGGAAACTATCGCCTGGTATCTGTGAGAGATATCGCCTGGTTAGAAATTATCACCCTATTAGCCTAGAAACTGTCGCACAAAGTATTTTTGTTGTTTTCCTGGTTTATACAATTTTTAGTCTTTCCTTGGTTGACCAAATTTTAGTAGGTCTTGTACCCTACAGCTAAAAGCCTATTTGTACCTTAGGTTCTTGGCTCTAGACATCTTGAGTTAGTAATTTTTTACTTCACCATAGATTTTGCTTGTCATTGGTAGGTTAGGAATCATCCTTGTTGACAAGATTCACCTTTAGATTCTTTGATTGTACACTTAGATAATTTGAGTACTCTTTTGTCCAAATCCATTTTCATACAATTTCAATATATTTTGGGTAAATCATCCTCTTGATCCATATGTGCTAGGATACTGGAATCCTTTTATTACACACCACTGTGGCAGTGTTGATTTATACCTTTTGTCAGCTTTCTATTTCACCATTTCTCATTTGGACAATTGAATATTTTCACTATCCTAGTTTGACAATTAACAATTCACAAGGTTATCTTCTCACTACGGGTCTTTTCTTTCATGCCGGTTACAACAAGATACCAAGTGGACCAAGGAAAATGACCTCAAGTAGTTTTTGAACAATTACATCTAGTACAAACTCGCCAAAAGTGAAAGGGGAAGGAACCCATCTTCGATCAATCTCCTAGGAGTACTTTAGAAGTTTGGTTTGAGCCTAGGAGTAGCCTTAGTTAGTTGAGTACCTCTCTAGCACCTTCTCAATCAAATATGGACATGAGTTACGCCTTGACAAAAAGGGATAGAGAAGCAATGGATCAAACTCTTGATGAAATTTTCCAAAGACATAGAGATAACATATTATTTGGGGAATCTTCTCATGATAATCAAATAGAGTCACCCACTATTAGCACCAGGTATCTAGATGCTCATCAACGAGCTGAGAAACATTATAGATGAGCTCAACAAGATGCACGGTCACAACATGAAGACCAAAATAACCAATCTTGTGACACTCATGTCAATGCAGCTAACTTGTTCAATCATTCAAGACCAAATTCTCCACTCGGAACCACCTCATGATATAAAAGTGAGAGGCTAAAAAGAATTGAGCAAGAAAAAAAAGCCTTCTTGAAGGAACAAGCTACTAAAGAAGAAAAATTTAGGCTCCTAGAGGAGGAACAACGAGCCTTGTTGGATATAGAGAGAAGAGCCGCACAAGAAGAACAAGATAGACTTCTAGCCCAAAAACTTAATCCACCATCTACTCCCTCGGGCACCCCATGGGGCAGAAGGTATTCAAGGTCACCCTCAAGATCTCCTAGTCCTAGAGGAAGGACTTTACAACATGCTCACTATAGGAGACAAACATTTTATTAGAGTGCAACAAGAACCACTATTCCAACAATATGTGGAGATGTACCTTGATCAAAATAAAGATAAGTTCCTAGAGAGTTTAATTAACAAGGGTGTGAGGGTCCCTTATAATTTTGATGTGGATAGGAGAATCAAGAAATAGAGCCCCTCACAAGAAGAACAAATTAAGCAAATCCAGAAAATGATGGAAAAAATGATGGCTCCTAAGAGCTCCTTCAACCTTGATTCTATTTGTCCTAATCCTTTTGATAGGAGTGTCAGCATGAAGGATTTTCCTAGGAAAATTGAATTTCCCCAATATGACAAATATGATGGTAATGGTGACCCACATGATCATGTGCTTCAGTTCTACACCGTGAGTTTTGAATTCCACCATGAAGATTCCTATCTAATGAGATTATTCCCAAGGAGTCTAAAAGTTCAAGCTATGGAGTGGTTTACCAACATAACCCCTTCTCATCAAAACTTTTAAAGAACTGGTCCATAGATTTGTACAACATTTTGCCTACAACTTATCAAGATCAGTCACCATGCTCAATTTGTGCAATTTGAAACAAAACCAAGGGGAGTCCTTTGTTACATTCTTACAAAGATGGAGGCGATTGTGCTCTCGGTATTCTAGGACTATTCATGAACATGAGAGAATTGATATCATTGTGAGTAATTTAGTACTAGAGATGTAGTATGAGGTTCAGAAGATGGTCTTTGATTCATTTGACACCATGGTCAAAACCGCATGTAGAATAGAGGATGTTTTAAAAGAACAAGGTATTTTGACTAAACAAAATAATAACAACAATAGTCAAAATAATAACAACTATAATAAGGATAAAAGAAAGAACTTGCACTAGAATAAAAATAAACAAGTAGTCAATGATGGAGTTGTTGACTCTTCTCAACCAAAGGATCAAGGTTTTCTTCATCTATCCAGTGTGGTTCAAGCTATGAAGCTTAATGCATCCTCTAACCAACAAGAGCATAAACAACGATATCAAGACAAACCCAAAAAGGAAAAGCGACAATTCTCTAAGCTTGGGGATTCTTATGAGGATGTTTTCAAAACACTTATTGCTAACAATATTGCGCAACCATAAGATCTAGCAAAATTTTGCATGCTTGACATTAAGCCATATTGGTGGAATGAAAAAGCTTACTACATATTTCATAATGGCATTGGCCATGACATCGAGCACTACTGGAAACTTAAACATCTTATTCAAGATCTTATTGAAAATGGAAAACTTGAGATTGATGGATTGAAAACCAATGCAGACCACAAAGCATTTAAGGAACCTTTGCCTAAATATGATAAGGGGGAAACCTCTAAACCCAAAGATGGAAAAGCTACAATCAATTACACCTATACGTCTGCAAAGAATGTTATCAATATGCTTGAAGTTGTGGATGAGAATGTCAATATGATGGGAATCAGAGATCCTTATGGTCATGATGTTGATTCTCCTCCTAAATTTGATGAAGAACCTATGATAGTGCTTAGATGTCCTCACTCTCGAAAGTCATCCCAAGCTCTTAATGATGTCACCAGAAGCCAAGGTCAAGGTCATGTGATCATTAGATATCCTAATTCCAGCCAATCTAGTAAACCCAAGCACATGACACCCAAGAATGTCACCACCAAGTCAGCAGTCAATCCTAAAATGAGCTACAATCTTGTTGACTAGTTACAAAGAACACTAGCTCAAATTTTAATTTTTGAACTCCTAGAATTGTCTCCAAGACATAAGCGTATCCTTGAGGATGCTTTGCATATAGCCAATGTCCCTATAAACATAGATGCTGACCCATTCCAGAGCATGATGAATCACCTTGCCAGCCCTCATTACCTCACATTCTTAGAAAAAGATGACAAAGCCTTGAGCCATCCACATAATCTTGCCCTTCACATTGAGGTCATGATCCATAAAACCCATGTTAGGCATGTGTTGATAGATGGGGGTGCTGGGCTCAATATTTGTTCCTTGAGCTTATTGAAAATTTTGGGTTACTCAAAGAAAGTGATTGATACTAGAAGAAAGATTACAATAAAAGCTTATGATGAGGCAGAGAGAAGCTCTAAGGGGTTAGCCATCCTTCCTGTTAGAATGGGTCCTATTGAAAAGGACATTTTGCTTCAAATTGTTGATGCTGGTTCTTTAGCCTATAATATTCTGCTTGGTAGACCATGGATCCATGACATGTAAGAGGTGTCATCCACCTACCATCAATGTGTCAAATTCCCCTACAATGGAGTAGAAGTATGCATACTAGGTGATAGTACCTTGTCTGTTAATGCAAATTTAGTAGGGACTCATGTTCCTCTTAACAGAGAAGTAGAAAATTATGATGCAACTCTAGAGCAGTGCAAGAACAAGTTTAAGGCCATAGACCTTGGTATGGGGGGTTATCAAATGGACTCCTTCACAAAACTGCTAGTCTCACCTAAGTCCTATGGTTAACCCTCACAAGAGATGCGTCCCTCATCTTCAACAATGACTCTATTTGATACATTTGTAGAGTCCTCAGTACCTATACAAGATGAAAAAGAAGAGGTGGATATCAGAGATTTGATTTATAAGGAGGAAAAATACTAGCATAATGAAAATTTCTCCCCATATCCTAAGGCTTATGGGAGAGGATACACTTTGGTTAAAAATATGGGCTACCCAGGTCATGGTCCCCTCAGTCACAGATTAGATGCTAAGGCTGAACCACTTGATCATGCTCTTTTTGGATGTAGATCTAAGACAATAGTTGGCCTAGGTTTTGAAGGTCAGAACAAGAAAGTTACTCCTATCCTAGTTGCGATGGATAGTGATGAAGAATCAAGTTACATACCCAATTTACAAAATCAACAAGACATGTGTGAAGATTGGGTCCCTTCCACCAATATCATTTGGGGAGATTCAAATTCTACAATTTCAAACCTAGGACAAGAACAATCCACTATTGAAAATCATGTTCAAGAACATCAGTATACAAATGGCATTCAAGAAGGTGTTACCCTTGGTGACATCAAAGCCTTTACTTCAAGGCCTAAAAAACATGCTTGGTGTAAACATCCTAGTCAGGATTCGAATACAGACTCACATGAGTACGAGTGGGATTCTCTTTCTGATTGCTCTACAGTTGACATGGACATTGATGTTGTTCATACATATAGTTCTCAACCTAAGGTAGCTAACAAGTCTAGTGTAGGATTAGAGGATTTGAATCCACAAGTTGCTTTAGTGGATGATGCTTCACTTGGTAGGGTAAGTCCTAATTTGGGTACCTTAGAGGGATACTTGATGAATCCTAACTCTACAATCACTAGAGATGATGCCATTCACATACACAGTATTGAACCAGTCATTGACTTACCCCTCACCAATCCTCACTTAATTGATTGGTCTCAGTGTTATCAAGAGCCTTAGCTCCTAACCTTTTGGAATGATTATGAGATAGCATGCTACTTGAATGCCCTTGAGCCCATAGTCTCTTCCACCAATGAACCAACTACGAGCATGATAGAACAAGACATCAAGTACCTCAATCAAAAAAAAAAAAAAAAAAAAAAAAAAAATAGGAGTTTTGATGGTGAAAACCACTATGTGGCAGTGTTAGAACCGAAAAAAGTAAAAACAAAAGATGTATCTGAAGGTGAAAACCTCTTTGAGGCACCTAAGGATGGGGTACTTGATCATCTTCCCAGTTATTTTCAAGACAAGTCATCAGTGCTTATTGAGCCCACATAGCCAGTTAATCTGAATATAGAAGAGGCTCCACAAATAGTTCATTTGGCTCAGTCATTGTCAACACAAGAGCAAGAAGCCTACACCAAATTCCTACAAAGAAAGAAAATCAATTTTTCTTGGAACTATTCAGACATGCCAGGGTTGGACACTAGTCTCATAATGCAGCATTTGTCCATAGCTCCCGAAATAAAACTAGTGAAATAGAAATTGAGGAAAATGCATCCCCACATAGCTCTTCTTGTCAAAGTTGAACTAGAAAAACTCCTCAATGTAGGATTTATAAGAGCCATTGATTATGCCAAATGGATATCCAATATTGTCCCAGTTTCTAAACATGACAAGTCCATTCGTGTCTACACAGACTTTAGAGATCTCAATCAAACTTTCCCAAAGGATGATTTTCCACTCCCAAACATAGACATGATAGTGGACATGACTGCGGGATATGAGATCTACTCTTTGAAGGATGGATTTTCTAGTTATAATCAAATCAAGATAGCTCCTGAGGATCAGGAAAAGATAGCATTCACTTGTGAGTGGGGAACCTATTATTGGAACATCATGCCTTTTGGTTTAAAAAATGCAGGAACTACATACCAAAGAGCTATGACAACAATCTTTCATGACATGATGCATAAGAATATGGAAGATTATGTGGATGATACCTTGGCTAAATCTAAGAAAAGGGATAAACATTTAGAAGATTTAGAGGTCATTCTAGATCAAATGGAATAGTTCTAGCTAAGATTAAATCCAAAGAAATGTGCATTTGGTGTTACCTCAGGCAAATTGTTAGGCTTCATTATTTCAGCAAAAGGAATTGAGTTAGATCTTGAAAAGGTACAAGCAATCATGGATATGCCACCTTCCAAAAACATCAGCCAAATGAGGAGTCTCCAAGGATGCCTTCAATCTATGAGAAGGTTTATTTCCCAACTAGCGGATAGAGCTCAACCCTTTAACAAGAACTTACATAAGGGAGTCCAATGTGTATGGAATGAGGAATGTAAAAAGTGTATGGACCAAATCAAGGAGTACTTGGCCAATCCTCCCATCTTAATGCCTCCTATCCTAGGAAAACCACTTATTTTATACATTTCAACAACTGAATCTTCCCTGGGGGCATTGTTGGCTCAAATTAATGAAAATGGGAAAGAGAGAGCCATATATTATATTAGTCATACCCTTGTGTCTTATGAGGTCAACTACACCAATATTGAAAAGGCTTGTCTTGCAGTAGTATTTGCTGCCTAGAAATTAAGACACTACATGCTTTCACATACGGTGCATCTCATAGCTAAAATTGATCCTCTCAAGTACTTACTTAGTAAGGCCACTCTCACAGGAAGACTTGCTAA
Source organism: Chamaecyparis obtusa (assembly GCA_027943335.1). Taxonomy (NCBI): domain Eukaryota; kingdom Viridiplantae; phylum Streptophyta; class Pinopsida; order Cupressales; family Cupressaceae; genus Chamaecyparis; species Chamaecyparis obtusa. Next base: position 520,236 of record BSBK01004315.1, on the reverse strand, counting down.
ATGGATGATGATTCTTTCTAAATTTGACATAGAGTATGTTGAGCATAAAGCCATAAAAGGAAAAGCTATCACAAATCAACTAGCTAATTTTCCAATTCCAGACAATATGCCTATTCAAGTTGAGTTTCCAGATGAGCACATACTATACATAACTGATAGGACATGGAAGATGTTCTTTGATGGGTCTTTCATGCAAAATGGTTCAGGAGCTGGAGTGTTGTTTGTTTCTCCTCATGGGTACACAATTCCTAAGTCCTACAAACTATTGTTCCCATGCACAAACAACATAGTCGAATATGAAGCCTTGACTAATGGATTAAAAATGCCTATAGAATGGGGAATTTCAGAGCTGCACATTTATGGGGATTCACAATTGATCATCAACCAAGTTAATGAAGAATACCAAACAAAAGATGACAAACTGATACCCTATAAGAAGATGGTTGATTCATTGCACTGATATTTCACCTTTTTTACATTTCAAAAAATCCCTAGAACAAAGAATAAAGCAGCTGATGCTATGGCTACATTGGCTTCACTTCTTTAGCTAGAATAGCATGAGTCCAAATTTGAATTCCTGGTGGAAGAGCTACGTTATCCAATCTATGACTCCCAAGAAAGCCAAGTCATTTGTACGCTCATTGGTCATGAGTCATCCCACTACGGTGCCATTTACTCATATCTATGTGATGGCATTATACCCAAAACCTTTAACTACTCTAAAATAAGAAACCTAATCTATAATGCCTCTCACCATACCCTTATCTCTAGTGATTTGTGTAGGAGGGGTTTAGATGGGACACTTCTTAGGTACTTGGAAAAGGAGGAATCCAACCAAGCGTTAGCTGACATTCACGAGAGCATTTTTGGAGGACATTCTAATGGTCTTTCCATGGCCCGAAGGTTGCTTAGGGTGGGGTACTATTGGCCTACCATGCAGATAGATGCAATAGCTTTTGTCAAATCATGTGAAAAGTGTCAGAAACATGGAAACCTAATTCATGCTCCAGGCAGGGAGCTTATTCCCTCTATTTCTCATTGGCCATTTCAGTGCTGGGCCTTTGACCTTGTTGGGCAGATTCATCCCAACTCATCAGGTGGACATAAATTTATCATTATTTCTATTGACTACTTTACCAAATGGGTAGAAGTTGTTCCACTTTCTGTTGCTTCAGGAAAGATGGTTTCTTTGTTCATCTTGAACCATATCATCTGTTGGTATGGGGTGCCTTCTGAGATAATCACTGACAATGGAGGTCAGTTTAAAAATAAGGACCTAAAACAACTCTGTAAGAAATTCAAGATAAAACAGCATTGGTCCTCCATTTACTTCTTGCAAGGAAATGGACAAGCAGAGGCTTCGAATAAAACTATTCTCAAAATCCTCCATAGAATAGTTCACAAGAATGGTAGAGATTGGCATCTTCAGATAAATCCAGCCTTATGGGCTTATAGAATGAGTATTCATACTCCCATAGGGGCTACTCCTTTTTCCCTCACTTATGGTGCTGAAGTAGTGTTACCTTTAGAGGTAGAGATCCCTTCACTTAGAGTCTCTCTCAAAGGTTTAGTGACAAATGAAGATTATCATGCCATGAGATTGCAAGAGCTAGAAATTCTAAATGAAAAGCATAAAGCATCGTTTGATCACATGAGAGTCTACCAAAAGCATATGCCCAAAGCATTCAATAGGAAGGTTTTCCCTAGAGAATTTCATGTGGGGGATCTTGTCTTGCAAGAAAACCCTAACAACCAACAACATAGAGAACAAAAGGGGAAGTTCAAACCTAATTGGCTTGGACCATACATTATTATTGATGCTTTTGGGATAGGTGCTTACTTACTATCTGATGAAAAGGGAGAGTAGCTCCCTGATCCTATCAATGTGTTTCACCTAAAGAAGTTTTATCCATGATGCCTATTCAGTCTAGGGGCATCCTTTGTACATATTTATTGATCCTGAAAAAATTCCAAAAAAATTCATATAAGATGTTGAAAAAATCCTAAAAAGCATAAAAGGTCCTGAAAAAATACAAAAAAATTAAAAAATTAAAAAAAATAGAAAAAGTGCCTTGGTGAAAACCTAGAAATAGGTGCTACTTGAGGCCTTTTCACCCTTGTTTCTTAGCATGCATCTTTGACACTTAGCCTTTCTCCATCATGCCTTGACCTTGATGCCTTGGTTTGGAATTGGTCTTTGTCTTTGTCTAGGGGGCATAACCATGTTAGCTTTGGTCTCTAGGATGCGTTAGGTCTTGAGGACATCTTGCAAACAGTGTTTTTCAACACCACCCCAAACTATGTTTTTCAACACTACCCTAGTGTCAAGTGTTTCTCAACACTTATCAGATAATCCTACCCCACAATGTAGCATGATATGGTATTTCTCACTCGTAGATGTGATACTCAAAGTTTGATTCTCTGACCTACACACACACACTTAAACATTTGACTCATTTAGACGTGATTGACTTTATCTTCTTTGTGTGTTGTCTATGATGATTTCTTTGATGAGTGTTCTCTCCCTAAGAAGTTTTCAATGATGCCTAGCTAGAAGACTGAGGGCATGAGAACATGTTTTATTGCTTTTTCTACTTGGTATATTTTTTTGGTCTTAACTATCATCAACATTTATGCTTGATCCACTTGACACTTAGGATCTGCAAGGTATTATCCTTGACTATTTTACACAAGTGCATACTTCTAGCCATCTTGACTTTCCTTGTGTCTCGATGTGAGTATAATCTTGCTATATCAAACTTAGGTAATCTCACTGCACTAGTCATCTTGACCTACATGTATTTGGTGCCTAGGTGGGATTCCCACATTTTATTTGATATAGATCATATTCATATACCCATAGTCATACTAGTGAGTATTGTATGATCTTATGATGCTACCAATAAAGCTCGATGATGATTATTAGATGTCTATTGGCATTGTGACCTTGCAAGTCAACCACTTTTCATAGTAGCTTGCATTTCTAGGTTCATGTTAGATTAGTTTTGTATTTTGCACATGAAGAGAGCTCTCTTTTTATCTTTCATAGACTAGTCAGTCAACTGCGCTCACCTTGCCTTTTCTTCGATCATGTCTTTCGCTCCTTGTCTTTTACATCACATCCTATTCCTATCATCACAAGGGGTTAATCTTATCATCATATCTCTATCATAAAAGGAATCATTTTTAGAAACATGAGTCTATATCATACACATGAGTATTAAACATACATCCATGAGAGAGAGTATACATGAGCATTTATATGATACATTTTGAGCAATATGACAAGACAATATAAAAATTGATACATCCATAACAAGTGAGACAAATACACAAATACATCGCAAATCTAGTAATCTCATATATATAACAATGTCATGATAAAAAATACAATATGAGATCCCAAAAAAAATTGGATCAAAGTCTCATGATATGTAAACATCTAAAAATCCTAATCCTAGCTTTGGCTGGCACCATCATGTGGAGCTGGTGGTGGAGGAGGTGGTGCTACATCTGGTACCATATCAGATCTCCTAGCTATTGCAAAGTAGGGAGGAGCCCTCTGACCCTCTGGCATAGCTTGAATGTAGAGACCATGATAGTAAGTGGCTCGCACTACCTCTCTCCATGACTCTACAGTAGCCACCTGTATAGCCCTATCTTGCCACTCTAGCTCAGCTCTCATATCTGTCAGGTATTGTTCTCTAACCACTATGGTGATACGTAACTACTGCATCTCCATCTCTAGAGCCTAGATCCTAGCTCTCGGGTCCTCTCTCTATGTAGGGTGATCCTACCCAGCACCCAACCCTCGACGAGATGGCCTCACTGTGTCATCTCCCTCATCTATGGAACCCTATCCCCGTGGCCATTTCTGGCCACCTAATTGAGAACTTTGTCCTGTCTCTCTCCCTCTACCTGTCCCTCCTCCATCTCCTCCATCCCCATCATCACCATCATCTCCCTGAGCTGTTGGCTATGCATCAAGTACCGTGAACCTAGGAAATGGAGCTCACCACTGCTCTACTCTATAGGCTACATCAGCCCTTGCATTTTCCATGTCTGGGAGATAGTCCCATGGCTCTCTCCATATGGCTGTGGTATCTTGTACTACTTACTGGTAATCTAGCATCAGCAACCACCCCTGACCCTCCTCATCCCTAGCCCGGGTGTATGTAGTAGTCTTAGTAGATACCCACTGCTACTGCCTGAACTACCTCCATACTCAAGTAATAAAAAACCTCTCCACAATATCTGGGTGTCAGCCTACCAGTGGCTGGTTTCATAACATATAGCTTAGCTCATCCTCTGCATCACCCCATGTCTCCATAGCCCTGTATGGCCTCCATTGGAAGGAAGTCAACTCATTGAGTATCCTCTTATAGTATGTCACATCCCCGCTATGAGGCTATGACAAGAATCCTACATATTTGTAGATAAAGGGATGTCTCCTTTCCCTAGGCTATACGTGCAGATGCACCATAGTGATGTGCTCCCATGACCACACCTATGCTAGAATAGCACTGCACGCCCATGTCCTACTCTCTCGGTACATGATCTCATGAAGCCCATGGTACATATCGGCCAATATGGTTGGGCCCCATTCCATCCATCGGGGATGTGCTACCAGATCTACTAACAATCTACCCCATCCTAGTGAAAAACCCTTCTAACTCCTGTCAGTGATAAGGGCTTGTGCAATAATGGAAGCAACAATACATGACACTGGGAAGTCTCTACCAAAATCCTCCTTCAACTGGTCCCAGCTAATGTGTCTATCTATAATAGTGACATCCTGGAACATGCCCTAGATGGCCTGTCATCCCTCGGTAGGATCCTGATCGTAGTATACCTATGCCAACAAACAATCATGTCAGTTTCTATTATATGGAAACTTTACATCTATAACTATCTATAAACATGATTATACTTATAGGATCACCATGGCTAGGCACTCAAAGAATCCTATAGACATCCTCCAAAGTGATCGATGCCTCTCCAGTAGGTAGATGGAGGGTGTTAAGCTCTCTATGCCATCTCTCAACTAGCATAGTCAACAACCCATGGTCAACTCAAATGTGGCGAAACTTCAGCAAGTAGCCAAAGCCCATCACCCTCAAGTCTGCCCAACCTGGATCATCTAGATCTCAGACATATTGTAGCCTAGTAACCTTCAACGCTCTATCAAAAAGAACTCCTACAAGCCATCAATCCAAACCTGATGTTAGAACATATCATGATGGATGTCTAAAATTAGTACAATGCATCTTAGAAAGAAAACATTGTCTAGACCCATGTCATTTTGCTCAAAAACACTAAAACGTGTCAAATTTTTAAACTATGCGATACTATTTTTTTGATAAAGTATTGTACGATACCTTTTCTTATAACAGTGTGATAGTATCTTGAAGTATGATACTTTGCATAGCATCACATGACATTTCATCTGGTATCATGCGATACTAGACCTAATGTCGGTGTGATAATATGTAGACCAACGAAGTATCACACGACATTTTCCTTCAAAAGGTGCGATACTTGCAAAAGATTGTACGATCATTCGACTGGGTTAAAAATTTGAAAATTTCAAATATTAAAAACATGTTTCAAAATGCATTAAATGCTCATAAATGACTCAAAAGGGGCAAGTTTTTTCTAAAAACATACCAGGGCCCTTTGCTGTGGAGGCTGGTTGTGCAACCGGATGTGCTCAAATTGATGCCTGTGAACCGGGACTATTGCTTGTTGGGCCATTTTCTCTCTCTAAGCTCTTAAGATTCTAAAATTGCTAAAAGATAAATGATTTTTGAAAATGACCTTTTTACCCCTTTTTATAGCATTTTGACTTTTTCACCTAATTTTCAAAACACCTAAGAATTGCATGAAAGTTGCACCCCTAGCTAATTTCGACATCTTGGATCCATTTTTAGACTCAAAATCAAAATTTGAGTTAATCTTGATAGTCAAAATCGCATTTCAAAATTTCCTTTTCTTCTGTGCAGTTGGCTGACCATTTGAGGCCTGATCCTTCGATCTTCGTTGGGGCACCTTCATTTCTTCATCCCCATCTCTTCCAAACTCCTAGTCTTTCATTCATTTTCACTCATTTCATCTCTCTGAGGTTTGACTTCATCCTTAATCTATATGTTTCCCAATCAAACCTAGTCAAACTGGAGCACGTCTTCACTATTTAATGGTTATCTTATCATCTTTCACCTTTGATTATGATTTCTAGTGATTTGATCATCTTTATCAATTTTTTGTTCTCCTCTACCTAATTTCAATCTTGATTTTGAGGGGGCAGTACCTATCAGCTTTGATCTTTGATTCAGCTTTATCATTCAGCTCAACTTGAGATTTTTATTTGGAGACTTGATTGTCACTTAACAACAACAGTGTTGGTCTTGTCTTTTGATTCTTATCTCTTATTTTTAGACTTGATTATCACTTAACAACAACGGTGTTTTTCTCATCTTTCAGCTTATCTTTGTCCTGATGTGTTCCCATCCGTTGAACACACATCTGGGTTGTTTTGTGATTCCAAATTGATCTCACATTTCAATTCCATTCTTTGACTGCATGTGATCCCAAATCGATCTCACATTAGTCAAAGAGGGGCAAATGTATGCACCCTAAAATGGTCGCCTAGACTTTGGACCCCTATTCAGCAATTTATCAATTTCCTAAATCAACATCTTCAGCTTAATATCAATTTCCTTGATCAAATCTTATTTTATCATTTTTGATTGTTTGCCTTGGGTTAACCATTTTATCCTAAGTCTTTATTTAATTAAAAGGAATATTTCCTCCCCTTTTATTAAATAAAAAAAACCCCACTATTCCTCTTATCCTAAGTTGCACAGATAAAGCATTATTCTTATTTTATAAAAGGAGAAAAAGTACTTTTTGTCTCATATGGACACAAAAGTCAACTCTTATTTTCTCATTGGAGGATATTTGTGCACATGGATTACTCCTCTTTTATGCTCCACCCTTAATTAAATCTTTTGCCTTTTAATCTCCATCGTCCATTGATTTTCATTTCCTATAAAAGAAGAGCTCTCTTCTTCATTTTCATAAGGATCTTTTGAATACTAATGTTATGTTGCAGGTTTTTTAGGTGACTTTGGAGCTTTTGAAGATTTCGAGCATTCTTAGCTTTTTCATTTACATAGTTGCATTATCATGGCATTCATAGCTTAGTTTCCTTTATGCTTTAGATTAATTCATCTGGCTTAATTAGGAAGGCTTTGTAATACTTGTTCTTTCATTTTCATAGCTTAATTTGCATAGCTTGCATCTTCATTTCTAGTATAGCATTGAATTGTATTTCATTTTGATTCTTGAGGATTTTGGCATTCTTGCCCTTGTCTTCTTTGAATCTCCCATTGTGTGGTTAACTAGCAAGGTCATAAGCTTTATAGCTCTAGCTAAGAGCAATCTTAAAATCCTTGCAACTCCATTCATAGGGAGGTCTAGGTCTCTTTCTCAAGGTTTCCCATTCATGGATTCCCTTGGATGTAATGACTTAGAGAAGTGCACTATTTAGTGTTTACAACTTCCACAATAATCATATTAAAGGAGAGTAGATCCCCTTGGCTCAAAGAACTCGATGCAAAGTAACATCAATGCTCCTTCTTTGAGTTGACAAAAATGTATAAATATGTAAAGTAAATATTAGATTTGGGGCCAATGTTATGGATTTCAAAATTTATAGTAAGTTTGAGGACATATATGCAAATATCATATATAGGTCTACAAAGAGGTTATAGAGAGTAACTTGTGTCGAAAAAATGATTTGAAATTGGAAGGTCAATGTCACTTCAGGTGATATCAACATATGAATGTCGAATGAAAACAAAATTGGTCTTTTTGGAATCAATATACTACTCAAAACCTTCTCTTAAGATATCATCACAAATACCCAAGACTACATCACTCCAAGAAACAAAATCCCTTCTCTTTTGGATATGCAAAAATTTGATCTTTATATCTTTGTCTTCTCTATCTAATCCCAAAAATCAATCTTCAAGTTTTGCTACCTTAAAACACAAAGTTTTGAAAATGTTGGGTTGATACAATTCTGTTTGAACATGATCAAAAGTGTCAATGAATAACATGACATGACAAGACATAAAGGGGATCAATAAAAAGGACATGATTACAGGAAGGTATTTCTAACTTACCCCAATATTTAGATCTAAAGAATATGGTGTCTAATGAAATGTTACATTGAGTACTTGATGCTTGAATGCTTCTTGTATTTAAATTGTGAAAGCATGAAGTGAAAATGAATGAGAATGACTCTCTTATATAGGGTTCTAAAGGTATTTTTATGAATTAGGTCAACTTCCAAAAGTCATTTTGAGCAAAAGGATTCAAGGATGAAATGGTAGAAACCTAGAAATGACATGTTTGAATTTGGGCCAGATTTAGAGGGTCAAGGGCACCCCAAGTGCTATTCAATAGGTCAAGGGTGCCCCATGTTCTATTGATTGATCAAGGGAATCCCAAGAGTCATTGACCTAGAAAATTAGGCTAATAATGTTGTAGGTGACATGAATTAAATCTAAGGTAGCCATTTTGATCACTACAAGAATATATGACACTAGATTTTTTAAATTTACATTTATTATGGTGCTATCTTTTCTATTGATAATTTGGTTGGTAACTATAAGACTTTTAATTAAATAAATTTTCTACCATAAATCTACACAAGTTGTCATCCTTCAGGAGTCTACTAGAGATGTGTCAATTTCATTTCAACACATCATCCTAGTTTCTTGGGTAGTTTTCCACCACTCCAATCCATCCCCTTTTTCATGGTTGGACCTGGTTGAACTTTCTATCTATATGTACTCTACTTGACTTATCCAATGAATCTATGGTCAACTTGTTGACTATATCTTGTGCTATATTTTTGTGTTTATAGATCCTTGATTTCTTCATGGTATCATAGAAATCAAAGATATTTTATGCCTATGTTGAATCCAACCCTTGTAATCAAACTAGTGATCAAACTATTCTAGTCTCTCTGTAAAAAATCCATGTTGCTAACATGTGGTTGGAAAATATAGAACACAACCACATATCTGGCTTTGAAAAGAAGTGGCAAAAACCCTTCCCTTTTTCCCTTTTTCAAGTTTCAATAAGTGGTGTTTCTTTTGATAAAAAAAAAGAGAAAAATCCGTTGTAGTACTGACGACCGTCAAGTTGCACTTTTGATGGCATATAAGCTCTTTTTTTTTAAGTTTAGCGCTTGGTCATATGGTTTTTAAGCCAATGGTTCTTTCCAACCCCAGGGGGCTTATATTTAGTCCATTTTATTTTTGGCAAATCATTTATTTTTCAAGTTAAATGTTTTCAACACAATTTTTTTTTTGAGAGGAGGTGTCATTTTGTAAGATGGTGAGGCAAAAATTCATTCCCTCATAACTTTTTCTCCTTAACTTAAAATTGAGGTCTATTTTTTGTAAAAGTGCATGCATTTACATCATGAATTCAATGGACACACTCATGCACTATCATTATGAAGTGCCATTTTTAGTATCTTTTTTGGTTTCGTTGCAAAGAACTCCTACAAAGTGTCAAAAATAAAGAGGGAAAGTTAATAAATGGGGTGTTGTGTCTTTTCTATTTTTCACACTTCCTCATGAAATGCTCTTCATTTTTACATTCTACAAGACAAAATCCAAGTCTAGAAGCAAGAAACCTAATGTGACTATACAGCCCCTAAATCCTTTCAGTTATCAGGATAGCAACTCCTAGGTCTTAGTCTTCCATATTTTTCAATGTTATAGGACTTATTCACTAAACAAGAAAGAGGATCAACCTTGTTTGTACTTTCCAGACTACGTTCTAAATTTTCTATGTTTGTCTCTACTTTCTATTATGCTAAAAGATTTCTTCGAACCTCATGGTCTATTCCCTCACTAGATAACTTTATTTATGATCAGACAAGGGAACAAGAAAAGTTAATTGAAATGCTTACTTTGAAATATACTAAGGCACAAGCTCTAATTTTAGGAAATGTAAATCAACAAAATAATAAAGGAGAAAAATTAACACTAAAAGGGACAAAGAAGGGAAGAAAGAAGACAAAATTGTCAACTTAAAAAAGGAAAAATCATCTCAATAATCAATTAATGAGAGAGTTGAATGTTCTTTTTGTAACAAAACTAGTCATGAAGACCATCAAAGCATGAAAAATCAAATTGCACACCTTACTTTTCTACTAAAAAAGAACTGTCAAAATTTACCTAAGGAAAAAAATAAAATGCCAAGATCTAGAAGCTCAAGAGATAGCACAAATAAGAGAGACAAGATAATATCATCAAATGAATAACTCAATAATGATCAAATGATAATAGATAAATACAAAGTAGGAGTGCCTAAATATATAGGCAATGGGATAAGACTACATGATAAGGAGATGATAAGCTATCAACCACACTAGGTGGAATCAGATGTCCACCAAATGTAGATTATCCTCCATTGTACATAAAAGCATGTGCAACATGTGCAACAATGAGAGGATGATAATGTCATAAGAGCACTAAAGGTGGATCTCACACATAAAGAGGTATGAGATGACAACTATCACCACTTAAAATGGAATTTCTCCTAATCATGTGCTAAAATGAAATGCAAATTCCTAGGTGTCTCATTGACAACTAATATGCAAATACATTATCCTAAGTAAACTTAAGTAAAGTATAATTAGTAAATTTACTTAATTACACCAACACAACTCCTTAAGTGAAACTTAGGGAATGCACTTAAGGTCAAAATGCTAGATGACAATGCATGATGGGTCCAAACTACTAGGCCATGTTAGGTACCCATGTACAATATGCAAGAGAAATGCAATGCAATGCAATCTCTCATAAAGAAGAGAAAGAGGGTAAAACTCATGGGAAAAACCATTCCCCAAAAAGAGAGATAAAAAAAAGATGCATGGATGGAATAATCAAGACCCCCCATTATCACATACATCATGTATATACAATAGAGAAATATGAGAAGGACAAAACCCCATATGAGGAAAAAGTCCCCCCATAAGAGAGAAGTGGTAGAAGAAGAACGACATGATAGACCCGGGACCTCAATGTAGAATTTATATCGGTGATAGCTTCTCCAAGATGAATGTAGAAGCTAGTCCTAGGTGTATATGATGAACAACGTTCCTTCCCTTAGGAAGAAACAATGCCATAGGTGTATATGATGTCGCTAACAACTACTCAACTGTCCATGTATCAATGTCGAAGGTTTCCCCTTCCAAAATTGTTGAAAAGAACAAGTCAATATCAAACAAGGATGGATGTAGAGCATGTCCCAAAGAACCAAGTGTCTCCCCTAATGAAAAAGATACCTCTTGCGATGATTGTACATAAGGATCCACAATCACATCAACCTCAAAAGATTGATCATGTAGAGAATGGACAAGAGGGTCAAAGTGTTCCCTCAAAACAACTGAAGAAGTATATTACCCATCAAAGAGAATATTTATATCATCAATGAAGTCTCCCATATCGGCAATGTAGGACTCCCAAAAAAAACCTACAATGTTTGTGAAGTATTCATCCCCTGATACTATAACTAGAAGACAAGGTGTACCATATTGCACTAAATCATATGGACCTATCACTATAGTAATGTACATTCATTCCAATGCATATCTCATAAGTCTTAGGATCCATAAGTCTATATGCCTTAATACCTTATTCATATCCAATGAATGTATAAGGCCTTGGTGGAGATTCCTTGTATTTCTAAGAAGATATGTGTGCTGATGATGGACAACCAAATACTCTAAAGTGTTTTACAACTATTTTTCTTCTACACCATGCCTCAAAAGGAGTCATTTCATCTAAGGCATTAGTAGGAGATATATTAAGGATGTGATTGGTACAACTTATATCTTCTACCATAAGTGATGGATCAAGAGATTTGGCTCAATCATGCAACTTTCCATTTACTTAAGAGTTCTAACCTTCATTTCTACAACTCTTGTGTGTTGAGGACTAAATATAACTAGATTCTAAAGATCAATACCCTCAAGTTCACAAAAGTCTCTAAGTCTTGAGTTCACATATCCTCTTTCATTATGCACTTGAAGAACCATGATGGATTTACTTGATTTATTCTCAACATAAAAGATTACGGTGCTATAAACCATATGAGAACTCATTCAAATATTGATTCCAATTTTCATAATTTAGATGATTTGGTAGATGAAATTCATATTCAAGAAGATCCATGAGTTCAACATCATCACCCTTTGGGGAGTCCTTATAGCTTTCTTCTCTTCTTATCTCTTTTGTTGGGTGCATTTTTCTTCCCACTAGATTTTTTGTCTTTCCCCTTTTATGATAGATTGCCTTGTACAAGGGTACCTCACCAGGCTAGTAGCTAGGACCCATTTTTTTTCTTGTCCTCCTAAGTTATGATTTGAGGGGGGGGGGGGGGGGGGGCTTATCATTGTATTTATTTATTTAATTGTGCTTAGCCTTCCAATCCTAATTAGTCATACATACACGTTTCACACTTTTTTACACAACTTTTAATCCTTCAGAACTTTTCTAGAGATGTGTCAATTTCATTTCAACACATCATCCTAGTTTCTTGGGTGGTTTTTCCACACTCTAGTTCATCCCTCCTTTTGGGGTTGGAGTTGGTTGAACTTTTTGCCTATATGTACTCAACTTCTCCAATAAATCTATTGTTGAATTAGTGAATCTATCTTGTCCTTTATTTATATCTCTATTGATCCTTGGTATCTTCAGTGGGCAACCAAAACCATTTAATTTATACTTGTATTGAACAATACCCAACCCAGTGATTAAACATCACACACTAAGGTTAAAAGTGTTTGATAGTTCAAGTTGAATTACTTTTTCCAAGATTAATTTTTCCCTTAGTATGTGATGTTTAGGGAGGACCCCCAACCCAACACCATAATAAATACCAAGCTAGATCATTTTAACCTTCACCTATATTTATAAGAATTATATTTAGTTTTTATTAAAAAGTAGAAAATATTGTTTAACTAATTGAAATAATAATTTGAATTTAAAGATGAAGATAAGAAAATTAAAAAAAATATATAATAAAATTAATCAATAAAACATATTATAGAATATTCACACTAATATTTATAACATTTTTTTTTGAGAAAATCTGACTCTTCTACCTAAAGTTTTAAAGCATTTTTAAAATATTTTAAAATTTTAATTTAATTACCATATTCCAACTAGTTAAGGAAACTTGTTTAAAGATAACCTTATTCTTTCTACTAACAATTGCCTCCTATTTAAAAATAGATTTTCCACTTACCAAGTAGTAAGTTAATGTGTAATTAAATTCACATTTTGTAATTCAAAATTTCTTTTAGAATTGTAAATTTGTTCTACACATTTATTATGGTGTTGGCTTGGGGGTCGTCCCTAAACATCACACACTAAGGAAAAAATTTATCTTGGAAAAATTAAGTCAACTTTATCCATCAAACACTTTTAACAAGTGTGTGATGTTTAATCGTTAGGTTGGGTATTGTTCAATAGAATTCCAAATGTTAAAGATCTAATTTTAAGGTTGCAACCTACTAAGAATAGGTGTATAAAGCATGAATATAAATTTTTTCTAACAACATATATCTTATAAGTTATATGAATACAACATAAAAGATAATATGAAGCGTCCCCAAAATATTTAGAATATACTATGTTAAGCCAATACATGATGTACAAAAATATGAATCAACAACATTATAATTAGGAAAGTTTTAAACCCTCAAACAATTCATAGTAGTAGGGCTAGGTGTTTACTTCTATCAATTGAAGGCATACTTGTACATAATATTACTTGAATTAGGGATTGGAACCAACACAAACATAGAAATGTATTTCCATTTACAAACCTGTTATTGATAAAACATGATTGTTTCTACATATATGACTACTCTAACCATTTACTTATCCTAACCCTTAGCATAGCCAGAAATTTCAAAACATCCATTATGGTGCAAAATAACCAAATATTTCATTCTTAAATAATATTCTTATAATATGTATCTAGCACATATAAATGTCCCATTAGAATAATGAAAATTTCATTAACAATTCTTCTTCTAATTTTTAATATATAAATAGCCTTAATTTTTCCTTTGCACTTCTACCATTTCTACTCTCCAAAATGAAATACCTTCTTGTATAATGTCATAGCCACATCAATCAATACTTAATTTTACATTTCCATTATGAGATTGTGTTGAAACTCATCAAAATTAGAGCCTTTCTATTTTTAGTATCATTGATGTCTTCTAGGTCAAAAATTGTTCTTATAACATTCAAAGAAATATAAAACAAACAATTCAAATTCTTCCAAAGAAAATTGTGTACAACATTTTTAATGATGGTATATAGCACAAAATAAAGATTATCAACATCAATCTACTTGCATTAAACACCCCAAAGAAAATGCTAAAGCTTTTTTACCTTAAATTTTTTTTAAAAAAAATTGAACAAGTACATACCACCACTATACAAAGATAACACATAACATTTATCTTTCTCATCAAGGTGCTTTCTCTACTAATCTAATAAAAACCACATTATTTCACATTACCATGCTTATCAGGTATGAATAATTTTTTTTATCAACATATCTGTCATAAAATGCTTAATATGTTCAATAAAGATCTGTTATTCAATCACAAGAAGAATATGATTAAAATCCAATAAGGTGTATCCTAATTTACAATAACAACAATATATAAATAATTGCATAAAGTATTATGACATAATAAGAGATTAGGAACATTTTTTCAATCTTTTTCTTATTTTCTTTTGACGATGAAAAAAATGGAGTTGAGTATCATGTATATTCCTAAAAAATTATAAAAAAACATGTTGGGTGTACATACGTGAAAATGATAGCATTTATCATCAATCATTCAATAGCATCATTTATGAAAATTGAATATAATTTTTCTAATCAAGACTGTAAAACCAATAAATCCCAAAATCTAGCTTGAACCTAATAAAAAAAACTTTCCCTTAAATATATGTAGAGATTATGATGTAAGAAAGATAAACATAATACTAGAATAGAGAGGGAATAGTAGACTCTCGACATATAAGTAACCAAAAAAATTTTTATCATAGGTAAAGTGATAGTGTTATCTAATTATACTAATTACAAAAATATATAAAAATAAATAATTCCTTTCATAAAAATAAAATATCCTTATAAGAAACAAAGTCAATAAAAAATTATGTCTGATGAATGAAAGAAAAGTAGAGGAAATCTCCTGATAGGAAATTGTCTTGGAAAAATAAGATAATGGCTATTTGGAAAATGGGTGCTAATGAATTTCATAATGTAAACTATGTGAGATTTGTTCATTAATTAACCATTTCCACACTAACATTAGAATGAGGGGCTTCTAGGAGTAACTCTCAATATAACCTAGGTTAGATTATAAAAAACCCAAGAAGATGAGGGGATGCTAATGTTAAACCCAAATTAGACCAAGGAAGTACACAAGAAAGTTCTCTTTCATGCAATGAAAGATTTTATTAAGGTTGTGTAAATGCACTTGTAAAATTGAACTAATTGATTTAGCAAGATAATAAATCAAGATCTTGGTGCTAAACATAAGCAATCGGTCGAATTGAGATGTGAAAATAGATCTAAACTAAGATATGGAATAGATAATGAGGTAATCAAGTTGAACTATGAAGAGAAATATTCTTTTCTACTCTGAAAACTGTTGTTTTGGACCTATAGTTGAATTTTTTACTGCAAAACTGTGATCATGGCTGAAAATCTCAAAAAATGATGAATATCTCAGGCTACCAGGAATAGGTCAACCATGTCACCATGTCCTCGAGATAATTTACTAAATTCAATCTAGATTTTTTTGGTAGATCTTTGTCTACAACTTCTAAATCTAGACCTGCAATCTTGAGATCCTACTCCTTTACACCGAAAACTAGGTTTTGGGATTGGCGTGGTTAAGGGCTTGCCTTGGTCAATCCCTAGATTGAGGAATCAACCTTGAATTAAAATGTAAATGTGTAAATGAAACAAGATAAATGTAAATATTCACCTTTCTTGAAGAAACCCTTGTTAATCAATATTTTGGTGTGTTTGAATGTTGATCTTGTTAGGAATGGGAACACTGAGAGGGGGGGGGGTGAATCAGTGTCCAATATAATTAATCTTTTCCATTACTCTTGAAACTTAACTTTAATGCTTAAGTACTGAAATGAACATCAACATAAACAAGTTGCATAACCACAACACATAACACCAATATGGTTACAGGGAAACCCAAATACGTAAAAACCCCAGTGGGAATTGACACCCACTAATAATCTACACTAGTGTATTGTGATCCATGTTAGGAGACCTTGCAACCCTATTAGGAGTTGATGTTTACAAAGCTTTTAGTACAGTGACCTTGTCAAGGGTTAGATCATGTTAGGAGTCTTTTACAATAACCCTGTTAGGGGTGTGGACATACTATCCTAGAGCTCATTACTCAAGTGGTGAAGGCTAAAACCTTCTAATCTTAGATACACACTATATCTGGTGGATGAACTGGTGTTGTGACACTGCTTGTTAGATTAGTTCCGTTGATGTGTCGATGCTTTAACCTCTTGCAAAGGTCTAATACATCTTAATTACTCTTTTCACACTTCTTCTCTGCTTATCTCAACTCTATATCAACTCCACTATCATATTACAACGATGCATCTTATATTTAATTATATGCGCTACCAAAAACAATTAACTAGGTTGACCTATAACCGATTACATACAATGCTTCCAATTGAATTGGCTCAAGCATGTTTACATACAAACATAATTACATGTCCAAAATTTGATTACAATAGGTGCATATCCTTTACAAAAAAATATTATAACTGCTAAACAAAATACTACCAAACGGCTACATACTCTGTTCTATTCTAGCATTCACTCGTTGTACCTCTTCAACTGTCTGTATCTTCATCCTACTGTCACATCTGATCATGCACTCTTAGACTTTGCATGAATACATACATGCAAGCTTAAATTCAAGGGTGCATGCCATAACTAGGTCATACACACGTGCGCTGATGTTCTGACCTTTTGGTACTCTACTAACTATCCAGTCTTTTGTACTTAGCCAAATTTTGATCTTCTGATAATGTGCACTGACTCCAAAATACTATATGACTTTGTTGCCATAATGACAACACTATATTTAGTAATATACAAAAGTATAGTCAACTTGCCAACAATCTCCCTCTTTGTCATTGATGGCAAAAAAGGAATATGGAAAAGTTACTAACTATACCCTTATACAAAAAAAAAATTAACATACTTTATCTTATATCTCCCTTAGACTTTGTACTATATATCTTATATACATATAAGGCTCGAAGTCTCCATATTATATAAACAATACTCCCCCTTTGACATTAATGAAAAAAGTGCTTCAAAAAATGTATCTCTACAAGTACTTAGAAGGAAAGTACATCCGGATATGCAATATGTAAATTATGGATCTCTTGTTTCCAAAATGCAATCAGTGCATTGATAGATTAGAGATGGGCACATAAGGCATATGTCAGCTTCTCCATCTTCTCCAAATATGTGCTAGGACCTTGATCATATGTCACCATGGTGGCATCGATCTCCTTGATGTTCTGATTAAGTACATCTAGAGAGGGCACAAGAGCATTCCTGAGATGTGTCTGCCCTACCCTTATCTTGGACATCTCTTTTTAAGCCTTTTCTATCTTGTCTAACTGCCCTTCTTATACATTGTTGCACATGTTCACATCAGTGGAGGTTTCTTCTACCGATTTCCTTACATTTTCTATCATTTCTTCTACCTATTGGATTTTCTTGTAATGAACACCAGTCAGCTTATCCTAGTTCATACAATCAGAAATGATTTTCCTTCCCTTTTCTCCAAACTCCTTCAAAGATGCTTGACCAATCTTTAGTGAACTTAGGTCAAGTGTAAACTTGCTAACCAATTCACTTAGCCTCTTCTTCATGTATTTATCTTCTGCAACTAGGGATGCAAATTCTTCTAAGCTAGAAAAATTAGTCTTGAAGTTTGCTTACATCATCAACTAAATGGACCTTAAACACTTTCTTTTCTGAAGGTAGTAGGATGTTTAGAATGTTGATAGATTCAACAAACAAGGGATTCCTCATTACCTGCTTCTCCTTAGCTTTCTCCATGGCTAAGACATTGATCTTGATCAGGTCTTCTTCTCCCCAAGAGTCCAAACTAGTGGTATTAGGTGTCAAACTTGACAACAATGATGTTGAGGGTAATGGAGTGATAAGAGTACTATCCATTACATCTTGCTTTACTCTAATTTTCATCTCAATAGATGGCTCATCTGTTGATTCACTTCCTTTTACCTCTTCTTATCCTTTCTTCTCTTCTACCTTTTCTGCCTTTGTTTCTGTCTCTTTTTTCTATCTTTTGTTCTTCTTCTTTTCCTATGAGATCTTCTATCATTATTTCTTCTTGTAGCTTGGGTGAATTATCACCACATAGAATTTCAGCTTCTTATGTGCTCACAAAAGCTTCCTCAAACTTATCCAGGTCTCTATCTGTGGCCACCATGGCTATTTCTACATTATCAATGATGATAGTGTTATCTTTTATTATCTCTATCATGGGCACATACTTTACTGCCCCTATATGTGTTAAAACTACAAGCACTAAGTCCTAAGTACCTATCACTAGTACATTAGTGGGCTCTACCACCTTGACTTCCTTATAGGGCACTTGTGTTGAGGGTGCAGTGGGTGGATACATGTGTTTGTTCAAGAAAACCTTTCTCAAAGGCTTTCTCTATTTCCTTTGCAACCAACTCATAATTCTTGTCCAAATACAAATCTGACACCTTTCCAAGTATGTGGAAGTACATGTATATGATCAAAAATCAAAACCTAAATATTTTGGTCTTGTCATGCTTAATGGCTCTAATATCAAGTCTATCAGTTGTGCGCACATGATCTTGCACAAATTAAACTCACTATTTTCTCTCACAAGTCTTATTGTTGCAATAATAGTGGCCGCAAACACACTATTCACCCTGCTGGTGTGTTGAAACCTATATCCCAATATCATGGATATCAATTTGATGTCTTTCTCCTCTATAGGATCAATTGTCATTTTGTGCCTATCACTTCTTAACTTGCATGTTTTCTCAGCTATCTTCCTTACATCCTTACCCTCTAGAAGAAAGGCACGTGTCCTTGAAAGGCCTGTCATTTCATGAATTAGGTCTCTTGTAATTCTTACTAGTACTTCACCTATCAAGAATAGGTCATCATGAATTTTGCTAAGTAAAATCTTTATCCATTTAGACTCATAAAACTCATATGTTGTACCATATTCAAGTATGGGATGGTTTTCCAACTACGTGGACTCATCAAGGAAGGTTTTATCTAGTTTCATCATAGTCTCAATGTGTGCTCTTGGTTCCTTCCTTCTAGTTCCTTCTTGTAGTAAATGTATGCACAGATGTCTTTAACATGCATAACACCCATAGGGATTCGGGAGAATGCTCCTTCTAAATCATCTAGGGTAGATTTGAAAGGGTGCCTCTTGAAAATGTATCTCTTCTTCTCCGCAACATCAAACACAATAGGAGTAGCCATAACTTACTTGTTTATCACTTTAATTAGGTTTCCAAGAACTTTTGAATCATCATGACGGATTAGGGCTTCCACAACTGATCAAATATACTTCTTCACAAGAACTTTTGAATCATCATGACAGATTAGGGCTTCCACAACTGATCAAATATACTTCTTCACTAGTGAATCATACTTCAAGCCTTCTCAATCAATTACTAGGGCTTAAGTGCTCTCCAATCAATCAAAATTGAATGCAATGAGTGATCTACAAGTCTCCCAATACTTTAAAGTGAAAAATTCTACCATTAATGCTTGTCACGTAAATTGGACTTTCACTAAAAAATTTTCAGCTTTCATTCTATAATCAATCAGGTAGTGTGCTCTTGCACATAGCTTCTGCTAGTCTCTAAAAGGTTAAATCCAAAGCTGGATACTTTGAGGGTGAGTATACCGACCGTGCAGGGGTCTAGAGCTAAATTAGCTCCCCTAATGACCTTGAGGGTCATTCATCTAGATGTAGAGGGTGCATCCACTGTGGATGCATCCAATACATACTCATCAACCTTATCCTTCTTTGCCTCTGACCAAATCAAGCTCCCATCTTCTACAACTTTCACAAATTTGACTTCTCCTTTGGTATCCAATATTGATTCTTCTGGATTTTTAGGGCTTTCCTGACTTTGCATTCTTGATCTACAAAACTTTGAGATGTGTCCAGCCTTGTTACAAGAGTGACAAATAATTGGAGGCCTTAGATTCCTCAGTGCACTGATATGAGTCACCATTTTACACTGCCTAGCTGAGTGACCATTATAATTACATATTTGACATGTAATACTGTGAGAACTTCTTGCATTTGTTTGATTCTGATTTCTCTGATTATTCAGAGTCTTGTTCTTCTGACTTGTTTTACAATTCATAGCTCTATGACAAAATTTATTACATGAATAACTATAACCATTGAAAGGACTTACCTCTTTACAATTCCTTTCTATATGTCCATGTTTGTTACATGCATAACAAGTTCGGTCTACTAGCTTGCGCTCATCTTTAGGTGGTTCAGTATTGTCTTTAATCTAATTTTAAGTCCTCTTGGCATCTATGGTGTCTTCTAGTACATTCATTCTTGCTCGCATGTTGTCAATCTAATTTTGTGCTTTATTGAATCCAATGTCATTGGTATCTCCTTTACGTTTCTGAGCATATAACTAAGATTCAATCAGATCCTTTCTTGTATGCAATTTATCAATGTGATTCTTTGCTTCTTTTAACTCAAATTCCAAATTTTCTTTGTTGTTTCTTAGCTCCAAGATTTCCATGTTGGCTTGCCTCAATTCTTCATTCAGTTGAAGGTTCTCTTTCATCTGTTCATCATAAACTTCTTGATTGTTAGTTATCTTTTCATCCAACTCTTCAATCTGATCTTTCAGAGATGTGTTCTCTTCATTTAGATTTTTTACCATCTTCCCTAAATCATTGTTTGAACAATATTTCAAATATTTTCTTAGTCTTTCAATGACTGCTTGAGAATCACTGAATTTTTCTTTTAGTTCTTCAATTTCTTTTTCAGATCTATCAAGGTCTTCAAGAGCAGCTTCAAGATTCTAATTCAGATGTTTCATTTTTTTCTTATCCATGATCTCCTCAAGTGGTTAAACTTCTTTGCTAAGGACTAGAGCTCTGATACCAATTGTTAGGAATGGGAACACTGAGAGGGGGGGGGGTGAATTAGTGTTTAGTATAATTAATCTTTTCCTTTACTCTCGAAACATAACTTTAATGCTTAAGTACTTAAATGAACATCAACATAAACAAGATGTGTAACCACAACACATAACACGAATATGGTTACGGGGAAACCCAAATAGGTAAGAACCTCAGTGGGAATTGACACCCACTAATAATCTGCACTAGTGTATTGTGATCCCTGTTAGGAGACCTTGCAACCCTATTAGGAGTTCATCTTTACAAAGCTTTTAGTACAGTGACCTTGTCAAGGGTCAGACCCTATTAGGAGTCTTTTACAATAAACCTATTAGGGGTGGGGACATACTATCCTAGATCTCACTACTCAAGTGGTGAAAGCTACAACCTTATGATCTCAGATACACACTATATCTACTAGATGAACTGGTGTTGTGACACTGCTTGTCAGTGCTTTTTAGATTAGTTCCTTTGATGCACTGATGCTTTGACCTCTTGCAAAGCTCTAATACATCTTAACTACTCTTTGCATGATTATTCTCTTCTTATCTCAACTCTATATCAACTCCCCTATCATATTACAATGGCGCATCTTATATTTATATGCGCTACCAAAAACAAATAACTAGGTTAACCTATAACCGATTACATACAACGCTTCCAATTGAATTGGCTCAAGCGTGTTTACATACAATCATAATTACATGTCTATAACTTGATTTAACTTGATTTACAAACATAATTACATACAAACATGTCTATTGTTTGATTTACATTGTCTCTTGAGTTTTTCTTGTTGTCAACACCCAACAACTCCAAAATAGGAGTCATTTCTTTTTTCCTGAATAACCTAACAAATAATTGAGCTCTTGAAACCATACTTTTATTTTCAAAATATTCATCCCAAATTTTTTTGCAATGATTTTTAATTGTACTTTCAGATAAAATTTCTTCAGATGAAATTTGATTGAAAAGTGAATCCTCATTCATCTACATCAAATTGCCCATGCCAAAAGATATATTTCCACCTGCAGAACTACCAATTTGTTCCCCTGCTTGAATTGTATCTTCTTGAATATCAATAGGTTCTTCCTGAACTTCAACATGTTGATCTTGATTATGTAAATTGTATGATATTTTTTGTCAACCTTTATTCGATCATATTTTCTTAATCTATTCCTTTTATTCCCCATTACAAAAATTGTTCAGATTGAAAAATATAAAAGAATCACTTAACTGGAAAAACTCACACATTTCTATAAAAGCTTACGCTCATAAGTAACCAAAATATATACATATTTATCATTCATAAAATCACAACAATCTAATCTTGCAAAATTTCTCAAGGATAATGAAAAAAAATACAATCACTCCAAAATCATCAACCTATCTTGGAAACACAATGAAGACAATATTTTCCAAAGAATAATTGCAAAAAAGGTTTTCAAACCTTACCTTAAACCACCACTCGACAGAAACCATGCAAAGAACAATCCAACAACCCTAAAATTTCCCAAAGCTTTCACAATCCTCCAATTCAATCTCAGAGTCAAAACCTATAAACTTGTATATAAAATACTAGCCAAAATCCTCTTAATAAACAAAACCAAATAAAGGGCTTCAATTCATGCAACACCATAAACAGGTAAACTGCCATGTGAAAAATAGAAAAGAATCACTTAACTTGAAAACACTAAAGCAAAAATTGACATGCAATACCCAAATATAATATAAAAATCATTAATAAATTTCAAAAAACTATTAAAAATCACTTAAGTCAAGATAAAAACCACTTAACTCTTACAAATAAAATTAAAATAATTTATAAATTTCAAAAAAATATTAAAAATCATTTAATTCAAGATACAAAAACACTTAACTCTTACAAATAAAATAAAAATATAACTTATAAATTTTTAAAAACTATTAAAAATCTATAAAAAAAATTTGATTTTATTTAAATAACTGGCCACATAATTTTGGGGGTCTTCTATGAAAGGTTTAGAGCGCTTTCACTACATTATGTTATTAAGGATGAATTCTTGAAGTAATTTTCTTAAAGATGACCTAATTGATGTTTTCTTAATGATATGTATATATCATAGATAAAACTTGTCATAAAGTGTGTGGTATATGTGAGGTGTGTGGAAGATGTGAGATTAAGGAAAAAAACTATGTCGTAAAATTTGAGGAGCTAAATTGATGAATGATTTATTGAGATATCATATCAAAAACATATAAATACAAAGGAGATTTGAAGAGTTTTTACATAAAATTCTTATACATTATGATTAAATTTCATGTATCATACATTGAGATAGTGGGTCTCATCCGTACTTCCACCTTACATCTTGTAGTGAGATAGCGAGTCTTGGTAGCAAGTCTAGTGGTAAGCCTCATTGTAATACTTTTTATATATTGTTCAAAATATTCTTACCATGATTTTCTCTCATTGGATTTTCAACATAAATATAGTGTTCTTTTTTGCATTGGTATTGATTGATTTATTTTTCTTTTTTTTAATTAAAGATGTATTTATTTTGGAATTAAAGTGAATATTAATATTGTTAAATATTTACTCACCCCACCCCAACACCCTCCACTCCTCTCAATCTTTGGTTGTAGTCAACAATTTCAAGAGAAGCAATGATGCCTCCTAAAACATAACCAATAATCTCTAATAAGTCTATTTATTGACAATTAGACAAGATTTGGCTACATCTAGAGGCATAATTTCTCAACAAAGAGGAATAAAAAATAATTTGAGCCAAAAATGTAGTTGCATGATGGAACTAGTCAACAAAAGAAATTTTTGACAATCCTAGTGAGATCTTTTCTTAAAAACAAGCTTGATGCTATTTTGTGTCACATGGATTTAGCATGGAATGAATACAAATAATTTGTGTAGATTTACAAGTCCCATGCAAAATTTTGAAGATATTTGGTTTGTATAGTTTCATTTTTTAGATAGAGAAAATGATCAATAAAGGTTTACTAGGTGAAATTCATTATGAAAAAAATGCACATCAAGCTATGTATGATTTGTATGGAACGTGAAATCATACAATTCAATTTGTAGATTCATTCTCAATTAACTAAAGAACATTTGAGATCTTACTAGGTTAACTCAACAACTATCATATACACATACTATTCAAGAATTATGGAAAAATGAAGACAAACTAAATTGGGGGTAAATATCAACATTGTAATAAAGGTAAATAGGGTTCACAAGTTTATGTACTTAAACTACAAAACTAGTCCTACTTTCACCCTAATTATATTGAAGTAGAGTGGATCCACTTGGCTCAAATAATTAGACACAATGTAAAATCAACACTTCCTATTTGAGTTGACAAAAATAGTATAAAAATATATAGTAAATGTTAGATCTATGGCCAATGTTGTAAAATTGATGGATTTCAAAATGTATAGTAAGTTTAAGAACATATATGCAAACAAAACATATTGATCTACAAAGAGGTGATAGAGAGGAGTCTGTGTCTGAAAAATGAGCTGAAATTGGAAGGTCAATGTCACTTGGGGTGATGTCAACCAAGGAATGTTAGATCAAAGAAAAATTGGTCTTTTTGGAATTAGTATGCTTCTCAAAACCTTCTCTTTAAATATCATCAAAAATAACTTGGACTACATCACTGAAAGAAATAACAACCCTGCCTTTTTGGATATGCAAAAAACTAATCCTTAGGTCTTTTTATTCAAGCTATCTAATCCAAAAAAATGATCTTGAAATCTTGCTACCTTAATGCACAAAGTAGTGAAAATTTTGTGCTCATGCAATGCTCTTCAATATGATCCAAAGTGTTGATGTAGTAGCATGACATGATAGAACATAAATGAGATTAATCATAAATACATAACTGCATGAAGGTTTTCTAACTTACCATGATATTTAGATTTGAAGAATATGCAGAAATTAAATGTTACATTGAGTTGTTGATTCTTGAATGCTTCTTGGATTTAAATGATGAAAGAATTAAATAAAAATGAATTAAGATAATTTTCTTATATAGGGTTCTCAAGGTACTTTTGTAAATTAGGCCGACTTCCAAAAGTCATAGTGAGACATTGGATTCAAGGAGGAAATGGTAGGAACATAAAATTGATGTGTTTGAATTTGCACCTCAATTAGAGGATCAAGCTAGGGCACCCCATGTGCTATTCACTAGGTCAAGGGTGTCCCATGTGCCATTGATTAGTCAAGGGCATCCCAAGAGTCATTGACCTTGAAAATTAGGCTAATATAGTTGGAAGTGACATGAATTGAGTCTACCATAACCATTTTTATCTCTATGATAGTATGTGACATTAGATTTTTTAGATTTTTAATTTATTATGTTGCTAGATTTTCTATTGACAATTGAACTAGTAACCATAACACCATTTCATTAGATAAATTTACTACTATAAAATTCTCTTTGCTAAACTAAATGAGGTATACAAACACTGATTGCTAAAATCAATAAAGACCTGTTTAAAAGTAGAAACAATATTTGAATTTCTTATAAATATTTCTTCTTGTATGGTAAAATAATATTCCATTCTGATGATAACAATAATGATGAGGCTAGATGAGTTAAGTGATGTTACAAAATATGAAACCCCAATGTTATTTATAAGTATGAAAATAATAATATATCTTATTAAAGTGTTGGTAGTGATAGCTATTCATAATTGATCTAAGTAGTTATTCACAATTGATCGAAGTGTTTATTCACACTTTTACACATAATAGTTATTTAAATGTTATATTTGTGTGTATTTTAGAGGTTGAAATTAAAGGTTAATATTTTATATAGTATAGCATGTTGAAGAAAAAATGGCGTTCCTTATTGCAATTTAATTATGTACAAAATTATAAACATTTTAATACCCATTAGCAAATTTAGTCTACTAAATTATGTCCCATGGACTTCCCACACTAAATTAATCTTCTTGGATCATGGTAATATATAGGGATTTGATGTGTGTGTACTTCAATCTTTTTATGCTTAGAAGTTGCCAAAAGACTAGTTAAGCATTCACAATAAAATAATAGAGGTTAAGGATAATTAACTATTCAATCTTGTACCCATGATAGAAATTGAATATAACTTTTCCAATCAACACTCTAAAACTAAAAAATACTAAAATCCATTATGAACTAACATGACTCTAGCTATGAGGAGATTATGGTGAAAATAGATAAACAAAGAAATAGGAAAAAAGAGAAAAAATAAAATTCTTAATATTATACAATTCTTAAATTTTTTATTTTGAATTGTGCAACAAACTTAAAATCTTCTTTATTGAACTAAATCAAGAATACTGATATAGATTTGTTAAATTATAGATAATCCCAAAAAGTCTAAAAATATAATTGAAATGTCATTAAAAAGTTTTCATTAAGCTTTCTATAACTAAAAATGATTGGAACATTTTAAAACAAGGGCTGCAGGGCAGCTTAGTTCCTGCCTAGTGAGGATAGGGTGAACAATAATTTTGAGTCTTTGACATGAACATGAAACTGAATGACCTCCAGAATTAAAATACAGATGAAGGGAATATAAAGGCAACTCTACTATAAAAATTGAAGATAAAGGGTTGTCAATTATAAACTAGCTTCTTTCAACATAAACTGTAACTTGCAAAAACAAGTTGAGAGTACCACAAGGAGAAATCAATCGATCCTGCCTATAATGATGATATCTCGTTTCACTCGTTTCAAAACTATGCAGAGGCTTATTTCGCGTTTCAACGGCCGAAATGGGTTTCTCCGTTGCAAATGACCGTTTCTAAATTGCTCTAGTGTTTGCCAGTCGTTTGTAATTTTTTTTTAGAAAATTCAATGCATTCATAGAGTTTTAAACATGATTTCCTCGAGTCAAGTTTTAAACGATTTCTTCGAGTTAAGTTTTAAACATGATTTCTTCCAATTAAGTTTTAAACATGATTTTTTTTTGAGTTTTAAGCATAATTTACTGCAGTTAACTTTTACAATTACACTTAAATTTATTTTTTCAATTTATCAATTAATTCCTTACAAGTAATAGGAATGAATCAAAACTATTAATTTAGAAGTTACTGTACTCTATACTCTTAATTTTTATAATTATTTTATATATACACTTAATCTTTTTCACCATATTTAGATTTTTTATTTTTAAAAAATATTCAATTGTTATAAATATATTTTTCATAAAATTAAAATGTATTTATAGTATTATTTAATTAAATTGTTTTGACATATAATATATTTTTTAAAAGATATATATATATATATACACGCAACCTTAAAATATCTTATTTCTCGTCATTGCCGTTGCCATTTCGATTTCTCATTTCTGGCAACATAGCACCACAACCAATCTAAAGCTGATGAATTAAAACTACAAGTGAACATTACCTTTGAATGTACAATCTAATTTGAAAACAGCCATTCAAAACTTTCACAACCAAAAAACACAATTTTCATATGCTAAACAATTATCATTATAATTAAGAAAATGGTATTTTCACAGGTATTTACCACTTCTATGATATTTTTAGTTGTTTAAATGATCAAGCAATGAGTCATCTTTTAAGGATTAGACATTTTTCCCAGACTATCAATGAAGTTGATGAAGATGTGTTGAAAAATTAAGCAAGTTGTCATAATAGGGTATTTGTTGGCCATGCTTTCACAGTCCAAGCATAGACATTGGCTTTTGAGAGTATCGGATATCAGATTCAATTCTCTCAAAAAAACACACCTTCAACTGACCAATCTGAGAATGGTGTCCAAATTTTCCTTAAGAATGTTGGCACCAATAAGTCTTTGAGCATTGACGACAGCACCAAATAATGAGAATTGTTTTTTTCTCTTTTGTGTATTGTCATCTTACTTAACCAAGCCTAGTGAATGTGGAACATGCAAGAATTTGGACTGGTCTTCATTTAAAGAAGCCAGTGATAGCTCAGTTGAAGCTTAACTTAATGGTAACAACTAGAAGCATCCCTTTTAAATATGTATGACAATTTGAAAATAGCCATTGAACTTTTGTACCCACAAAACCCATACATTTCTTCAGTACTTTCACAAAAGAAAGAATGGTTGTGAAGGATGCAAAGGGAGTAAGAGAGATTTACAAATTATTACAATCCTTGTTGGCAGTCAAGAATGCAGAACCAATGTCAGAAAGTAAACCTCAAAGCACATTAAGGACTGACCAACCGATCCAATGCAGGAAACTTCCCAGTTCAGGAATTTGCTTGCATTTGGGCCTTTTCCAGCCTTTGAAGGTGACAAATCAGACTAGGAAGATTTTAGGGAACTTTCTCAGAGATGACCACCATTATCCCTTTTGAACGATAATCAGTCTCTCCTAAAGATAGGCAAGAAAGAGGGTATCCAATAGCGATCTTTTTGCCATCACTGCAGTGGAAGTGAATTTACAACAATAGCAATCAGTACTGAGGTTTAATTATGGCATCTGAGGATGTTTTCCCCTGGCAAGCTTGAAGTGACAAGAAAGATTTACAAGAAAAATTAATTCAACCTGTAACAGCAAAACCATTGTCAAGGTCCAAACTTAAGGGAAAGACAAACAATGGCAGAAACTATCCAAAAATGCAGACAATATTGTAGAAACATGTAATCTAGACCTTCTGCATTTCTCTTGTTTGAGTACCATGGAACTGTTTTGGTCCTACGTGTAAGTCGACTCCAGTTAGCGCCCTACAATACTTGGCACCAGCCGCCTGATCTAAGTGGAAAATGAGTTTGCCGGTTTATTAACACTTTAAACTTGTGACTTCCGTAATCTCCTGTAACACAGAATATACGGGTTGCAATTAGAGGGTTTTTTATGCAGTTCCTTCCTTTATTATGACCCGTCACAGAAATCAATGAATGCAGGCTAAACAATAGAGCACATGGCTCACCTGCATGTCAAAATAAGGATGCAAAGAGGCCACGACAGGAACTTAAAATGGGAACCCCAACACCTTCTGTCAAAACGGTAGCCCCAATACTCTGATATTTGCGAGGCCCTTGCCAAAACTGCCAGCTGGCAACGTCATCTATGAAGAAGGAAACCACAACACTTTTGCTTTGGTTTTCAGTCCTCTTAGCATTGTAAACCGTGAAAGCCTTTGTTCTGCCTACAGGAAATACGCCAGTGTTCAAATTGAGCAGGCTGCCCGAAACAATCGATCATCTTTTCTTTAGAAATATTGAAGATAACTGCGGGAGAAAGGAAATTATACAATGCTATTGGTTGTGGAGGATTAATAACGGTTTATGCTCCAACCCTCTGCAAGAGTTTTCTGCTATGGCAAGAACTAATATAGCTCTAGGCTTTTAACTACTGACTTTGAGGCAATCATGGTCAATTAATTTGTGCTCTCCTTTGAAAGAGGAGGTAATGATTCTGGTCACCTCCCAAACTTCAAAACTTCATTTCTTCCATATCCTTTAGATTGGAACTACATTGCTATGAGCTACTAAATTATATTAATGAAGAGTAAATGCCAAACTAATATAAATAATGGCAGCTAGTATAAATAATGTGAGAATGTAAAACCATGAACAAGGCTTCACAATTTCAACTCGCAGCGTACAAACAGAGCATAGGCATTCCTATAAAAAAATTTCGCTGGCTTCAGCTGTTTTAGCCATCTATTCTGTTGATGGATGGATGCCTACAATGCTTTTCTCTCCCACGGACCGTTGATAATTAAACTTTCATCAATCGGACTGAGGGGAAACAACAAGCAAAATACAAGAAAAGCTATAATATCCGTGCATTTAGCTCCTCACATGGACTTCTGTATTAGCCTCTTAATTAGCATTTGTCCGTCTTAAATGTTAGGGGTGACCATTCAATAATTAAAAGCTTAGAGCTATACTAGTTTTCACTATGGCAGAAAACTCTTGGGGAGGGTTAGAACATAAACCGTTATTAATACTCACCTTGACCACCAATAGCATTGTTTAATTTCCTTTTTCTCCCGCACTTATCTCCAATATTTCAAAAAAAAAAAATGATCGACTGTTGCGGGCCGCCCAATTTGAACGTTGGTGCAGGAACTAATAACCTTGTTGCACTTCATTCGATTTATATCTGCTTTTTTAATGTGGAAAATTCATTCAAACAATTTGTTAATAAATTAAATTCCAAGAGATTGAAAGCACTAGAATTGCATGCATGTATAACTAATCACTATTATTGTACATCCTTGATAAATGTGTGAGCCAAAACCATTTATTCCTTGTATAACAAAAAATGTGTGAACCAAAACCATGTAATGCGGAATAAACTACATGCCCAGAGATTGAAAGCATGAGAATTGTGTTGTGTGAGTGTGTAACTGTACAATAACCAATTAATCTGGACTTTGTTGAACAATACCCAACACTATAATGAATGCGTGAAAGAGAGTTTTAACTATAAAAGAAATTTTGGATTACAGTGTGTGAATTTAATAACACGTTTATTTACTACGTGGTAATTTGAAAATCTGTTTTTAAATGGGAGGAGATTGTCGGTAGAAAGAATAAGGTTATTTTTAAACAGGTTGTCTTAACTAGTTGGAATATGGTAATTAAAATAAAATTTTAAAATATTTAAGGAATGCTATAGAACTTTAGGTAGGGGAACCAGATTTTCTCAAAAAATAAATTAAGAAATTTACATATATTGGTGTTAATATTTTCTAATATATTTTGTTGATTAATTTTATTATAGATGTTTTTTTTTTTTAATTTGCATAACTTCATCATTAAATATAAATTATTATTTCAATTAGTTAAACAATATTTTTTTATTTTTTAATAAAAAAATAAAAATAATTCTTATAAATATAATTGAAGGTTAAAAAGATTTGGCATGTATTTAAATTATATATTTATATAACTAATTTTAGATTTTATATATATAATCAAAGATTTAATTTTAGGGTCACAACCTACTAAAGGTAGACGTATAAAGAATGGCTATAAAAAAAATTTGCACTAACAACATTTATCAAATGCACATCAAGCCATGTATGATTTGTACTAAAGGTGAAATCATGCAATTCAATTTTTAGATTCATTTTTTAACAACTAAAGAAATTTTGACATCTTTTCAGGGTAACTCAAGAACTATCATATTCCCTTACTATTCAAGGATGATGCCGAAATAAAGTCTAAAATTGAGTTGAAGGTAAATAAGCATACGAAAGGGAAATAGGGTTCCTACGTTTATGTATGCAAGCAAGAACACTAGACCTACTTCCACCCTAATCATAGTAAATGAGAGTAGATCCCCTTGGATCAAAGAACTCGATGCAAATTAAGATCAATGCTCCTTCTTTGAGTTGACAAAAATAGTATAAATATGTAAAGTAAATGTTAGATCTAGGGCCAATGTTTTAAAATTGATGGATTTCAAAATGTATAGTAAGTTTGAGAACATATATGCAAACATCCTAAATAGGTCTACAAAGAGGTGATAGAGAGGAACTTGTGTCGAAAAAATGAGTTGAAATTGGAAGGTCAATGTCACTTCAGGTGACATCAACCTACGAATGTCAGATGAAAACAAAATTGGTCTTTTTGGAATCAATATACTACTCAAAACCTTCTCTTAAGATATCATCAGAAATACCCAAGACTACATCACTCCAAGAAATAAAATCCCTTCTTTTTTGGATATGCAAAAATTTGATCTTTAGATCCTCATCTTCTCTATCTAATCCCAAAAATCAATCTTCAAGTTTTGCTACCTTAAAACACAAAGTTGTGAAAATGTTGGGTTGATGCAATTCTGTTTGAACATGATCAAAAGTGTCAATGAATAACATGACATGACAAGACATAAAGGGGATCAATAAAAAGGACATGATTACAGGAAGGTGTTTCTAACTTACCCAAATATTTAGATCTAAAGAATATGGTGTCCAATGAAATGTCACATTGAGTCCTTGATGCTTGAATGCTTCTTGTATTTAAATTGTGAAAGCATGAAGTGAAAATGAATGAGGATGACTCTCTTATATAGAGTTCTAAAGGTATTTTTATGAATTAGGTCAACTCCCAAAAGTCATTTTGAGAAACATGATTCAAGGAGGAAATGGTAGAAACCTGGAAATGACATGTTTGAATTTGGGCCAGATTTAGAGGGTCAAGGGCACCCCAAGTGCTATTCAATAGGTTGAGGGTGCCCCATGTTCCATTGATCGGTCAAGGGCATCCCAATAGTCATTGACCTATAAAATTAGGCTAATAATGTTGTAGGTGATGTGAATTAAATCTAAGGTAGCCATTTTGATCACTACAAGAATATATGACACTAGATTTTTTAAATTTACATTTATTATGGTGCTAGCTTTTCTATTGATAATTTGGCTAGTAACTATAAGACTTTTAATTACATAAAATTTCTACCATAAATCTACACAAGTTTTCATCCTTCGGGAGTTTACTAGATATGTGTCAATTTCATTTCAACACATCATCCTAGCTTCTTGGGCAATTTTTCCACCACTCCAATCCATCCCCTTTTTCATGGTTGGACCTGGTTGAAATTTCTATCTATATGTACTCTACTTGACTTATCCAATGAATCTGTGGTCAACTTGTTGACTATATCTCATGCTATATTTTTGTTTTTGTAGATCCTCGATTTCTTCATGGTATCATAGAAATCAAAGATATTTTATGCCTATGTTGAATCCAACCCTTGCAATCAAAATAGTGATCAAACTATTTTGGTCTCTCTGTAAAAAATCCATGTTGCTAACATGTGCATGGAAAATGTAGAACACAACCACATGTCTGGCTTTGAAAAGAAGTGGCAAAAATCCTTCCCTTTTTCCCTTCTTCAAGTTTCAATAAGTGGTGTTTCTTTTGATAAAAAAAAGAGAAAAAACCTTTGTAGTAGTGACGACCGTCAAGTTGCACTTTTGATGGCATATAAGCTCTCTTTTTTTAAGTTTAGCCCTTGGTCATATGGTTTTTTAGCCAATGGTTCTTTCCAACCCCAAGGGGCTTATATTTAGTCCATCATTTTATTTTTTGGCAAATGATTTATTTTTCAAGTTAAATGTTTTCACCACAATTTTTTTTTGAGAGGTGTCAATTTGTAAGAAGGTGAGGCAAAAATTCATTCCCTCATAAATTTTTCTCCTTAACTTAAAATTGAGCTCTATTTTTTGTAAAAGTGCATGCATTTACATCATGAATTCAATGGACACACTCATGCACTATCATTATGAAGTGCCATTTTTAGCATTTTTTTTGGTTTGGTTGCAAAGAACTCCTACAAAGTGCCAAAAATAAGGAGGGAAAGTTAATAAACGGGGTGTTGTGTCTTTTCTATTTTTCACACTTCCTCATGAAATGCTCTTCATTTTTTCATTCTACAACAAAAAATCCAAGTCTAGAAGCAGGGAACCTAATGTGATTATACAACACCTAAATCCCTTCAGTTATCATGATAGCAACTCCTAGGTCTTAGTCTTGCATGTTTTTCAATGTTATAGGACGTATTCACTAAACAAGAAAGAGGATCAATTAACCTTGTTTGTACTTTCCAAACTAGGTTCTGAATTTTCTATGTTTGTCTCTACTTTCTATTATGCTAAAAGATTGCTTCGAACCTCATGGTCTATGCCCTCACTAGATAACTTTATTTATGATCATATAAGGGAACAAGAAAAGTTAATTTAAATGGTTACTTTGAAATATACTAAGGCACAACCTCTAATTTTAGGAAATGAAAAGCAACAAAATTCTAAAGGAGAAAAATTAACACTAAAAGGGACAAAGAAGGGAAGAAAGAAGATAAAATTGACAACTTAAAAAAGGAAAACTCATCTCAACAATCAATTACTGAGAGAGTTGAATGTTCTTTTTGTAACAAAACTAGTCATGAAAAGCATCAAATCATGAAAAACCAAATTGCACACCTTACTTTTCTACTAAAAAAAAACTGTTAAAATTTACCTAAGGAAAAAAATAAAATGCCAAGATCTAGAAGCTCGAGAGATAGCAAAAATAAGAGAGACAAGATAATATCATCAAATGAATAACTCAGTAATGATCAAATGGTAATAGATAAATACAAAGTAGGAGTGCCTAAATATATAGGCAATGCGATAAGACTACATGATAAGGAGATGAGAAGCTATCAACCACACTAGGTGGAATCACATGTCCACCAAAGGTAGATTATCCTCCATTGTACATAAAAGCATGTGCAACATGTGCAACAATGAGAGGATGATAATGTCATAAGAGCACTAAAGGTGGATCTCACACATAAAGAGGTATGAGATGACAACTATCACCACTTAAAATGGAATTTCTCCTAATCATGTGCTAAAATGAAATGCAAAATCCTAGGTGTCTCATTAAAAACTCATATGCAAATACATTATCCTAAGTAAACTTAAGTAAAGTATAATTAGTAAATTTACTTAATTACACCAACACACCTCCTTAAGTGAAACTTAGGGGAATGCACTTAAGCTCAGAATGCTAGATGACAATGCATGATGGGTCTAGACTACTAGGCCATGTTAGGTACCCATATACAATATGCAAGAGAAATAAAATGCAATGAAATCTCTCATAAAGAAGAGAAAGAGGGTAAACCTCATGGGAAAAACCCTCCCCCAAAAAGAGAGAAATATGAGAAGGACAAAACACCATATGAGGAAAAAATCCCCCCATAAGAGAGAAGTGGTAGAAGAAGAACGACATGATAGACCCGAGACCTCAATGTAGAATTTCCATCAGTAATAGCTTCTCCAAGATGAATGTAGAAGCTAGTCCTAGGTGTATATGATGAACAATGTTTCTTCCCTTAGGAAGACACAATGACATAGGTGTATATGATGTCTCTAACAACTGCTCAACTGTCCCTGTATCAATGTCAAAGGCTTCCCCTTCCAAAATTACTGTAAAGAACAAGTCAATATCAAACAAGGATGGATGTAGAACATGTCCCAAAGAACCAAGTGTCTCCCCTAATGATAAAGATACCCCTTGCAACTATTGTACATAAGGATCCACAATCACATCAACCTCGAAAGATTGATCATGTAGAGAATGGACAAGAGGGTCAGAGTGTTCCCTCACAACAACTAAAGAAGTATATTCCTCATCAAAGATAATATTTATATCATCAATGAATTCTCCCATATCGGCAATGTAGGAATCCACAAAAACACCTACAATGTTTGTCAAGTATTCATCCCCTGATACTATAACTGGAAGACAAGGTGTACCCTATTGTACTGAATCATATGGACCTATCACTATAGTAATGTACATTAATTCCAATGCATATATCATAAGTTTTAGGATCCATAAGTCTATATGCCTTAATACCTTCTTCATATCAAATGAATGTATAAGGCCTTGGTGGAGGTTCCTTGTATTTCTATGAAGATATGTGTGCTGATGATGGACAACCAAATACTCTAAAGTGTTTTACAACCATTTTTCTTCTACACCATGCCTCAAAAAGAGTCATTTCATCTAAGGCACTATGAGGAGATCTATTAAGGATGTGATCAATACAACATATAGCTTCTACCATAAGTGATGGATCAGCAGATTTGGCTTCAATCATGCAACTTTCCTTTTCCTTAAGAGTTCTAATCTTCATTTCTACAACTCTTGTGTGCTAAGGACTAAATGAAATTGGATTCTAAAGATCAATACCCTCAAGTTCACAAAATTCTCTAAGTTTTGAGTTCACATATCCTCTTTCATTGTCTACTTGAAGAACCTTGATGGATTTACTTGATTTATTCTCAACATAAAAGATTATGGTGCTATACACCATATGAGAACTCATTCAAATTTTGGTTCCAGTTTTCATAATTTAGATGATTTGGTAGATGAAAATCATATTCAAGAAGATCCATGAGTGACATCATCACCCTTTGGGGAGGCCTTATGGCTTTCTTGTCTTCTTATCTCTTTTGTTGAGGGCAGTTTTCTTCCCACTATATTTTGTGTCTTTCCCCTTTTATGAGAGATTGCCTTGTACAAGGGTACCTCACCAGGCTAGTAGCCAGTACCCATTTTTTTCCTTGTCCTCCTAAGATATGATTTGGGGGTGGGGGGGCTTATCATTGTATTTATAATTGTGCTTAGCCTTCCAATCCTAATTAGTCATGCATACATAGTTGACACTTTTTTACACAACTTTTAATCCTTTAGAAGTTTTCTAGAGATGTGTCAATTTGATTTCAACACATCATCCTAGTTTCTTGGGTGGTTTTTCCACCACTCTAGTTCATCCCTCCTTTTGGGGTTGGAGTTGGTTGAACTTTCTGCTTATATGTACTCAACTTCTCCAATAAATATATTATTGAATTGGTGAATCTATCTTGTCCATTATTTATATCTCTATAGATCCTTGGTATCTTCAGTGGGCAACCAAAACCATTTCATTTATACTTGTATTGAACAATACCCAATCCAATGATTAAACATCACACACTAAGGTTAAAAGTGTTTGATAGTTAAAGTTGAATTACCTTTTCCAAGATTAATTTTTCCCTTAATATGTGATGTTTAGGGAGGACCCCCAACCCAACACCATAATAAATACCAAGCTAACTCATTTTAACCTTCACCTATATTTATAAGAATTATATTTAGTTTTTATTAAAAAGAAGAAAATATTGTTTAAGTAATTGAAATAATAATTTGAATTTAAAGATGAAGATAAGAAAATTAAAAAAACATATATAATAAAATTAATCAATAAAACATATTATAGAATATTAACACTAATATTTATAACATTTTTTTTTGAGAAAATCTGACTCTCCTACCTAAAGTTTTAAAGCATTTTTAAAATATTTTAAAATTTTAATTTAATTACCATATTCCAACAAGTTAAGGAAACTTGTTTAAAGATAACCTTATTCTTTCTAGTGACAATCGCCTCCTATTTAAAAATAGATTTTCAAATTACCTAGTAAGTTAATGTGTAATTAAATTCACATTTTGTAATTCAAAATTTCTTTTATAATTGTAACTTTTTTCTGCACATTTATTATGGTGTTGGCTTGGGGGTTGTCCCTAAACATCACACACTAAGGAAAAAATTTATCTTGGAAAAAGTAATTCAACTTTAACTATCAAACACTTTTAACAAGTCTGTGATGTTTAATCGTTAGGTTGTGTATTGTTCAATAGAAGTCCAAATGTTAAAAATCTAATTTTAGGGTTGCAACCTACTAAGAATAGGTGTATAAAGCATGACTATAAATTTTTTTAAACTAACAACATATATCTTATAAGTTATATGAATACAACATAAAAGATAATATGAAGCGGCCCTAAAATATTTATAATATACTACGTTAAGCCAATACATGATGTACAAAAATATGAATCAACAACATTATAATTAGGAAAGTTTTAAGCCCTCAAAAAATTCATAGTAGTAGGGCTAGGTGTTTACTTCTATCAATTGAAGGCATACTTGTACATAATATTACTTGAATTAGGGATTGGAACCAAAACAAACATAGAAATGTATTTCCATTTACAAACCTATTACTGATAAAACATGATTATTTCTACATATATGACTACTCTAACCATTTAATCATCTTGACCCTTAGCATAGCCACAAATTTCAAAACCTCCATTATGGTGCAAAATAACCAACTATTTCATTCTTAAATAATATTCTTATAATATGTATCTAGCACATATAAATGTCCCATTAGAATAATGAAAATTTCATTAACAATTCTTTTTCTAATTTTTAATATATAAATAGCCTTAATTTTTCCTTTGCACTTCTAACATTTTTACTCTACAAAAGGTGATACCTTCTTGTATAATGTCATAGCCACATCAATCAATAGTTAATTTTACATTTCCATTATGAGATTGTGTTGAAACTCGTCAAAATTAGAGACTTTCTATTTTTAGTATCATTGATGTCTTCTAGGTCAAAAACTATTCTTATAACATTCAAAGAAATATAAAACAAACAATTCAAATTCTTCCAAAGAAAATTGTGTATTACATTTTTAATGATGGTATATAGCTTGAAATAAAGATTACCAACATCAATCTACTTGCATTAAACACCCCAAAGAAAATGCTAAAG
Source organism: Chamaecyparis obtusa (assembly GCA_027943335.1). Classification (NCBI taxonomy): domain Eukaryota; kingdom Viridiplantae; phylum Streptophyta; class Pinopsida; order Cupressales; family Cupressaceae; genus Chamaecyparis; species Chamaecyparis obtusa. The sequence continues at coordinate 481,756 of BSBK01004315.1, read as the reverse complement.
CTTTTTTACCTTAAATTTTTTTTTAAAAAAATTGAACAAGTAGATGCCACCACTATACAAAGATAACACATAACATTTATCTTTCTCATCAAGGTGCTTTCTCTACTAATCTAATAAAAACCACATTATTTCACATTACCATGCTTATCATGTATGTATAATTTTTTTTATCAACATATATGTCATAAAATGCTTGATATGTTCAATAAAGATCTATTATTCAATCTCAAGAAGAATATGATTAAAATCCAATAAGGTGTATCCTAATTTACAATAACACCATTATATAAATAATTGCATCAAGGATTATGACATAATAAGAGATTAGGAACAATTTTTTAATGTTTTTCTTATTTAGTTTTGACGATGAAAAAAATGGAGTTGAGTATCATGTATATTCCTAAAAAATTATAAAAGAACATGTTAGGTGTACATACATGAAAATTATAGCATTTATTATCAATCATTCAATAGCATCATTTATGAAAATTGAATATAATTTTTCTAATCAACACTGTAAAACCAATAAATCCCAAAATCTAGCTTGAACCTAATAAAAAAAACTTTCCCTTAAATATATGTAGAGATTATGATGTAAGAAAGATAAACATAATACTAGAATAGAGAGGGAATATTAGACTTGACATATAAGTAACCAAAATTTTTTTTATCATAAGTAAAGTGATAGTGTTATCTACTTATACTAATTACAAAAATATATAGAAATAAATAATTACTTTCATAAAAATAAAATATCCTTATAAGAAACAAAGTCAATAAAAAATTATGTCTAATGAATGAAAGAAAATTAGAGGAAATCTCTTGATAGGAAATTGTCTTGGAAAAAATAAGATAATGTCTATTTGGAAAATGGGTGCTAATGAATTTAATAATGTAAACTATGTGAGATGTGTTCATTAATTAACCATTTCCACACTAACATTAGAATGAGGGGCTTCTAGGAGTAACTCTCAATATAACCTAGGTTAGATTATAAAAAATGCAAGAAGATGAGGGGATGCTAATGTTAAACCCAAATTATACCAAGGAAGTACACAAGAAAGTTCTCTTTCATGCAATGCAAGATATTATTAATTGTGTAAATGCACTTGTAAAATTGAACTAATTGATTTAGCAAGATAATAAATCAAGATCTTGGTGCTAAACATAAGCAATTGGTTGAATTGAGATGTGAAAATAGATCTAAACTAAGATATGCTATAGATAATGAGGTAATCAAGTTGAACTATGAAGAGAAATATTATTTTCTTCTCTGAAAACTGTTGTTTTGGACCTGTAGCTAAATTTTTTACTGTAGAACTATGATCATGGCTCAAAATCTCAAAAAATGATAAAAATCTCAGGCTGTCAGGAACAAGTTGACCATGTCACCATGTTCTCAAGATAATTTACTAAATTTGACCTATATTTTTCTGGTAGATCTCTATCTACAACTTCTAAATCTAGACTTCCAATTTTGAGATCTTACTCCTTTACACCAAAAACTAGGTTTTCGGGTTGGGGTGGTTAAGGGCTTGCCTTCGTCAATCCCTAGATTCAGGAATCAACCTTGAATTAAAATGTAAATCTGTCAATGAAACAAGACAAATGTAAATATTCACATTTCTTGAAGAAACCCTTGTTAATAAATATTTTGGTATGTTTGTATGTTGATGTTGTTAGGAATGGGAACAATGAATGAGAGTGGGGTGGAGGTGAATCAGTGTTCAGTATAATTAATCTTTTTCTTTACTCTTGAAACTTACCTTTAATGCTTAAGTACTGAAATTAACATCAACATAAACAAGATGCATAACCACAACACATAACACCAATATGGTTACGGGGAAACCCAAATAGGTAAAAACCTCGGTGGGAATTGACACCCACTAATAATCTGCATTAGTATATTGTGATCCATGTTAGGAGAGCTTGCAACCTTGTTAGGAGTTTATGTTTACAAAGCTTTTAGTACAATGACCTTGTCAAGGGTCAAACCATGTTAGGAGTCTTTTACAGTAACCCTATTAGGGGTGGGGACATACTATCCTAGAGCTCATTGCTCAAGTGGTGAAGGCAAAAACCTTTTGATCTCAGATACACACTATATCTGGTGGATGAACTGGTGTTGTGACACTGCTTGTCAGATCAGTTCCTTTGATGCATTGATGCTTTGACCTCTTGCAAAGATTTAATACATCATAACTACTCTTTGCACACTTCTGCTCTGCTTATCTCAACTCTATATCAACTCCCCTATCATATTACAATGATGCATCTTATATTTAATTATATGCGCTACCAAAAACAATTAACTAGGTCGACCTATAACCGATTACATACAATGCTTCCAATTGAATTGGCTAAAGCGTGTTTACATAAAAACATAATTACATGTTTATAAATTGATTAAAATACGTAGATACCCTTTACAAAACAATATTATAACCGCTAAACAAAATGCTACCAGTCGGCTGCATACTCTATTTTGTTCTAGCATTCACTGGTTGTACCTCTTCAACTATATGTATCTTCATCCTACTATCACATCTGATCATGGGCTCTTAGACTTCACATGAATACATATATGTAAGCTTAATTTCAAGGGTGCATGCCATAACTAGGTCATACGCACGTGCGTTGATGTTTGGACCTTCTAGTACTCTGCTAACTGTCTAGTCTTTTGTACTTAGCCAAATTCCAATCTTTTGATAATGTGTGCTGACTCCAAAATACTATATGATTTTATTTCCATAATGAAAACACTATATTTAGTCATATACAAAAATATAGTCAACTTTCCAACAATCTCCCTCTTTGTCATTGATGACAAAAAAGGAATATGGAAAAGTTACTAACTATACCCTTATACAAAAAACTTTTTAACATACTTTATCTTATATCTCCCTTAGACTCTGTACTATACATCTTCTTTACATATAAGACTCCAAGAATCCATATTATACACAATACTCCCCCTTTGACATTAATGACCAAGGTGCTTCAAAAAATGTATCTCTACGAGTACTTACAAGGAAAGTACATCCGAATATGCAATATATAAATTGTGGATGTCTTGTTTCCAAAATGCAATTAGTGCATTGATAGTTTGGAGATGGGTGCATAAGACATATTTCATCTTCTCCATCTTCTCCAAATCTATGCTAGGACCTTGATCATATGTCACCATGGTGGCATCAATCTCCTTGATGTTCTGATTAAGGACATCTAGAGAGGGTACAAGAGCATTCCTGAGATGTGTCAACCTTGCCCTTATCTTGGACATCTCTTTTTTAGCCTTTTCTATCTTGTCTAACTACCCTTCGTATACATTGTTGCACATGTTCACATCAGTGGAGGGGTCTTCTACTGATTTCCTTACATTTTCTATCATTTCTTCTGCCTCTTGGATTTTCTTGTAATGAACACCAGTCAGCTTATCCTAGTTCATACAATCAGCAATAATTTTCCTGCCCTTTTCTCCAAACTCCTTCAAAGATGCTTGACTAATCTTTAGTGAGCTTAGGTCAAGTGTAAACTTGCTAAACAATTCACTTAGCCTCTTCTTCATGTATTTCTCTTTTGCAACTAGGGATGTGGATTCTTCCAAGCTAGAAAAATTAGTCTTGAAGTTTGAAAGAATTGTGCTTACATCATCAACTGAATGGACCTTAGACACTTTCTTGTTTGAAGGTAGCAGGTTGTTTAGAATGTTGACTAATGCAAAAAACAAGGGATTATTCATTACCTACTTCTCCTTAGCTTTCTCCATGGCTAAGACACCAATCTTGATCAGGTCTTCTTCTCCCCAAAAGTCCAAACTAGTGGTGTTAGGTGTCAAACTTGACAACAATGATGTTGAGGGTAATGTAGTGATAGGAGTACTATCCATTACATATTGCTTTACTCTAATTTTCAACTCAATAGATGGCTCATCTATTGATTCACTTCTTTTACCCTATTCTTATCCTTTCTTCTCTTCGACCTTTTATGCCTCTTTTTCTATCTCTTTTTTCTATCTTTTGCTCTTCTTCTTTGCCTATGAGATATTCTATCATTATTTCTTCTTGTAGATTTGGTGAATTATCACCGCATAGACTTTTAGCTTCTTGTGTGCTCACAAAAGATTCCTCAAACTTATCCAGGTCTCTATATGTGGCCGCCATGGCTATTTCTACTTTATCAGTGATGATAGTGTTATCTTTTATTATCTCTTTCATGGGCACATACTTTACTACCTCTATAAGCATTATAATTGTAGGCGCTAAGTCCTAAGTACCTATCACTAGTACATTAGTGGGCTCTGCCACCTTGACTTCCTTATAGGGCACTTGTGTTGAGGGCACAGTGGGTGGATACATGTATATGTTCAAGAAAACCTTTCTCAAAGGCTTTCTCTTTCTCCTTTGCAACCAGCTCATAATTCTTGTCCAAATACAAATCTGACACCTTTCCAAGTATGTGGAAGTATATGTATATGATCAAAGACCCAAACCTGAATATTTTGGTATTGTCGTGCTTAATGGCTCTAATATTTTCTATCAGTTGTGTGCACATTATCTCGCACAGATTAAACTCACCATTTTCTCTCACAAGTCTTATTATTACAAGAATAGTGGCCGCAAACACACTATTCAACCAACTAGTGTGTTGAAACCTCTATCCCAATATCATGGACATCAATTTGATGTATTTCTCCTCTATAGGATCAATTGTCATTCTGTGCCTATCACTTCTTGAATTGCATGTTTTCTCAACTATCTTCCTTACATCCTTACACTCTAGAAGAAAGGCACCTATCCTTCAAAGGCCTATCATTTCATGAATTAGGTCTCCTGTAATTCTCACTGGTACTTCACCTATCTAGAAAAGGTCATCATGAATTCTGCTAAGTAAAATCTTTATCCATTCACACTCATAAAACTCATATGTCGTACCATATTCAAGTATGGGATGGTTTTCCAACTGCATGAAATCATCAAGGAAGGTTTTATCTAGTTTCATCATAGTCTCAATGTGCACTCTAATTTTGTCAAGACCTACTCATTCCTTCTTGCAGTAAATGTATGCACGAATGTCTTTAACATGCATAACACTCATAGGGATTTGGGAGAATGCTCCTTGTGAATCATCTAGGGTAGATTTTAAAGGGTGCCTCTTGAAAATTTATCTCTTCTTCTCCGCAACGTCAAACATAATAGTAGCCATAACTTACTTGTTTATCACTTTAATTAGGTTTCCAAGAACTTCTGAATCATCACGACAGATTAGGGCTTTCACAACTGATCAAATACACTTCTTCATTAGTGAATCACACTTCAAGCCTTCTCAATCAACTACTAGGGCTTCTGTGCTCTCCAATCACTCAAACTTGAATACAATGAGTGATCTACAAGTCTCTGAGTACTTCAAAGTGAAAAATTCCACCATGAATGCTTGCTAGTAAATCGTGCTTTCACTAAAAAATCTTCAACTTTCATTCTATAATCAATTAGGTAGTGTGCTCTTGCACGTAGTTTATTCTATTCTCTAAAAGGTTAAATCCAAAGGTGCATACTCTAAGGGTGAGTATACCGGCCGTGCAGGGGTCTAGAGCTAAATTAGCTCCCTCTATGACCCTGAGGGTTATTCATCTAGATGTAGAGGGTGCATCCATTGTGGATGCATCCAATACATACTCATCAACCTTATCCTTCTTTGCCTCTAACCAAATCAAGCTCACATCTTCTGTAACTTTCACAAACTTGACTTCTCCTTTGGTATCCAATATTGATTCTTCTAGATTTTTAGGGCTTTCTTGACTTTTCATTCTTGATCTACAAAACTTTTAGATGTGTCTAGCCTTGTTACAAGAGTGAAAAATAAGTGGAGGCCTTAGATTCCTCACCACATTGATATGAGTCACCATTTTACACTATCTAGCTAAGTGACCATTATAATTACATATCTGACATGTAATACTATGAGAACTTGCATTTGTTTGATTCTGATTTCTCTAATTATTCAGAGTCTTGTTCTTTAGACTTGTTTTGCAATTCATAGCTCTATGAGAAATTTATTACATGAATAACTGTAACCATTGAAAGATATTACCTCTTTACAATTCCTTTCTATATGTCCATGTTTGTTACATGCATAACAAGTTCGGTCTATTGGCTTGCACTCATCTTTAGCTGGTTTAGTATTGTCTTTAATCTGATTTTCAGTCCTCTTGGCATCTGTGGTGTCTTCTAGTGCATTCATTCTTTCTCGCATGTTGTCAATCTGATTTTGTGCTTCATTGAATCCAATGCCACTGGTATCTCCTTTAAGTTTTTGAGCATGTAACTGAGATTCAATCAAATCCTTTCTTGTATGCAATTTATCAATGTGATGATTTTCTTCTCTTAACTCAAATTCCAAATTTTCTTTATTGTTTCTTAGCTCCAAGATTTCCATGTTGGCTTGCCTCAATTCTTCATTTAGTTGAAGGTTCTCTTTGATCTATTCATCATAAACTTCTTGATTGTTAGTTATCTTTTCCAACTCTTCAATCTGATCTTTCAGAGATGTGTTCTCTTCATTTATCTTTTTGACCATCTTCCCTAAATCACTGTTTGAACAATATTTCAAATCTTTTCTTAGTCTTTTGGTGACTACTTGAGAATCACTAACTTTTTCTTTCAGTTCTTCAATTTCTTTTTCAGATCTATCAAGGTCTTCAAGAGAAGCTTCAAGATTCTTTTTCAGATGTTTCATTTCTATCTTATCCATGATCTCCTCAAGTGGTTAAACTTCTTTGCTAAGGAGAAAAGCTCTGATATGAATTGTTAGGAATGGGAACACTGAGAGAGGGGGTGAATCAATGTTTAGTATAATTAATCTTTTCCTTTATTCTTGAAACTTAACTTGAATGCTTAAGTACTAAAATGAACATCAACATAAACAAGATGCATAACCACAACACATAACACCAATATGGTTATGAGGAAACCCAAATAGGTAAAAACCTCGGTGGGAATTTGTTAGAAAGCAAAGTCCACCAAGATAACTGACAGGGGGGGGGGGTGAATCAGTTATCATATAATTATAACTTTTATCATCTTCAAAAACATTAAACCATATAAGCAATATAATTACCAACCATAGAAAGATATTCATACACAATAACACAATGACACAAGATATGTTGACTAGGGAACCTCTTGATCAAAGAGTAAACCTCGGTGGGAATGATGCCCACAAAAGATGCACTAATATGAATACTCCTTGTGAGAGGATAGAATTTGTTAGGAGTCTTATGAAATACATTCAGTACATATGAATCCCTGTTAGGAGATTTTGAATCCTTGTTAAAAGATTCTAACCTTGTTAAGAGTCATAGAAGACTAAAGGACCCATTGCCCAAACAGCTTCAGGGTAAGATCACTGAACACACTATCCAAATAATCTTTTCATTACTCAATAGAATAATATGTTACCTCTTCTCTAACTATGCCAAACTACACTCACTATTACATCAAATCTCAATTTCAGATCTCTGTACTTTGCATATCTTCCTTCACAATTTTGCTCTCATACTTAGCTCTTTTCTTTACTTCATGCATACCACATCACACATCATCATTAAAACTATATTTCAATTACATATCAACAAGGAAATACATTCCTTCCTTTATACCACACTCAAATAATTACAAACGAGTCGGCATACAATTAAAAAATAAAAGTTTCCACACGCTACACCAAAATTACATAAAACTGTCATCTTCCAAATACAATAAATCTTCACTCAAGTGACCTCAAAGTCTATGCTATCATCCACATCACTATCAATGTATCTTCAACTTCCCTTTAACTGTGCAAAACTAGATTCCATCCTGATTCGGAGATATCATCCGATTTCCACAAACTGCTACTCAGGAACACTGCCTGAACACTACTTCCACCAAAATGATCATAACTTCCATGATCAATGAATTACTATTTGAGCTCTTAACCATAGACATATGACATATCAAAGAGTATAACCTCAACATCACATAGCTCAAACTACAATAACCTACGTGCGCTAATCCAAACTCTATTTACTTCTCTACAAGTCTTCGATAAATCATCGTGTTGACATCAATGACAATCATAGTCGTGAATGCAACAAAAATTGCTATAGAATGGCTTCCAAAAACTTTAGCATTCATTCCTAACAATCTCCCCCATTTGCATTGATGGCAACATAGATGAAAAACATCCAATGTTCCAAAAATCCAATACTGCAAAACTACTTCTTCAAATCCTCTTCATCAATCAAATCTTGCTTCATTATCCTGTTTAGTTCTCTCCAAAATATGTCTCATATTGTTTTTCATGCATACTTCTCCCCCATTAACATCAATGATAGAAATTCCATCACTAATTCAACAACTCAATGTCAAAAGACACTTTTCAGAAAATACATTTACTAGAGTCCTCATGACTCAGCTCAGATACACATACTCCCCCATAGAGGAAGTACCAACATCTAATCTAGAAGAAAGATAAGGCTCATATACCACTGGATGGATGCAACCAACTGCATCACTTCTCAAAAGTAGGTTGGGGCATAACCCCAAGCATACTTCTCAGATACTCAAATGTATCCTTAGGCAAAGGCTTTGTGAATATATCTGCTATCTGCTCCTTTGTTCTTATGTACTCAAGTCTGACTTCTTTTTCAACAACTTTCTCTCTTACAACATGATACTTAATCTCTATATGCTTTTTCTTAGAATGTAATACAAGATTCTTAGACATACTAATTGTACTGGTGTTATCATAATGTATAACAAAAGGTTCAACAAATTTTATTCCAATATCCTTCAGCATCTGCTTCATCCAAATTATTTGATTACAATTTTTTGTTGCTGCTACATATTTTGCTTCTGTTGTGCTTTGTGAGATACAATTCTACTTCTTGCTTAGCCAAGAAACTAATCTTCCTCCAAGGAAAAATGATCCTCCACTGGTGCTTTTCTTATCATCAACAATGCCTCCCCAATCAGCATCTGTATATGCACATAGGGTAAAATCATCAAAATTTTCATACCATAATCCATAGTCCATTGTGCCTCTTAAATATCTCAGTATCCTCTTTACTGCTACAAAATGTGATTCTCTAGGTTCAGCTTGAAATCTTGCTACAATTCTAACTAAATGTGCTATATCAGGTCTTGTATGATTCAAATACTGCATTCCTCCAATCATAGATCTGTATTTCTTATGTTCTACTGCAGGAGTCTCATCTATGCTACATAACTTATGTCCGGTCACCATAGGTGTTCCAACTGGTTTACAATCCTCCATTCCAAATCTTTTCAACAAGTCATTCAGTTACTTTGTCTGACTTACAAAGATACCATCATTGTTTTGTGTTATCTATAATCCCAAAAAGTATTTCATTTCACCAATCATACTCATTTCAAATTCAGTTTTCATTTCATCAGCAAATTTGTCACTATTTTCATCTTCTCCTCCAAAGATAATGTCATCAACAAAAATAACTATAACTAACAAACCATTTTCAATTTATTTTGTGTACAGATTGCTATCAACTGTACCTTTTATAAATCCCAACTTTAACAAATACTTATCCAGTCTTGCATACCAAGTTCTAGGTGCTTGTTTAAGTCCATATAAAGCTTTCTTCAATTTACGTACCATGTCTCCTTCTTGAGTTAAAGGAAAACCTTCAGGCTGCTCAATGTAGACTTCTTCTTCCAATTCTCCATTCAGAAATGCTGACTTCACATCCATCTGATACACTTTGAATTTCTTGTAAGTTGCATATGCCAAAAACATTCTTACTGCTTCAATTCTTGCAACAGGTGCAAAAGTCTCTTCATAGTCAATTCCTTCTTGTTGTGAGTAACCCTTACATACCAATCTTTCTTTGTTTCTCACTACTTCTCCTTGTTCATTCATCTTGTTTCTGAATACCCATTTAGTTCCAATAATATTCTTGGCTTTAGGTCTAGGGACCAATTCCCATGTCTTGTTCTTTTCAATCTGATCTAGTTCTTCTTTCATAGCATTAGTCCAACTTTCATCTTCACAAGCTTCATTAGTAGTCTTAGGTTCAATTTAAGAAATCAAACATAACTGTTCTTGTGCCTTATTTCGAGTAAGAACTCCTCTTTTGATGCTCCCAATACTATGTTCAAAAGAATGATTTTTTAACAAACTCTTGCTAGGTGTCACTGTCTTAGATCTCTCTCCAGATGTAGGTTCTTCAATAAATTCACTATGGCTTTCATTCAAAAAATCACTATCATTTTCATAAAATAATTCAGTAGTTCCATTATTAGGCTTAGGATGAGCTTCTTCATAAGATTCATAATCAAGCATTATTTCCTGAATTTTGAACTTTTCATCAACTTTAACATTTGTGCTCTCAACAATAGTCTTAGTTCTTTTATTGAAACATCTATATGCTTTTCTTTTCAAAGAATATCCTAGAAATATACCATCATCAATTCTAGGATCAAACTTTTCAATATCATCATCTCTCTTTATATAACATTTGCTTCCAAAAATTCTAAAATACTTAACTGAGGGTGCATGTCCAAACCATAATTCATAAGGTGTCTGCTCTGTGTCTACTCTGATTTATACTCTGTTCATTATGTATACTATTGTGTTCACTTCTTCTCTCCATAATATCTTTGCCAAATTATTTTCAAACAACATAGCTCTTGTTGCTTCAGTCACTGATGTGTTCCTTCTTTCTACAATGCCATTTTGTTCAGGTGTTCTAGGGGCTGAATACTGTCTTTTAATGTCATTTTCTTCACAAAAGTTGTTAAACTCTCTAGAAGTCAATTCTCCACCTCTATCAGACCTTAAACATTTAATCTTCATTCCAGATTCATTCTCAACTTTATTCTTAACAATCTCAAACTTATCAAATGCTTCAGATTTTTATTTAAGAAATGCAATCCACATCATTCTTGTAAAATCATCAACAAGAATCATAAAATACCTTTCTCCATAGAATCCTCTAGTCTTGGTAGGACTGCTCAAATCTATATGAACAATCTCCAGCTTTTCTGTAGATGTAAACTTCTTACTAGGAAAAGAACTTCTCTTCTATTTAGCCATTACACATTATTTCCAAATCATGTTAGTAGGCTTCATAATTCTAGGTAAATCTCTTACTGCAAGTGTAGTACTTACTTTTACAATGTTATCAAAGTTTATATGACAAAACCTTCTATGCCATAACCAACTGTCATCAATTTTAGTAATCAAACATGTCATCTCAGTAGGATTCAATTGAAATACATTACCTCTGGTTCTAGATCCAGTTCCAATCAGATTTTCATCTTTATCCTTTATCACACAAGTTTTCTCAGTAAACCAAACTTGATATCCCTTATCAAATAACTATCCAACACTCAAAAGATTATGTTTCAATCCATCCACAAAATAAACATTATCAGTATTAGTCTTTCCATCAAGAGTAATAGATCCTATACCTTTGATCAAACAAGGTGCATTGTTTCCAACTCTAACTATTCCACATCATATTCATTCAACTTTATGAACTTTTTCATGTCTCTAGTCATATGATGTGAACAACCACTGTCTATAATCCAATCAGCTTTCTTTTCAACTTGCAAAATTGAGGATTTTTCTTCCTTAACATCAGATTCAGGATTTTCTTCTTTAATTGCTACAAATCCTATGTCATCATTATTTTTAGTATCACTTTCACTTAAGGTTCTTTCTATAATAGCTTCAAGATCTTCATCTTTAGCATAATAACATTCCTTAGATCTTCTAGGTTTGAAATTGTTTCTGTACTTTTTAACTCTCTTAGGACATTTAGATGCAAAATGACCATATTCTTGACAAGTCCAACATTTAAAAAATTTCTTACTGTCTGGTTCTCTTTTCACAAGGAAGGCAATACCTTCTTCAATCTTCTTGTCTTCTTCATTTCTAGATCTGCTACTGCCAGCATAATCTCCACTCACACTGATGCTTCTTGACAAAGTATGGTGAACACTAAGAGCACTAAATGTTGTCTCCATTCTAGGTAAGTCTCCTGATAATCTTAGGTTCATTTCTACTGCTTCCAATCTACCAAGAAGAGTCTCTCTTATAAATTTTGTTGTACAAGGTATCACTTGTTCAATCATCTGTGTTGTCTGCTTAAATACAGGAGTCAATGTCCTCAGAATTTTCCATATCACTTCATTCTTTGTCTTTGTTCCTCCACAAGATTTTATACCTGAAATGATCTCTGACATTCTACGAATATAGCTTCTAACAGATTCATCTTCCAACATTCTAATATCTTCAAATGCACATATCCAATTATGTAATCTAACTCTTTTTGCATGTTCATCACCTTCAAAAGTAGAGTGTAAAGCATTCCAAATTTCATGATATTTTTTCAAATATTTTACCTAACTATACTCATTCTCCAGTAGTGCTATGAAAAGTGCTTCTCTTGCAAGTATGTTACACATGAATAGATCTCTCTCTTCCATAGTACATGTTTCAAGATTGTCCTCTTCAATGATATTCTTATTATTCTTTGTAATCAACCAATAACCTGGCCCTAAACATAATAGGTGTGTCTTCATATTTTCTTTCCAACTATCAAAATTTACTCAATCAAACTTAGGGCTTTCTTTCCTAAAATTTTCTATGAATCTCCTTAAGCTTTTAAACTTCTCTTTCAAGGACCTACCGCTTTGATACCAATTGTTAGAAAGTAAAGCCCACCAAGATAACTGAGAGGGGGGGGTGAATCAGTTATCAGATAATTATAAATTTTATCATCTTCAACAGCATTAAACCATATAATCAATATAATTACCAGCCATAGAAAGATATTCATACACAATAACACAATGACACAAGATATGTTGACTAGGGAACCTCTTGATCAAAGAGTACACCCCAGTGGGAATGATACCCACAAAAGATGCACTAATACGAATATTCCTTGTGAGAGGATGGAATCTATTAGGAGTCTTATGAAATAAATTTAGTACATATGAATCCCTTTTAGGATATTTTGAATCCCTGTTAAAAGATTCTAACCCTATTAAGAGTTATAGAAGATAGAAGGACCCACTGCCCAAATAGCTTCAGGGTAAGATCACTGAACACACTGTCCAAATAATCTTTGCATTACTCAATAGAATAATATGTTACCTCTTCTCTGACTATGCCAAACCACACTCACTATTACATCAGATCTCAATTTTAGATCTCTGTACTTTGCATATCTTCCTTCACAATTTCGCTCTCATACTTAGCTCTTTTCTTTACTTCATGCATACCGCATCACACATCATCATTAAAACTACATTTAAATTACATTTCAACAAGGAAATACATTCCTTCCTTTATACCACACTCAAATAATTACAAATGAGTCAGCATACAATTAAAAAATAAAAGTTTCCACATGCTACACCAAAATTATATAAAACTGCCAGCTTCCAAATACAATAAATCTTCACTCATGTGACCTCAAAGTCTATGCTATTATCCACATCACTATCAATGTGTCTTCAACTTCCCTTTAACTGTGCAAAACTAGATTCCATCCTGATTAGGAGATATCATCTGATTTCCACAAACCGCTACTCAAGAACACTGCTTGAACACTACTTCCACCAAAATGATCATACCTTCCATGAATCAATGAATTACTATCTATGCTCTTAACAATAGACATATGAAATATCAAAGAGTATAACCTCAACATTGCATAGCTCCAACTGCAATAACCCACATGCGCTAATCCAAACTTTGTCTTCTTCTCTGCAAGTCTTTGGTAAATCACTGTGTTGACATCAATGACAATCATAGTCATGAATGCAACAACAACTACTACAGAATGGCTGCCAGACACTTTAGCATTCATTCCTAATAGAATTGACACCCACTAATAATCTGCACTAGTGTATTGTGATCCCTATTAGGAGACCTTGCAACCCTATTAGGAGTTGATCTTTACAAAGCTTTTAGTACAGTGACCTTGTCAAAGGTTAGACCCTATTAGGAGTCTTTTACAATAACCCTATTAGGAGTGGGGACATACTATCCTAGATCTCACTACTCAAGTTGTGAAAGCTACAACCTTCTAATCTCAGATACACACTATATTTGCTGGATGAACTGGTGCTGTGACACTGCTTGTCAGTGCTTTTCAGATCAGTTCCTTTGATGCACTAATCCTTTGACCTCTTGAAAATCTCTAATACATCTTAACTACTCTTTGCACAATTTTTCTCTTCTTATCTCAACTCTATATCAACTCCCCTATCATATTACAACGACACATCTTATATTTATATGCGCTACCAAAAATAATTAACTAGGTCGGCCTATAACCGATTACATACAACACTTCTAATTGAATTGGCTTAAGCATGTTTACATACAAACATAATTACATATCTATAACTTGATTACAATAGGAGCATAGCCTTTACAAAATAATATTATAACTACTAAACAAAATACTACCAGTCGGCTACATACTTTGTTCTGTCATGGCATTCACTAGTTGTACCTCTTCAACTATCTGTATCTTCATCATACTGTCACATCTGATCATGCACTCTTAGACTTAGCATGAATACATACATACAAGCTTAACTTCAAGGGCACATGACATAACTAGGTCATATGCACATGCATTGATGTTCTGATCTTCTGGTACTCTGCTAATTGTCCAATCTTCTGTACTTAGCCAAATTTTGATCTTCTGATAATGTGCAATGACTCCAAAACACTATATGAATTTTTTTCCATAATTACAACACTATATTTAGTCATATACAATAGTATAGTCAACTTTCCAATAGATCTTGAACTTGCAATGTAAAAAATCTCAGAAAATTCTATGGATATACCAAAATAATTTCATGGAGTCATGGATGTAAGTGTGCATCAAATGAAGAAGATGATGAATGCCTCAATGTAGATCTCATCCCTTGATGGCCAATAATATGCTAGACCTTAAAGAGGAAATATGCCCACAAATGATCCTTGAATCTTTTGAAGACTTGAATTCTTGAGCACTTGAACATGAGATTTCTATCATGAGTTGTCCTAAAAAATGAGGTACATAGGCTTCCTTTTATACTATTTTCTAGGAGGGAAAATAAAGAAAGATGACGGGGTCACCAAATTTTGAAAATTGAATCCCTAAGACAACACCAGGCTTGAGACTCAAAACCCTTGGGGGATAGGTTGACTTGGTCAACCTATTCCCAGGGTGGCCCACAAAGAGAAAACCCTAAGGTCTTAAAAACTACACAGATGAAAGAAATAAAAATAGAGCTAAACAGGAGAAAAGGGAATTGAGCATGAATCCATCCATGGTCCAAAAAGTCAACAAAAGATGCTAGATAAATGGTCTTTAATGAGGAGTGTGTCCATTTTAAGATGGTACATTTAGCCCCCACTTTAGGAGTATCAGTTACCTCATACTAACGGTAAATTACATATAAAAAAAAGAGATGATTTCTTAATGATTAAGGAGAAAAATAAAACATCAATCCACCAGTAGACTTGAGTCTTCAGCATATCCAAAATCATAATATGAGAGATGTCACTTGAGAGAGAGAGAGAGAGAGAGAGAGAGTTTGATCACATCACCCAATAAGATTTTTGTTCCTTATTATGAACCACACCAAAGGGATTAGATTGAATAGTCTAGCGAGTTTGTGTGTCTGCTAGTCAATCCCATGAAAATAAAAGGGGTACCATCAAATGGTTTAATGGGTTTGTGTGCTTGATAGTTAACCCTACAAACTTTTCACCTTGTGGTAGATTTTCATTCCCATGATATAGTACTCCTATACTATGATAATGGTTTTTGTATGTGCTAGGATAGGTTAAATGGTCTAGCAAGTGTGTGTGTCATTCTTGTCAACCAATCCAAAACATGTAGGAAGACTAATTGACCCTAGATATTTATTTTATTCTAGAATAATTCTATATATTATGCTTGAAATGAACAAAAATATATTAAAATAAGGGGACCATGTATGCACCCCCCTTAAGATGGAAAAATAATTTTTTATTTTGGCATCTTAAGAAAGTGGTAAAGAATAATAAATAAATTTCAACATCAAGATAGTATTCACAAATAACACCCAATCCAATCCAAAGAGATCAGATATCCTATGTGGCCATAGAAGGGAAGACTACAACAAGATACCATGAAAGAAGTGAAAAAAAAATCCTTGTAAAGGATACACACTTTGTGAGGCTCCAAGGTAGGTGACTTATATACCATTGAAACCCAATTGTAATATTAGATGTCACATTATAAACAAATCACACATCAAAATGGAAAAGTGGATCCTTGGGAGAATGAGAGAGATGAATATGGTTCCCTTTCCCCCCAAGTGTATGAACAAGAGAAAAGAGGACCTATAATGCTACTCACAAATCATACCATGCAAGACAATGAGCCCCCAAGAGATAGGCTAAAAATGTTACATGGTGTGGAGAAACATAATGGGGACTTAGATGTTATTGAAAGAAATCAAGACTGAAATAGAGCTCATCATAAGTAGATATGTGAATAACCTCATTATTAATGAGTTTTTGAATCTTGTAATGTAAAGCTTGACAATCAATAGTATCTAGTGATCATGATAACGTGATACATGCAAAATGGAAGATTCATAAATTGTTGACTATGTTTCTATCTATGTTTAGGTCTAGTAATCACCTTAGAATGAAGAAGTTCAGGTAAAATAATTTATTGATTAATAGGATAAGATATGTTAGATGATGAAGAAGAAGATATCGACAAAGAATTAGATTCAACACTTTGTTGAAAAAATCCTCAATTATGATCGACAATGGTGTTTAAAGAATGTTGATGCCCCCATTTCCCAAGGGCATTTGATTTTCTTGTTTTTTTTGTACCAAAATCATTCTCAGTGAATTTATGATAACCTTAACAAGAGGCCATATCACTAGGTTTGTTAGATTCATCATGAGTGGAAGTAGAAACAAAGTTATTATAAAGAGGGGTTGATTTAGATTTAATGAATAAAAGATCATTAACTATATACTCTCCAATAAAGGTTCGTGAAAAATCTAAGGATCCCCAATCATCTTTTGAAAGAAAACTTGTAGAAGGAGGATTGTCATTAGATTCTTGATCTTTTTTTTCCTCAACATTTAGACAGCTATTTGGTTTAGTTTCTACATGAAGAGTGTACATTATATTGTTATAGATAAACTTGATTTTTTTATGAAGAGTTGAAGGAATAGCATGCATAGAATGTAACCAATGTCTACCAAAAAGAAAGTTGTAATTAAGAGGTCCATTCATGACATTAATGGGAGTTTTAAAAATAACTGGACCTAGTTTGATAGGTAAAGTGATGATGCCTAAGGTTTTCTTAGAAACATTATCAAATCTACATATAGGCATATTATTAGGTCTGATATTTGAAAGATCAACTCTAATTTCTTTGAGCCTATCCATAATATAAATATTAAGCCCAGATCCATTATCAATTATGGTTCTACAAATGAGGTTACCATTGATAAGGAAGACTACCTTAAGTGCATCATAATGATATTGAATCTCTTTAGGAGACAAATCATCATGAGTAAACATAATTTGAGCTAGAGTAGGTGTAGCATTAATACATTGTACAAGACATTAATATTATCTTGATTAGGAGGTAAAGTTGGAAGAGTGGATAAAGCTTTTTGTAAGGATTCATGATATGTAGGTGATGTTTGAAGAAGTTCCCAAAGAGAAATATTGGTGGGGGTTGTAATACCCCAAAAATGAGCTATAGGTTCATTAACCACCTACGTCCTCAAATCGAATGAAATCGACATCAAAGTCCTAACCTAAGGCACATCTGTAGCACATCAAATCATCGAAACCTAATTGATTATCCTAAATTCTACATCTGGGAATATTCCTAGCAATATTCCTATTTATCCTAATTATCTTTAATTTAATAATTATTTGGCGATAAATCCTATTTATGCTAAAGTTTGATTAATTGAATATTTTGAATATTTAATTAATTTGATTTAATACTACCACTTAATTATTTAATTGGGTTTAATTAAATTATTCCTAAGTTGTATTATATTATTTTGACAATAAATCAAATATCCTATGACTAATTGATTAAATTCCTATTTAATTAATTAATGTGTGTTGTCAATATTTAATAATATAGTTTTCAAATAAAGTTTGATTTAATAATTGATTAACCCACAAATCAGTTATTTTAATTCAAAAATCAGTTAAGTTGAGAATAAATCACTTTATTTATTAAATTAATTTATAATTAAATCATGCACAATTAGAAAAGTAGTCAACTAGAAATCAACAACCAATTTTAAATTTAAACTCAACATCTGATGATGAGTTGAAATTTGATCTAAACTCTATTTTGAGGTAAACACTTCTTTTGCATAATTTTTGTGAGTTAATTATCTTTGATTTCTTGATAACTCAAAAATAAACCTAAGTTCATCAAGAGTGATTTATGTCTTTTCTCATGCATCCTCAAAGTCCTGGATTTCTATAAAAACAAGGCTCAACTCTTCACAATTCACCCATCTCAAATTTGCACTACTCTGGCGAATTTGCAATTGAAGGAATGAGCACTTGCGACAGGTGATTTGTGAGATTTTTCATTGTTGGTCATAGTTTCATAGTTTTCATATCATAGCTTTTCATTCATTGTTTTATTATCATTCTTAGATAAATCTGCATATCATCTCAATGTCATTTCTAGATTAGATTCATATCAGTTTTTCAATCTTAATTGCATACAAAATCCAAAAAAAATAGATTAAATCTCATTCATTTTTTATCCATCTTATGCATTCAAATCCTTCATTTAGGTGTTGTATTGTCACTAATCTCAGTCTGATCTAAGAATACCATACTCGCACCTGCTAGAAGGTAGTAAATCACCTGGTTAGATTAGTTTCATTTATTTGTAGATTTTGATTTTGCTAACCTCTAATGTTTTACTGAAGTGTTGTGTCCATAGCTAGGTAAAATTTTCACACACACATTTATGGTGCCCGCTATGGGGCCATGAAATGGGTTTCCATTTCAATTCTATCTATTTCTATCTATTTTCTATCATTTTTTGATCAACCTTACAATTTTATTCTCTGTCTGTACAATTTTTGTATGAGTTTTGCCAAAAACTCATGCCAGGACCTTTTGGGTGTCGTATGACTTTCGGCATTTTTGAGGCTCATTTCAGCAACTGTAAATCATCATTTGAGATTTGAATTATTGTTTGGTAAGACACCCACTATTGTATGAGTTTTCAGACTGTCGTTTGGAAGGTAACCCACTGTCATATGAGTTTTCATACCAAGATTCAATTGTTGTTTTAGAATTTTAGGTAGTTTTTCAGATTTGATTTTCATATTTGGACTAACAGCTAACCTTAACAATTGAGATCTTTTGTTTCTGACTGATATTTGTTGAGTCTGATTGGAAAAGCGCAAGAAAAATTGCTAAAAATAGGTAAAATCTACTAAGCGTGTTGTGAGGAATTCAGGTATTCTTCTCAATCTGATAACACTTTGATTTGGACATAAAATGAACTCTCACATGTCAAGCTTATGTGACTTTTCTCCCTTTCATATCATAAACTTCATTTTGGGCTATAAAATGAACATAGATTTGCTTTCTGCACATCTGTTACACATAGTAAATAGGCCCTATGAACACTATTTGTGGATGATCTTGAAAGAGTGGGCTTCTTTTTCTTGTTCACAAATGTGAAGCTCTTCTTGACGAAGGATCCCCTTGTAGATAGGGAGGATACTGAGATTGTCTTGTGTTCTACTAGATTTGTGAATCTTCACCTTTTTATCAATACATTCTCTCTTCAAAGAGATTGATAGACCATAAGCGGTTGACATCATAGATCTTTGTGAGATAATTTTAGTCTTAGCGTGTCAGATTAATCTATCTGCTTTGTTTTGGTGAAGTGAAGAGGTTAGGGGATTATGCTCTACTTCCTTTTTGGATAGTACCAGAAACCCAAATCATTGAATCTGATCTAGTCCTCCTGTGGTATCTTTTTTGAGTCACCTTTAGAGAGGGTTAACCATAGTGGACATTCCCTTAATTGGGTCAAAAACATGGATGGAACCTCAAGTGGTAATAGCCATTTTCACCATGGTAGCAACAACCACTATATAAATGTCCTTGTGGAGGAAATCTTCATAGGTGTGGTCTCTTGTTGGGTTGTCAAATCTCCCTAGCAGCTCCTGATTGATTAAATTATCAAACTATGTCAAAACCTTGATGCGCCTAGATTGGAGTTCACCCTCTTGAGATCACAAAAGTTGCAAAGTCAGACCATTACTACAAACCCTAGTGAGGCCAAATTTTCATTTTCTAGGAATATGTACATTATTGAAAAACTTTTTGGAACATACACAATTAGCACTCCGAGGGATTAGTACATTTAGTTAATTGATTATTCATGCACAGGGTTTCTTTGTCCCTTGTTCATTGTTTTCAAATGTTCTTGAAATCACTTGCATGTTATTCTACATGCTTTTTTATCTATTTAGTTATTGGAAATGAACGATCCTAGAATAACCTTCAAATCTGAACAGACAATTTTGCAAACACACTAATTCTAAAAACTAAAAAAAAATTGCAAATCTGAAGCAAAAATTCCTTTCTGGAGTCAAAATTCATCCCATAGGGTCAAAAAGTTATACAATTTTTTCCCATTGTCATTTTAGAATGCCTGTATTGTCGTATGCAAGCTTGTATATTGTCATACGATCTTTGTCAAAAATTACAAACAAAATGTCAAAATCTGCTATCAACTATCGTACGAGCTTTGCAATTGTCATATGATTTTTGTCAACTATCATTTCAGAGCCTACCCACTATCATATGAGCATGTAGAAATTCATATGAGAATTTTTGAAAAATTGCCAGAAAGTTGTCGAATTTGTCAGAAATCCAATTTTTACAACCTATTTCTAGATTCTATCAAAATATTCATTATGTTAGAAATAGAGAAGAAACTAGAAAGAATCCATTCATTTTTCCTAAATTGGTCTCTTGAGTCTGATTTAGCCTTCTGATTTATCGATTTGAGTCCTTTTCATCTTGTGTCAAAACCTTGTCAAAATTATCTTCAATTTAATCTGTCTACAAACCAGCTAAGTGTTGCGAGCTCATGTCCGCCATCTTTTGGGCATCTACCCATACTACTAGGTCATAGTATCCTTCATTTACATCCAATGTAATCTTCAATCAATCTAATCTTGACAAGGTTGTGTCATTCGATCTTCTTGAATCAATTCATTCTTCAGTTGTCTCCATCTTGCTTTCTTGCTTCACCCAAGGTTAATGGTGGAAACTAGAGCTTCCTCACACAATAAATCTGGAGAAGCACCCAATGCCACACCTTTGTCTACTCATGTGGGTCCAATCCTCAAGAAACTCTACAATTTAGGTCTTTATGAAGACGATGGTCTTGGCAAATTTTTATTGAAAACTAGTAACATACCCCCCCCCCTTCATCAACTAACGGAGGTAATCAGAAAACTCCACCTCAATCCATCCCAGGGACTCCTAAAAATCCTAACATGTCTCAAGGAGGGACAAACCATGGGTCTCAAGGACCTCATTCCCAACATGGTGTGGATTAAGAACCCACACCTTCTGAAATTGCTCGATATCAAAATGATGATGACTTCAAGAAAATGATGAGGCATTTCTTGAAAGAAGATAAAGAGGCATACTTTCTAGAGTTAGCTCATCAAGGAGCTAAAATTCCTCCAAAATTTAATGTTTAAAATATCATTACGCATGAGGAAGAAACCCCTATCATGGCTATGATGAACAAATGCATGCCATGCAAGTCAAGCTCAACAAACTAGAGAAAGAAAAGGAACCTAAGGAGTTCTCCATGGAGGCCCTATGCCCTTTTCCATTTGATAAGGACTTGTACATGCCACCATTCTTGAAAAGAGTGGAGATGCCTAAATATGATAAGTATGATGGAAACTTTGATCCTCAAGATCATGTCATAGAATTCTGTACTCAATCTATGGATTTCATGCACAAACCAACCTACTTAATGCATCTTTTCCCTCAATCTTTGGGAGGATAAGCCATTCATTGGTTCTCTAGGATGCCTCCAACTATCAAAACTTTTGAGGAGTTAATCAAATTGTTCTATCAACAATACTCCTACAATATCTAGCATCTAGTCACCATGATCGACATTTGCAATCTAAAACAATATCCAGGAGAACCATTCCTGACATTTCTCAAAAGACAAATGAAGAAATTTTCTCTATATGCTAGACCTATTCCAGAAATTGAGAAATTGGAAATCTTCATCAATAATCTTGTTCCAAAAATCAACTACCCTTAACAAATGAAAAATCATACATCCTTTGATAAGATGGTAGATAATGCGATCAAAATTGAAAAAGTACTTGTAACAAAAGGAGACATCACACTTCAAAAGGACAAGTATGAATATGGATCTAGTTCTAAGGATAAGAACAAAAATTGGAATAAGAATAAAGGCATTCTCACTGATGGCATTATTGATGCTATCCGTTCCCCATCCAAGGCACCCACTTTCAATCTCACTATTGGCACCCAAGCCATAAAAGCTTCCGAATAAAAAACAATAGAGTCCAACAAAAATTCATCTGAATATAAACCTTGGGCTTCAGATCCTAAATGCAAGTTTACTCCTCTTGGAGAGTCCTTGGAATATTCTATGAAAACTCTGTTGGCAAACAACATCAGCTCCTTGCCTGAGATAAAAAATTTTGATCCTGAACCTAAACCAAAATGGTGGAGAGAGAATGATTTATGTGACTTCCATCACAATAAGGGTCATAAAACTAATAACTACATCCTCTTGAAACACATCATACAAGACAAAATTTATAATGGAGAAATTGTAATTGACAATCATAAGAGAATTAATGATCATACAGCATTCATGGAACCATTTCCAAAACATAATCAAGGAGATTCATCTTCTCAGCATAGTATGGGTGCTCAAGTCAATTATGCCTACTCTGGAAACAATGCTTTCATAAATATGGTTGAACCATGCCTATCTGAGCATTGCAATGTCATCACAATTGTAAGAAAAGATAGAGAAAATCAATCAGCTAATGCAGTTACTCGATCACAAGCTCAAGCGCATCTGTAAGGAAAAATCCTAGATTCATCCAACATCCCTAAGATGCCTTTCAATCTTTCATCTACTTCTAAACAAAAGGATACATCTAAATATTCAAATCCTAAAGACACAAGGCCTACTTCCTACAGTATTGTCCAACAAATCCAGCATACCAATGCAAAAATTTCCATGTTTGAGTTGCTTCGGATATCTCCAGCTCATAGAGCCATTCTAGACAAAGCTTTTCTTGGATCCAATGTTCCTAATAACCTTGATTTAGATAGATTCCAGACTATGGTTGGTCATCTTAAGTCTCTGTAGTATATCTCATTTTCAGAAGAAGATGATAACTCCTTGAGTCATTCGCATAACTAGCCCTTGCATATTGAAGTCTTGATCCAAAATCATCATGTCAAACGTGTGTTGATAGATGGGGGCATTGGTCTTAACATTTTTTCTTTTAGCTTGATTACACAACTGGAATTTTCAAAAATGGCCATAGATCCTAGAAAGAAGATAACTATCAAAGCATATGATGAACAAGAAAGATCTTCCAAGGGCACAATTTTTTTACCTATCAGAATAGGTCCAGTCATCAGAGATACTATATGTCAAATTCTTGATCTACCTTTGGCTTACAAAATCCTTCTAGGGAGACCCTGGATACATGAAATGAAAGCTATTCCTTCTATGTACCATCAGTGTTTGAAATTTCCTTATGAAGGGGTAGAGGTGATCATTCAAGCTGACATATCTACAAATTGCAATGCATTGAAAGAAAGTGTGAATAAACTTGTTCCTAATAACAGAGAATCTTCCACTAAGCAAACAGAAGTAGCGTCCACATCCAAGATGGAAGATATTACAAAAGAGGTCACAATCAAAGAAAATGGTATGGGATAATATACTATAGAGCCAGTCTTATCTTTGACATCTCTCCCTATCTCGCCTAAGTCCTATGGACAAACTCTAAAATAGTCCAAACTAGATTCTAAAGAACCTTTTGAGGCATATAAAGGAATTTTTGTTGTAGAAAAAGTGTCCAAACAAGAGTTTGAAGAGGATGAAGTTGTGCTTGCATGGCTATACAAAGATGAACCTGAATCTCAAATTGTTAAAAAATGTGACCCTAAAACACCGAAGATCCCTTCTAAGTCATATGGCCCAGGGGACAAATTGATCACAAAAATGGGATATATAGGAAAAGGACCTCTAGGAATACAAGGTAAAGGTCTTCTATCACCTCTTGACCATCATGGCCAAACAAACAAGAATATAGTAGGTCTAAGATATAAGAAGAAGCCTTTCTATCTTAGTAAGAACTCCCCACATGTCTTAGAACAGATTGAACCAATAGAGGAAACACTACAACAATCTAATAGTGATGATTCAGACACCACTGAAGATCTCATTCCTTATGAGTGTTTTCCTAAATAAATAAAAGACCTCCTTGAAGCTGAAGATGATCTAGTGAAAAGAATCAATGTAGTAGAAACATAAGAACCTACTATAGAACATAAGATAGTTACACCACAAGAACCAGCTAATCTTGAAGACAACCAAACAGATAAGGAGGAAGGTGAAAATTATTCTAAAACATATTCCCATGAGTATGAATTCAAACCAAAATCTGAGGGTAACCCTTCTTAGGGTATCCATCTTGATTTTACACATGTTCTTAGATTTCCTAGAGGTATAGATGAGGAATCAAATGACTATGAATGGGGAGCCATTCCAGAAGAAGATGAACTTATCACAAAAAAATATATTGATTTTATTCACCAATATGCACCTAAACCCAATGTAAGTCTAGAGTGAAATAATGAACTTAATGAGTCTGATCCACCGATGGCTAAGGTGGACTCCCACAATGACATTGAGCCTATTCATGAATTGAATGTCTTAAGTTGTAATATCACCTTTGAACTCAAGCATCGGGTTAGGACTAATGATGTCAGATCCATATCTATAAATACTATTTCCCAATCTTTCCCCACTTTGACTATCCAACATCTTGAACTTCTGACCAAAATTCCATGAATCTGAGCCAAGGTATCTATACCTTTCCAAATGACTATACCCTTGCTTGCTACCTAAATGTAGTTGAGCCTATGAGGACTTCCATCAGTGAACCATGCATTAGCATGATGGAGTCAGACATCAAGTATCTTAGTCAAAAGAATAAGAATAAAAATAAAAAGAAAAGGAGTTATGGGGGTGAAAACCACTTTATGGCAATCTCAGAACCTAGAAAAGTAAAAATAAAAGACATATCTGAAGGTGAAAACCTCTCTAAGGTGCCTAAGGATGAGATATTTGATGTCCTTCTGATTCATTTATAGGACATATCTCCAGTTCTAATCGAGCCCACTCAATCTATCAACTTGGGAACAACAGAGGAACCATAGTTGATCCATGTAGCACAATCTTTTTTAGCAGAAGAAAAGCAAAAATTTACTACATTCCTAACAGAGAAAAAGATCAAATTTGCATGGAAATATTTAGATATGCCAGGGTTGGATCCTGATCTTATAATGCACCATTTATCTATAGCTCCAGGGGTTAAACCTGTCAAACAAAAATTGAGAAAGATGCATCCACATGTTGCACTCTTGGTCAAAGCTGAATTAGAGAAACTACTAAAAGTTGGATTCATCCATGTTATTAATTATGTTGAATGGATCTCTAACATTGTACCTATATCAAAACCAGACAAATATATAAGAGTATGCACATATTTTAGAGATGTGAACAAAGCATGCCCTAAGGATGATTTTCCACTACCTAACATTGATATGATAGTGGACATGACTGCGGGCTTCGAGATGTATTCTTTAATGGATGGTTTTTCTAGATATAATCAAATAAAAATTTCTCCAGAAGATCAAGAGAAAATTGCTTTCACATGTGCGTGGGGTACCTTCTCTTGGAATGTCATGCCATTTGGGCTTAAGAATGTTGGTGCTACATATCAAAGAGCTATGACATCTATCTTTCATGACATGATGCATTGAACTATGGAGGATTATGTTGATGATACTTTAGCAAATTCTATGATAAGATCTAAACATCTGAATGACTTGAGAAAAATACTAGATAGAATGGAGAAGTTTAGTCTTAGACTAAACCCTAAGAAGTGTGCTTTTGGTGTCACTTCTGGAAAGCTCTTAGGCTACATTATTTCAAAGAAAGGAATTGAAGTAGATCCAGAAAAATTTAAAGCCATCATGGAGATGCAACCCCCCAAGAATATCAGTCAAATGAGAACATTACAAGGGAGAGTACAATCTATTAGACACTTCATATCTCAGCTAGCAGACATATCACACCCTTTCACAAAGACATTAAATAAAGGTGTGACCTTTGCATGGAATGAGGAATGTGAAAAGAATTTTAATCGTATCAAGAAATATCTATCAAATCCTCCTATTTTGATGCCTCCTATTCAAGGGAATTCATTGATCTTGTATGTCTCCACTATAGATATATCACTAGGGGCATTGCTTGCACAACATGGTGAGAATAAGAAGGAAAGAGCTATATACTATATCAGTAGAAAATTGGTAGCATATGAAAAGAACTATTCCATGATTGAAAAGGCTTGTTTACCTATGATCTTCACCTCATAGAAACTAAGACATTATATGTTGGCTCATACCACACATTTGGTAGCTAAGATTGATCTGCTAAAGTACCTACTTATAAGAAAAGCTTCCCTCACATGTAGATTAGATAAATGGGTCATGCTCTTAAGTGAATTTGACATTGAATATGTTGAATGAAAAGCTATTAAAGGCTAATTTATTGCTGATCAATTGGTAGATGCACCTATGTTTGATGATACACCAATGCAAATAGAATTCCCAGATTCCTCTATCATGAATCTTTCTTCTAGAGAATGGAAATTGTTCTTTGATGGATCCTATACACAGAATGGATCTAGAGAAAGCATATTTTTTCTCACTCCTCAAGGATACTCAATTCCTAAGCCATTCAGAATCAAGTTTCCTTGTACAAACAATATTGCTGAATACGAAGCCCTTCTTAATGGTATGAAAATAGCAATCGAGTGGAGAGTAACAGAATTACACATTCATGGAGACTCACAACTTGTAATACACCAATTCAATGATGTGTATCAAATGAAAGATGTAAAGCTCATTCCACACAAGAGAATGGTAGATGATCTAAAGAAATACTTCATATCTATCACCTTTGAGAAAATACCTAGAATAGAGAACAAGGTTGTAGATGCAAAGGCAATGCTATCTACTTTATTACAGTAGCCTGAACATGAGCAACACTATGAGTTCCTAGTGGAAGCACTATCTTATCCTACATATGATTCCCATGATACCTACATGATCTGCACTATTTTCAGTCATGATTCATCCTAATACAAAAACCTTTTCTCCTATCTCCAAGAATGAATCATTCCTGATACCTTTAATAGCCATGAAAAGTGATACCTTATCCACAATGCATCCCAGTATGTCATCATTGGCAATGATCTATACAAATGAGGTCTAGATGGTATGCTCGTTAGATGTTTAGAATGGGAAGAGTCTCAACATGCACTAGAGGAAGTCTATGATGGTATTTGTGGGTCACACTCGAATAGTTTAACATTAGCTCAAGAATTTATTAGGGCTGGGTACTATTGGCCAGAAATGGAGAAAGAGGCTATCAAGTTTGCTAAGAACTATCAAAAGTGCCAAGTACATGGTAACTTAATTCACGCACCAAGGAGAGATCTAATTCCCTTCACTACACAATGGCCTTTTCACCAATGGGCATTTGATCTTACACGAGCCATACATCCTCATTCTTCTAATGGACATACCCATATAATCATAGCTACAGATTATTTCACAAAATGGGTAGAAGCAGTTCCTTTAACTCAAGTGATTGGTAAACAAATTTCTATGTTCATCTTGAACTACACCATATGTCAGTATGGTATTCCACATTCAATAGTCACAGATAATGGTAGACAATTCAAGAATAGAGACTTAGATGATCTATGTGCTAAGTTCAAGATTACACAACATTGGTCATCAATCTACTATCCTCAAGGGAATGGACAAGCAGAGGCTTCAAACAAGAATCTATTGAAAATCTTGCATCGTACAGTTAATAAAATAGGAAGAGACTGGCATCTCATGATCAATCCAACTCTATGGGCCTATAAAACAAGTATCAGAATTCCCACTAGGGCTACTCCTTTCACTTTAGTTTATGGGTCTGAAGCGGTACTACCTATTGAGGTTGAAATCCCATCACTAAGAATCAGAATGCATGGTTTAGTAACTAATGATGACTACAAAGTGTGTAGGTTGCAAGAACTTGAATTACTAGATGAGTGCAGACAAGCATCGTATGATCATCTCAAAGTATATCAGAAGAGAATGTCTAGAGGCTACAACAAGAAAGTCAGACACAAAGAATTTTAGATTGGTGATCTACTCTTGAGAGAAAATCCTAAAAATCAATCACATAGAGAGCACAAGGGGAAGTTTGAACCCAAATGGCTAGGTCCCTTTGTTATCACTACTACTTTTGGCTCTAGTGCCTATCAACTCTCAATGACTAAAGGAGAATAGCTCTGAGAACCAATCAATGTTCTCCATCTGAAGAAATTATATGCCTAAGGCATTCAGTATTAAAAAATGTCCTGAAAAAATCATAAAAATCATAAAAAGTCCTAAAAAAATGAACATCTTAGTGAAAACTGAGCAATAGGCACCTTGATGATTCACAAAAAAATCAAAATATCAAAAGTACAAAAAAATGAGAAAAAAGAAAAAGTGCCTTGGTGAAAACCTGGAAATGGGTGCCTTGGTAGCAAAAACAGAATCTCTGCCAAGATGGTGAAAGCCCCGCAAACGGGTGCCACTTGTTTCAAAATGCTCCATCTATCAGTGCAATATTGGTCTTTCCCAACTTTCAATCTTGCTTTAGTTTGTACATATCTCCCGATGTGTTTTTGCATTCCTATTTTCAATAAGTTGGTCTGTACACCAATCAGCTCAAACGTTTGTATCCTATCAATGTTTCAAACTTGGGTGTAATCAAAGTCATATCTGATGGTCTCTAGTATGCTTTAGACATGTCATATCTAGTCAGAGTCCTTTGAAACTTCATCTGAGTCAGTTTGTATGTCTCCTCTCCAAAAAGGATTTTGCATCTACAACAACACAATCATCATCAAGACAAATTGAAAACAATTTGTGCTTTACATGCTTTTTATCTCCTTGTATGCTTACTAATTTGCATTGATATTTTTTCATATTGTGTCCCTTTAAGCTCTTCGATGATGTCTTTTAAAGGATTTAGAGAGTAATGACTGGGGGCATAATCTTTTCTTTGTCTTCTACTTGTATGTGAAAATCTAACAACTTTGGAAATTCTGGATTGAAATGGTGTCCATCTGTAAGAGCCTCTATCTCGAATTGGATGGCCATGAGTACCTTGACCATTGATACTCAAAAAATTCAAGCAAGTTTGATCTAACTATTATCTTTTTGAGTGAGTTCTTACTTCTACTGTGAAATGCGGTCTTACCTAAGGATGTAAATGATAAAGGGTCACTATGGGTAATTTACATTGGATTTGGAATGATCTCTTGACTGCTTGATGTGTTTGTAATGCAAGGCATATTCTAGTCATCATGATGATTATGTTTTGATGCTTATACAAATTGCTATATCAAAATGGACATGATATTCAAGTCATCCTAGTGTTTGTGCCTTGGTGCTTATATCTAATCTGACATTCTTGAAAACAAAATCAATATTCATATGTTCATGGTTGTTTGGCCAGTGGGCATTGTATTGATTCTCGCACATAAAAATTGATATTCATATGTCTATAGTTTCCTAACTAGTGGATGTTGTATTGATTTATCCAGTTACCTAAAAATTCA
Source organism: Chamaecyparis obtusa (assembly GCA_027943335.1). Taxonomy (NCBI): domain Eukaryota; kingdom Viridiplantae; phylum Streptophyta; class Pinopsida; order Cupressales; family Cupressaceae; genus Chamaecyparis; species Chamaecyparis obtusa. The sequence goes on along the minus strand of BSBK01004315.1, from coordinate 451,642 downwards.
ATGATGAAAAATGACTGACACATGATCAGTGACTAGGTCCTAGGTCTTAGGTTTACATTTCATTCTGCATGACATTTTGCACTTTGCTTGATGTCACACTTTTCTGAACATGAATGTTTAAACGATCCTTCAAAACTAAACTTAAACTTGACATGAAGAGCTAAATCTCCCATGAAGGTTTTCTCATGGAACCGCAAGAAATCACCATCCTAGGCTAGACATCCTTTTTGACATAAGACTAAGTACTTGTCTTCATCAATACCTGCAAAACATATCATGTGTATCATTGCATTCACATTACATATCCTAATCATTCCATCTATTGCATCTACATTGCATACATGTGCATAATAAAAAATCATACATATATCTTTCCATAATCAACTACATTTGTATAACATCCATACATGTGAAAGAAATCATTGCATTACATAAATCCATACATACATTCTACACTACTCATAGCATTTACATCACATGATATCATCATAAATCAAAACATGACAAGTATAAATGAGGTCATAACCAAAATCTTGATCTCATATATATATCATATAACTCAAACTAGTCAAGGGTGCACTAATGGCATAGTGTACAAAAGAATGAGCTCATGTGAGCTATCAAATGATCAGAACAATATATCTATGAACAACTAAAAGAGAAAAAATATCAAAATATCTAGACAGATCACCTGTCTACCTGCTCCTCTACATCTGGTGGAGGTGGTGGTGGTGCATCAGGCACTGCCTCTGCTCAAGGTGCCCTGGCTCCCTCTAATGCTATCATATATTGAGAGTATGTGGGTACTCTCTGAGTAGCAGGAACGATAGCATAGTAGGAAGAAACATAGTAAGTGAATCTAGAGATCTGATGTGTCACCTTTGTCTGTAATCTCATGTTCTCCTCTCGGAGCTCAGATCGATGTCTATCTACCTCTGTAAAATGCTCCTCAGACTGAGCACTCCATACCTTTAGGTCTTTGACCTATAATTTTCATTGTCTAATGATCTCTTGAGGAGTTTGTGGTACACCAGGATCTACATCTGTAGCAGGTATATCTATATCTCTTGCTAGCTAATCAGCAGCCTCTGCTTTCTACACCTTACAACATCTCACCTTAGCACCCAAGTCAAAATCTATATCATCCTGTATAGGATCAGAATAGGCACCTACATACTGCTCTACTCCAAGTACCTCATCTACACTACCTATACTACCTAAAGTGCCACTCTCTCCTCTAGTCGATCTCCTATGTAAAACTACAGGTCTGCCTGTTGAAGAACTAGAGGGATGAGGTGGTCTCATTTGACCAGATGGTCTTTGTAGAGGTGTCATGACTATTCTCAGCCTCAGAGGTGTAGGCTAGGGCATTGGTACCTGTGCACCTATGCATCTCTACCCTCTCCCCATCAAAGCACCTATAACATCCATAGCCTCCTCCATGGAAGGTATCAAATCTGTAGGATCTGAAAACCTATGTATCAAATGCTTTGCAAGCCATGCAATAAAACCATCTATAATCCTAGCATCTAGAACATTTGACTGATAGTCCCAATCTCTGCCAACAATAATGCTATACTCCTATGTGCAAAGAGCATAGGACAATCGAGGGCCCCATCCAAATCTGAGTTCTCTATGTATCTATGCATAAGAAGCATGCTCCTATGGTGCATCTTGAATGATTTTGTACTACCTCCATACTTTGGTAATAAAGAAGCACTCAAGTACTACAGTAGACCGACCAATCAATACTCAACTCTGGCAAAAATAACTAAACTACTCTTGTGTAGTAGGCCAGACCTCAATCTGTAGATACGAATGCCAGATAACATATGTACTATCATCAAGGTAGCATCTAAAGTACTCTATATGACCCATGCACACCTATGTAACATAAGTAGAGTATACATATATCACCGGCTCCTATGGCTAGCGCTGACCCTGACATACTAGTCTACAAACTGGAATATGCTCCCAGGTCCAAATCTAAAGTACCAATGCACCAAAAGAAAAATAATTGCTCTCCTAATACATGATCTCATGCATCTCAGAGAACATGTGAGCCAGCATGCACTGACCCCAACCCAACTCAGAAGGAGTGGCCATCAATCATACAACCATCGAGGCCTAGCCCATCAAGAGACCATTCTACTGATGGTCAGACATGACAATGCCTCCTATCATACCAGCTATAATGCACTCTAATCTATGGGTCTACCCATAGCGCTACACTAATTTCTCCCAAGAAATCAAACCAGTCAGCTATGTATCATCTCCAAATAATCATCTGAAGGCATGTAATCCAGAGTTCCCTAAACTCACATAATCTGAACGAGGACCATGAAATGGAATGCACAAAATCCTATACACATCCTCTGGTGTAACAGTAATCTCTCTTGTAGGGAGGTGAAATGTTTGGGTCTCTGAATGAAACCTCTCAATCAAAGTAGTGAGGAATCTATGGTTCACCCTAATCTCGGGCAGCCGAATCAAATACTCGAAACTGCAAGTAGCTAGATATACCCTCATAGGGTCTGGAAGAGAAATGCATAATCTCTGAGTAGCTGGATGGGAGATACGCACATGCACATCAGGATATATGACCAATACAGAATAGAAACAAGGAATCCTATCAATAATTTGGTTGAAAAACAAGCTAACAATATAGAAATTCAAAATTTCATTATCTTAGAAGGTGCATTAAATGCTCAACAATCAACCTAAGGAATCAGAAAATCAAAAATTTTGACCTAAAGAGGTGTTTTAAGCTCACTATTTTCCATATGAAAACATAGTCTAGCATCAAAACTCGTATGAGTTTCAACAGGGTCTCATACGACAAACCATGCTTATACAACTTTCTAGGTCTTATAGTACGACATATGAGGGACCTGATGAAATGTCGTACGACTCATGGGTCCCTCTCATACGAGTCTCTAGGGGTTATGATACAACAATCTACAAGAAATTGAAAATTTGTACGAGTCATGGAGGACAGTCGTATGAGTTTCCATGCATGCGAGAATTGAAAATTCAAAACATACAAAAAACAACCTAAAAATGCTACAAACATGCAAAAATGGAATTTACAAAGAGGCACAGAGGTCCACTTACCGGATGTCCATACTGTGGAGGCCGTTGATGTCTCCAACTACACTCAAATCAGTGGGTAGAGATAGGTACCTTCATCTCAGCCATTTTCTTTCTCAGAGGGCTCCACAAGGTTTCAAAAGTCAAAAGTGAATAATGAATTGAAAATGACCCTTTTTGCCCTTATATAGCTTTTGACCTAATTTTCAAAAGTGCTCCGTTTGCCATGAAAATTGCACCCTTGGCTAATTTCAACATTCTGAACCCATTTTTAGGATCAAAATTAAAATCTGAGATCATTTATATTATTAGTATAGTGATTTAAAAAATTTGGACCTAGGATGACGGACTGTTTACATAATCAACCTTCAATCATCACAAAAATCCAGAATTCAACTTAACTGTTTATCTTACATCAAACTATTCAAATTTCAACTTGGTTAGCCATGGTCAACTCATGGTCAAACCTAGTCAAACTTGGTCTCCAAGACCTCCAAATGATGCAGAACGCATTCTCAAATGTGTATAACCACTTCTCAAATCAATTAACATGCTTATGAACCATTCAATGCTGACTTTTCTTGTCAGATTTCAATTTTCATCTTGAAGGGGGCATGGTATTGCACATCAATCAAGTCTGTAAATCAAATCTTTCCTCAGTGATCAAGGCAACAACCACGTCTAGTTACTGATTCATCAAAATTCCTTGTTGCTTGGGGTAAATCTATCATCGCTTGGGGCATATCAGATTCATCGAGATCCATATCAATCTGGTATCCTAATCTATCTTTTAAACTATGTCATCTTTTCATAACCATCAGTTCATTAGCATCATTTCCTTGGTTCTTTGTAACTGAAGGGTTCAAATGTGATACCAACATTGATTCCTTTGGACAATCAGGTTTGGAATCAGGTCACTCACTTCTTCATAATCATAAGGTTCAGAATCAAGTGTTTTGATACTTTTTCATAATCACCGGTTCATTGTTGCTATAGTTAACATTATCTTTGGTCAATCAAGACCTAAACCTAACATCTTCAAATCTTTCAATCGGTTTTTGTCTCAGAATCAGTTAATCTTTCAAATCAAATCAATTTCATACATCTACATCATACAAAGACTAATCTTTGAACCACTACACTTCGCACAGTAATTCAAAGAGGAGCAAAATGTAATACCCCAAAAATGGGCTATAGGTTCATTAACCACTTACATCCTCAAATCAAATGAAATCGACATCAAAGTCCTAACCTAAGGTACATTTGCACATCAAATCATCAAAACCTAATTGATTATCCTAAATTTTGCATCAAGGAATATTCCTAGAAATATTCCTATTTATCCTAATTATCTTTAATATAATAATTATTGGTGATAAATCCTATTTATCGTAAAGTTTGATTAATTGAATATTCTGAATGTTTAATTAATTAGATTTAATACTGCCACTTAATTATTTAATTGGATTTAATTAAATTGTTCCTAAGTTGTATTATTTTATTTTGACAACAAATCAAATATCCTATGACTAATTGATTAAATTCTTATTTAATTAATTAATGTGAGTTATCAATATTTAATAATATAGTTTTTGAATAAAGTTTGATTTAATAATTGATTAACCCATAAATCAGTTATTTTAATTCAAAAATCAATTAAGTTGAGAATAAATCACTTTATTTATGAAATTAATCTATAATTAAATCATGCACAATCAAAAAAGTAGTCAACTAGAAATCAACAACCAATTTTAAATTTAAACTCAACATCTGATGATGAGTTGAAATTTGATCTAAACTCTATTTTGAGTTAAACACTGCTTTTGCATGATTTTTGTGAGTTAATTATCTTTGATTTCTTGATAACTCAAAAATCAACCTGAGTTCATCAAGAGTGATTTATGGCTTTTCTCATGCATCCTCAAAGCCCTAGATTTCTATAAAAACAAGGCTCATCTCTTCACAATTCACCCACCTTGAATTTGCACAACTACTATGGCAAATTTGTGATTGAAGGATTGAGCACTTGTGACAGGCAATTTGTGAGATCTTTCATTATTGGTCATAGTTTCATAGTTTTCATATCATAGCTTTGCATTCATTGTTTTCATATCATTCTTAGATAAATATGCATATCATCTCAATTTCATTTCTAGATTAGATTCATATCAGTTTTTCAATCTTAATTGCATACAAAATCCAAAAAAGAAAGATTAAATCTGCATTCATTTCATATCCATCTTCTGCATTCAAATCCTTTGTTTAGGTGTTGCATTATCACTGATCTTAGTCTGATTTGAGAATACCATACTCACACCTACTAGAAGGTAGTAAATCACCTGGTTAGCTTAGTTTCATTTATTGTAGATTTCAATTTTGCTAACCTCAAATGTTTTATTGAAGTGTTGTGTCCACAGCTAGGTACAATTTTCACACACACAGGGGTATTATGTAATTATGCTACCAAATCATATTCCATTACAATATTTTTTAGAAATATGGGTTGGAGGGTGAAGAATAGGCTGATAAGGTAGGAGAGAAGTAGTAGGTTGAGGATTATTTATTGTACGATAGGTGTGAGATACCACATGATAATCCAAAGAATCACTAGGCTCCCCCTTAAGAGTTAGGGAAGGACAACCTTTAAGGGTGATAAGAGGTTTATTTGATGTAGGGTAACCTTTGAGATTGAAAATACATTGAGAAAGATTAACTTGATTAATATCTTGCCTCTCCATAGACTCATCACTAGAAGGGAGAGCATTAAGGAGATTGATATTATCCTCTTGTCCCAAGGAATTATTAGAAAAGGGATTTCAGACTTCCATTAATGTTTCATCTCTACTAGGAGCATTAAATGAAAGAAAAATTAAATTCATAAAAGTATTTATAATGTCTTCCTCTTTCTCTATAATATCCCTAAGAGGAGATTATGTTTTAGGAGAAGGAGAAACATCAAGTGTGTCATGTTGAAAAGAAAAAGTTTATTTTTCATGAGAATAGTCAACATTATCATTTAGATGTTCATCCCAAATAGTAATATAATGAGTGGAAGGAATATGTCTTTCAATAAGGTACACCATAGAATAGTCATGAGGTTAAGTGGAATTCATAAAGGTGGGAGGATTGAAAGAAGATATAGGACCACCCTCAACCAAAGTATTACCATAGTCAAGGCCTATATTAGGAGAAGGAATAGTATCAATCCACCACGCATCTCCATAAAGAGGAAGATCACATGATAAAATAAGTTGATAGGAGGGTGGTGTTTTATGTCAAAGATAATGGAATGATGTTTATAGAATGCTTTAAATGAGTTGCGCAACATGAGAAAAAAAGAAGTGCAAATAGAGTAGATCCAACTCACCATTTTGTGATTGGACTTCATGCAAGATCTAATGAATATTTCAAAAATAAGGCATTAAAATTACATACTCAATGATGTGAATTCCATGAAAAGGAGATCTAGCTAAGAATATATAAATGCTACTAATGCAAACAAGACTAAATCTAGATGCACAAAGAAGCAATCTAACTTCACAAAGAAGAGATTACCAAAACAAGGTATAAAAATATAATTCTAAAATGCAATAAAGAGGTGTAAGAGGTTGGGTTCACCAAAATGTTTAGGGAAGGTGAACACACATGATAATACAAAGGGAAATCTAACACCAAGATCAAAATAAAGTTTTAATGTATGTTGAGTTCACCAAAATATTCAATGAAGGTGAATACACAAGATAAGGCAAAATGAAATATAACACCAAGGTAAAAAGGAAGTTGTTACACATCAGGTTCACCAAAATGTTTAGTGAAGGTGAACACACAAGATAATGCAAAATTAAATCTAACACCAAGGTCAAAAGGAAGTTGTAACATGTCGGGTTCATAAAAATGTTCAATGAAGGTGAACACACATGATAACGAGAAAGGAGATATAACACCAAGGTCAAAAGGAAGTTGTAACATGTCAAGTTCACCAAAATGTTTAGTGGACATGCACACACAAGATAATGCAAAAGGAAATCTAACACCAAGGTTAAAAGGAAGTTGTAACATGTCGGGTTCACCAAACATTTTAAGTGGAAAATGGGTGATAATGAATTTAGTAATGTAAACTATGTGATATGTGTTCATTAATTAACCATTTCCATACTAACATTAGAAATACAAGATAAACATGGGCTTCTAGGTTTAACTCTCTATATAGCCTAAGTTAGATTAGAAAAACCCAAGAAGATGGGTGGATGCTAATGCTAAACACAAATTATACTAAGGATGTACAAAAGAAAGTCCTATTTCATGCAATGTAAGATTTGATTAAGGTTGTGTAAATGCACTTGTAAAGTTAAACTAAATGATTTAGCAAGATAAGAAACCAAGATCTAGGTGCTAAATGTAACAAATCAACCCAATTAAGATGTGAAAATAGATCTAAACTAAGATATGAAATAGATAATGAGCTACTAACCTTGAAGTATGAAGATAAATATGATTTTCTACTCTAAAAAATGTTGTTATGGACCTGTAGCTGAATTTATGTTTGTGAATCTGTGAACACAGTTGAAAACCCCAAAAATGCTAAAAATATCAAGTTTCCATGAACATGTTGAGCATGTCACCATGTTTCTGAATAGGTTGACCTAGTCACTATATTCCTGAGGTACTTTACTAAACTCTACACATATTTTTCCAGTAGATCTTTGTCTACAACTTCCAGATCTATAGCTACAATTTTGATATCCTTCTCATGCACATAAAAAACTAGGTTTTGGAGTTGGGGTGGATAAGGGATTGCCTTAGTCAAGCCCTGGATCTAGGAATCAACCTTTAATTGAAATATAACGCTAGTACATTTGACCTAGTTTTTCTACCAAAATTTTTGACCATCAAATAAAAAGGTTTATGTTGGTCAGATTATAGAAGGAAAACATTTTTTTTTTAATCCATGCCCGCGTTGGTCAAAAGTTCAACAAATATCGTGTTGGTCAAAATTTCAACCAACACGGGCATAACAAAAAAAAAAAAGATTTCAAACCTCATTTCATTATTAGATAATCTTGTAGTGTGCATGAAGGAGGACCACCTATGAGGGTTGCCTATGACCAGTAGAGAGGAATAGCTAGAAGGAACCTTGCAGAGGTTGGTTGTAACAAATTTAAGAAATATTGTAAAACAAAATTGAAGAAAACTGTATTTTTACATTTTTTTTTACTGGTGTTTGAATTTTCCTGTACTTGTGTGGATTGGAATGACTGATTGAACACCATAGGAAGATTTTTGGTCCTCATATCTTCCTTTTGTAACAATTTTGAGATTCATTGGTTGAGAAATCTGGAAGAAATCAACTGACAGTCTATTTCCAGCGGGTTTGGGCGTAGAACTAGGTTTGTCGACTTTCCTAGCCCATATATATCATTTCAACCATGGATAAATTTTGATTCCAAGCTTTAATGAGAGGTATGTGAGTCTAGTTTCAATTGAATGTGGTCTTTGATTGGATGGTTTTGTTTGTGGAGAGTTCTTGTTGAAAACCTAATCAGGCATCCCTATGTGACCGGTAGAGAGGAATAACTAGAAGGAACCTGACCCCATAACTTTTGTTTGGCTTTAAATTAGAACCTAAAATCATGGATTTAGGCTTGAATTACTCGCCACTAAAAGAATCCATTGTTGGTTTGGAAAAGAACAAAGCCTAAGATGCACCTACTGTACAAAACTGAGTATCGGGCCTCTTGGCTTTTGGAGGAGTTTTATGAATATTGGGAGTTTGAATAGGACCCAACACCTATGCCTTTGAGGGATACTCTATCCAAGAATTTAAATTAAGTCAAGGTGACTTTCTTAATGAGCCCTTTGGGAAGTTTAAACACAAAGGCCCAAACCGTGCCAGAATTGACTGGTGACCAATCCTGTCATAGGAGACAGTTTTGATTGCATTTTAAGATTTCACTATACGTGTCCCATTTGAAAAAAATATAAGAGATACTAATCCATATATTCTATCCTCTATTAGAAAATATCCCATGGTAATGAATGAAGAATCTGGGTTCCGTACAAAAACTAAAACTACTAAAACAAATATCTTGCTAATATTTTATTTAGAACATCTACCTCTTTCAAATTCATGAATAAGAATAGACAGAGAATTTTTCTTTGGACTATATTAAAGAAAGTATGAAAGGAACATGATGAACAATAATTGGTTCCTATTGTTAGTTTCAGTTGTTACAGAGTTTCTTCTAACTAATAGCCCTGTGGCTACTAGGCTGATTATGAACAAAGTGTTGATGGAGAGGAGATTTGATAGGAGTTCCTCTTTTCTCATGCATTAATTCTTTTGGGTTCCATAGACAATGCTTCATTCATCAAGTGTGCCATTTAACTGTTTGTTAGAAGATACTTCATAACAAGTGAAAATCAGATTCTTATTTCCCTAAATAGAGAAAGAGGTATGTTTGCAAGATTGGTGCTTGGTCCACCCCAAAACCTATAGTAGTTTCTTATGATACCTTATGGCTCATTTCTTGAAGTAGTGTGAATGTAAGGAAGTTTTTTAAATAGAAAGGAAGCTTTGCAATTATGGTTTGAATACATATTCAAGCATTTTTATGTGACAATGCCTTTAGATGGATTGAATACTTCTAAATAGCATTAGATATATGTTAGTAGGTTAGATTAAAGACTTTTTCATTCTTTGTGAAAGTACTGTAGAGGAAGATTAGTGGCATTAATAAATTGTTTAGTAACAAGAGAGTCTATTGTCCAAATTAGAGTAGTTTGAATTTCTATGGCTCCCCCATGAAATCTAACCATAGGAACTTCCTAAAGGTGAATGAATGTTTTAGGGGAGCCAATGTATAGTAGGTATGTGAAGGTAGGAGTCCTGAAGAGTTGAGCTTCAAATTGTGTTTCTTTATATTAGAGATTACTTATTGTGTTTCTTTATATTAGAGATCACTCATTGTGTTTCTTTATATTAGAGATTAATTATTGTGATCCTTTGTGTGTATTTTCATGTATTCATGATGAAAATATAAACCTTGTTAACTTTCAAAACATGAAAACATCAAACCTATTCTTTGAGGTCTCAATGTCAAAGATGCCTTTTCTGTTGTGTTTAATGACAATCCTTGTCATTTGTTGTTTTAGTTTTCCTTATTTTGAAACATTGCATTTTTTTACTTCATGATATTGTAAAATACTATTTTGATCACTGCAGCTATGTATTGAAGCACCTTGTTATCCTATACTTTGGAATGCTTTAATACATTGATGACTATTTGGAAAGTATTTGGTGGCACTAAAATACAAATCATTTGTGTCACTGTCTCTTTTATCTATGATTGATTATAAATATCATGGTGTTTTATGGCACTTTCATTAATTGTACCATGGTTGTGCTCTACTATTGTACTCAACCTTTAACATATCTCCAATGATTACAATGAATTGCACATGCTTGTACCTTGTGGTTGTTCCATCTTCTTATTGTGATTAGTGTCAATTTAAGGCATGATATGTCAATGTCTTCCTATTGTATTTATTCTATTAGGACTTCAAACTCAGTGACATTTCCTTTTCACATGAGCATAGAATTCAAAATTGCCTCTATAGAAGAATTTTTTCATTAATAATAGATAGATGTATTTTTCCCTATGATCTCATGATAATGGCCATATTCAATAACTCTATAACATGATGGTTATTCCTTTTAAGAGAGATGGTTGTTCCATTGTTCTAAAAACTAAACTTTGTTGTCCTTTTGACATGATAGCATTATATGTCAAAAACTTTGAGGTTCTCTTACCTTTTGTATGTCATGGCTTCACCTCTATGTAGCTAAATATCACTTTGAAAATGATCTTCTTTTAGGAAATAATGAAAATCCTCTATGGGTTCATACTTATTGTGACTTCCCATGGCACATTATCATTGCTTGTACACTGTATTTTTCCAATTCTTTTAAATTATCACTGTCTTTGAAAATTAATGCCATATGTTGATTAAATTTGATTCAATTTCCATATTAATTACTCTCCTTATTTGTATTAGGAACTTTTTCCTTAAGCACGTGTGATGCAAACTTGTAACATCTCTTTTATCCTCTAGTTTTTTTTGTTCATTTATAGTGCACTTTTGATGGCTTCTCTACATGTAATCATGATGCTCTATTTCTTAGTAGTTGTGACTCTTAATGATTAAACTATCTCTTGATCATGTTATTACACTTGATTAATAAATGCTTTCAAAATCTAAGAACTCTTTAACATTAGATATAGAAGTACAAAAAATAAGGCCCCAATATATGTACAGCATCAGAGAGCTTCATATTCTTTGTATGGATGCGAAGCACTTCCAACATGCCTACTTCATCTGGAACCCCAATATCAATCTCCCTGTTGAACCTTCCAAACCTTCTAAGTGTTGGATCAATACTATTTGGTCTGTTAGTTGCTCCCATAACAATAACATTTCTCAAATTTCTAAAAACTTCACCAGCTATCCAACAATAACCGCACATGTCCTTGGGTTGTCAAATCTTCACCATACATGAAACGCACACAAACAAGTGGTCACGTTAGGAGTTGGTTGAAGGTAGCTAGCTCCCAAATTACAACATGAAGAGTGAAAAAGGGTGGCATGAGCCTCCTTTGTTGAAAATGAAGCCTTGGTCAAAACGTGACCTCGACAATGAAACACAATCCCTTAAAAATAAATCAATTCTATTCTTTAATAGTTCATAGCCTTCAAATACATAGTCCACCATTAAAGGAGATTATTCAGCCTCCTTATGATGCTCGATTAATGAAGAATTTCAAAATTCCAGCCTTGATAATTTGTAGCTTGATGTAATTGCTTCAACTTTACATTCTTGATTTACTTCAACATCAAGAATAATATCCACAGATTCAGTAGTCTAGTGAGGAGATTTAGGAATGTGCTTTGTGTTGTCTCTGTTAATGTAGATTGATCATGATAAAGATTGAAAAGGACATGATGGGTATTTAAGATAACTTGATCTTTTTAGAATGAAGATTGAAAAGAACATAGAAAGACCCCACCTTGAGACCCTGCCCTTAGCAAATTGGTCTATTATCAACAATGCGCCTTAGTGTTGTAGCTTTTTGGAACCAAGGAAAAAAGTTTCAAATCATGGGCACATAAATTAGGGACTTTTCATGTCAATTTTTCATTATTTTAATGAAAAGATCTTTTTGGGAGCTAAATGGAGTTGTGTGCCTATGTGCTAAAGGGAAATTTATTTAAAAATTATTTATTGTGAGTTGATGGTCATATCTCCAATTGTGCCATATGTTATATGAAATTTATAAATATTGGCACTAGAAGACACACACTACTACATTTGGGGCCAAATTTTGACAGAAGTTTTCAACGGGTAACTTTTTATTACGAATTTGGTGTTTTTTTTTTGTAATAGGCCCCGATGATGTTGGTATTCCAATGGGTCTTTAATTGACCATCAAAATTTTGATAGATTCGGGGTATACATAAAAAAACAAGTGAAATAGCCTCATCATTTTTATTTCAATTGGATAGAGGAGCGGGAGAAAAGGAGCGAAAGCTGAGCGTGAGAGAAGGTATGTGATTTCTTCATCTTTCGAGCCTCTAGCATCATATTCAAATGCATTTCATTTTATTTTATCATGAATGATCTCTAAAATGACCACATTCTATTGGTGTCATGCCCTAGCCAGTGCTTTATCTCTATTATTTGATGTTATTGGTGCTTGTGCTCAAGGATATCGATTCACTATATTCAAATGTTTGGATTCACGTTTGTTGATATTACTGGCATATATGTTTAATGATGCCATTGTATATTGTTGTCACTAAAATGACCGCATTCTACTGGTGTCATGCCCTAGCCCGTGCTTTAACTCAATTATTTGATGTTATTGGTGCTTGTGCTCAAGGATATCCATTTTTTTGAAATGTTGACTGTGGTTATCAAATGGACAGCTTGTGAGCTTCTAGCTAGGCACCATTTGTATCGATAACTCAGGGCATCAAATGTATTGTATCATTGATAATTGAGACTTTGTTAAAAGGAAATAGGACAAAGAATGATTTTTATTTAGTTTCTCTATTTTGATCCCTAAGCGGCTTACAACCCTAGAGAAGTATATCCAGATTTACAAATCCAGTTGTAGGATACATAGCAACTGATAATTCACAAGAAATCCATGCATCCAATTTGAATAGCAATTAATACAAAGAACTAGGGTCCTCTAATGGCTCAATCATCTAGACCTTGACTATCCCCTCAACTAGTGACCCTTCAAAATTGGGTTATCATGCAATTAGTGAGTGGTCCTTCATTCTCCTAGTCTGCCTTACATCCAAACATATTGGAAATACACAATATAATGATAAAAATTCTTTCACAATCCCCCTTCCCCCAAGGAGCACTATCAACCATCCCTTCCACATAGCATTTCACTGCTTTATGAGTGGATTGTGTAAGAACAATTAACATTAAACAAGGAGCAAACTCCTCAACACATCTTGGAAACTATTTAATTCAATAATAAATGAAACCTAATACCAACACTATTCCTTTCATAGTTGCAGGATACATAGTAGTCAATAATTCACAAGAAATCCATGCATCAAATTTTTATAAGGATATCCTACTAATCAGTAGGAATTTTCTTGATATGACCAATGATTATGCATTTTGATGGCAATGTGCTAGTTCAAAAGGATAATATGAATCTACAACAATTTTTTTTATTTTCTCAAACTATAAATGTGGTTAAAGGGAAAATATTATGTGAAAAATGTAGTACCCTACCCCTAGTCTGATTTTATAAATGTTATGATTACTTTAGGATGATAGATTATATGTTAGGAAATCATTGATGCTTATGATTTTTCTAACCCCATACTTGCATGTGTATGGTTGATGTGTTTCTTTTATATTTCTATTTGATGTGCCTGATGTGGTTGAGGGATGGATTCACAGTTACTTGCTTGCGAGATCCACATGATCGGTCGATCCCCGCCATTGTTTGTTATATATTTATATATCTATGTACATGCGAGTGTTGTATGCAAGTTTTTAGGTACTGGGCATCGACTTCCCTGAATTGTCAGGATGAGCATGCCCTATTGCTAATCTCAATGGTAAAAGAGGGGAGATAATATTCAGTTCCAAATCCTAACCTAAGCCAAATATTGTCCTAAAATAGAGGACAAGATTATGTGTTTCCTACCCTTTCTAAACTCGTCCATTTAACATGAGTTTATACCCATGTCCTGAGTATGAATGTGGGTCCTTAGGTATTTTTTATTCTTTGATTTGTGGCATTTCGTGTGATTACTATTTTTAGATCATTCTATTTTTAGTTGTGGAATATCATTTAAATGGTAATTAAGTGGATGTAATTATTTAGTTTAATTATTATTTTTATTGTATAGTGGATGTAATTATTTAGTTTAATTATTATTTTTATGCAATAAATTAATTGGAAATTAATTATATACTATTATTGAGTGTGGTTGAAATATTTAATTAATAAGGATTAATTAAATAACTTCACCTTAGAAATATTTAATCATAAATTTAGCCTATGTTCAATTAAAATATATTTATTAAATTAAGGGTTAATTTAACATGTGGTAATTATGTTAACTAAATGTTCTAATTATTAATTGTTTAAATGCATTAAGTTGCACATTCATAATTGAATGAAATTGAATTAATAATAATAGTTAAATTTTGGTAAAGTCCTTTTCAAGAAAAGTCAAAGTGGAGAGGAGACTCTAGTTCGACTGAACTGAACTGTAAACTGAAGTTTGTCTTCATGAAAAGCCCTCTTGGAGTCGATTTTGAACTCATTCATGTGAAAGGAGATTCCTTTATGTATTGAGAGTTTTAGCCATTATTGGTTACACAATTTTGGAGGAGAAATTTTCGGAGACAGGTTTGGAGAGAGAGCTCTTTGAAAAGCTTGAGTTTTATTTCTTCGTTCTAGACATCGTCGAATCTGTGTAATTGATTTGAGGTAGGTTTTGATTTTACTATGGTTATTCTTTTTTAGATTACTGTAGGATTTTGTAGAAAGTGTCTTCCTCGTGCCTGCTGGTTTTGGATGTATGCAAAGTTTTGAGTTATTTATTACTTGCTGAATTTCTTTAAAAGATGTGAGATTTCATGCAATTTGATTTGAATATTTCTTTTTTTTTTGCCTATCTATTATGAAAGCAATGAAGGTTTTGAGGACTCTATAGAGGAATTAACAGAAACCCGATAGGAGTAGGGTTTTGAGCTTTGTTGAGAAACTTGTAGAGATAATATTCTTGTTATGGGAATAATTGTATTTGTGGTATCTATTTATTTATAATTAAATAAATATAATGTATATATATATAGCAATATACTTATATTTATGTGGCTAATAAAATTATATATATATATATATAGATATATATATATATATATATATATATATATATATATATATATATATATATATATATATATATATATATATATATATATATATATATATATATATAGATAGATATATATATATATATATATATATATATATATATATATATATATATATCTATCTATATATATATATATATATATATATATATATATATATATATATATATATATATATATATATACTAATTTCATATATATATATTTAAAGTATCATTGCAAAATCTTTATAAAAATTTATATTGGGTTTCTTTTTATAAAATAAAATTTTTTTAAAAAAATAAATAAAATTATAATTTTGGAGGGATTGTACCTCTCCCCTTACCATTTTTGGCGCACCCATAAAGGACTGTCGTGCACAGTACCTTTGGGGAAGTGACGCACGATAGTCCACCAAAGGACTATCTTGCACTAGTATTGCAGGGTATTGACACACGTCAGACTCTGTAGGAAGAAGGGGCTCGTGTGTCAAGGTGGGGGTGTGGGGGTGCGTGCACTCCCCACTCTCTGCACTGACTTTTGCTTATAAAATTTTTGTTATTAGTATTTTTTATTTTTAAATGTTAATATTTATTGCAAATCTTATTATTTGATAATTGTTATTTTTATTTTTTTTTATTAAAAATGGTTTAATTTGATAGTAGTAATTATTATTTTTGTTTTACTATTAAATGGATTAATTTATTAAATTAGAATTTTTAATTTGATTTAATTCATTTATTGTTATTTTGAGTTAATCTTTGGTTAAGAAGAACATGTATGTCATGTTTTGTTTTTATAAATTATGTTAAATGATTTGTTTTTAGGGTATTATTTATAAGGTTTTAATATGAATGAATCTTGGTTTTGCCTATGAATTATAGATGTATTTTGGTGTTGTATATTTCTATACTTACATAATTTTCTAAGTTAAATTTAATTCTTTTATATGGTATAATTAAATGAATATCATATAGGAAATTTCACAATAGAGATTGTTTTGTTTTTTCATCTGGTTGTTTTAGAGTTTAGTAAATTTTCTATGTTCATCCTTTAGTAAGCATGGATGGTCGTTTGAGACTTCTGTTTCTTTTAGACAATATGTCTTCATTTGATCATTTGGGAAAAAGTAGTTGACTTTTGGGATGTAAACCAGAGGTGGGCTTGTTAGGTGTTTGGAATTGTATCTTTTGGTTGCCTAGCTTACTCTGTTTGGTTGTTTGAGATGTTCTAACCCTAGGTGGGTTTGTTCTTGGAGTTTTTCTGGTCTTGCATGTTGGATCTAGCTATTGAGATTCATGAGTTGTGTAAACTCAGAGTTCTTATTGATCTTGTGAAACCCTAGGATAAGTCATCTGAGTGTATAGCAAGAAGTGGCTTGTAATTGGTGTTGGAGCTTGGAAGTGGCTACTAGGAGATCCTATTACAAGTAGCTTAATAAGTGATAATTAATAAATATTGGGATTTTAAAATGAACCTAATAAGATATTATGTGCCTTGCCCATGCCTGAGTTCCTGATTGAGTTTGACTAGGATGGGAGTGAGAAGATGTTTGCCACCTTTGTGGATAGGATATGGCATAGTTAGTACCTTGTCTACACGAAAGGTTACTAAAACCACATAGAGTCACTGGGGTGCTAGGGTCTGATGAGACTACCAAGATAACCTTAGAGTTGGCTCATGTGATGACACTTCCTTTATACATCTTAGGATTTCCTACATGTGTTGGTTTTCTCTGGTTGAGTATGTTATACCTTGTTGTACTTTTTGTACCTTTGAGTTAGAAGCTTTCAAGACCTCTTCCTTAGCTTGTTATGTTGTTGTTTGTTACCTGAGTGGGATCTGATGTTATCTCCTCAGCACGATGGGAGTGGACCGTTTAGGTTCACAAGGTTAGGTGGTAGTGATTGTTTTACCATTTGAGATTCTGATGTTTGTGCACTGAGGCTGGATGAACCATGTGGCAGATGTTTCTTCTTGATCTTTATTGATGAAGATGTGTTCTTGTTCTTCTTCCTTTTTGTGTTCTTGTTTCATTGTATCAAAATTTAGAGATATCATATTGTACTTCTTTTCAATTATTGTATTGCATACCCTACAACATGTGCAGTGGATGCAGATTATTATGGTTACCTTATGGTACCAATTGTATTTAAGTTATCATGTATATGATGTTGTTTTTATCTTTCAAATGTATTCTTGGATTTCATAATTGTATATTATCTTAATTAATTAAATATCTCTTACGTAATCTACATCATGGAACCCTTGAGAGTTGTAACCTATATTAGTTGTTTATTGCTATGCTTTGCTTCCGCATTGTGAACTTTGATGTTATTGATTGTTAACTTTTTTTTATAAAAAATTGCAAACTTAGTTGGAAGTTTAGGTTAAGTTCTCTTGGGTTCCCTGGCAGGGCATTACACTTGCTATCAGAGCACCGAGTTCTACACTGGGAACATTGGGAAGTTGTGTGCCCATTAGATGTCTAAACTGTTAAACTTGAAACCAAACATAGACATATAACTCTTTTCTATTTATTGTGCATGGTTACCTTCTCTAATGCATCTAGGGTGAAATAGGTTTGGATGTCATGAAGTGATTACTCCCTTGAGCGTGGCTACTACTAGTCACCTTGTTATGTGGATGTGTTATGATTGATGATTTATTTTTGGTTTATTGATGAATTTTTCATGTTGTGTATGGGCTAGCATTGAAATTTTGAACTTTCTTATGATTGGATTAGTCACCTAACTCTCTTTTCGTTATCTATTTTGTGACACTAGTCGCACTCAATTTTTTTTGTTGAAATGGAGATCTCCTATGATCTAATGTTGGATTTAAGATTTCACTGCTTGGGTTTTCCTTTTTTTTGAGTTTTGTGGTGACTAATCTAAATGTTTGTTATTTTTGGCCCTATTATGTGATAATTTTTGTTTCTATCATGTTCATCATGAACCCTTGATAGTATGTATAAGGGAGGACATTGCAAAGAAGGTACTATGTTTGCATAAGCGTTGCATTAGCTAGATAAATTTTTCTGAACTTCTCAACTTATTATTGATATAGATATGAATGTGTTCTTTATGCAATTGATTCTAGATGTTTTCTATTATGATGAATAAATAAAGATTTAGATATGTTTTTCAAATTGTTAATGAAATATTGATTAATATGATATTTTTCAGTTGTTCCTAAACTAGACATTATATTGTTCTTAATGACTATATATCATGTTCCTACCTTATGATTCAATGTCAGATGTTATGTTTTGTTTTTATTAAATTCTTTGTGTTTGAGGGATGCATACCCTATCTATTTGTAGGCTTCCAAGAGTAAGCCTAATCCTAGGGGGGGTGGATATAGTACCCCACCCCTAGTCTGATTTTATAAATGTTGTGATTACTTTAGGATGATAGATTATATGTTAGGAAATCATTGATGATTATGATTTTACTAACCCCATACTTGCATGTGTATCGTTGATGTGTTTGTTTTATATTTCTATTTGATGTGCCTGATGTGGTTGAGAGACGAAGTCATAGTTGCTTGTGAGATCCACACGATTGGTCGATCCCCACCATTGTCTATTATATATTTATATATGTATGTGCATGTGGGTGTTGTATGTAGGTTTGCAGGTACCAGGCATCGACTTCCCTGAATTGTCAGGATGAGCGTGCCCTATCGCTAATCTCAATGGTAAAAGAGGGGAGATAATATTCAGTTCCAAATCCTAACCTAAGCCAAATATTGTCTTAAAATAGAGGACAAGATTTTGTGTTTCCTACCCTTTCTAAACTCGTCCATTTAACATGAGTTTATACCCATGTCCTGAGTATGAATGTGGGTCCTTAGGTCTTTTTGATTCTTTGATTTGTGGCGTTTGGTGTGATTTCTATTTTTAGATCATTCTATTTTTAGTTGTGGAATATCATTTAAATGGTAATTAAGTGGGTGTAATTATTTAGTTTAATTATTATTTTTATTGTATAGTGGTAGCAACAAATTAATTGGAAATTAATTATATGCTATTATTGAGTGTGGTTGAAATATTCAATTAATAAGGATTAATTAAATAACTTCACCTTAGATATATTTAATCATAAATTTAGCCTATATTCAATTCAAATATATTTATTAAATTAAGGGTTAATTTAACATGTGGTAATTATGTTAACTAAATGTTCTAATTATTAATTGTTTAAATGCATTAAGTTGCACATTCATAATTGACTGAAATTGAAGTAATAATAATAGTTAAAGTTTGGTAAAGTGCTTTTCAACAAAAGTCGAAGTGGAGAGGAGACTCTAGTTTGACTGAACTGAACTGTAAACTGAAGTTCATCTTCATGCAAAGCCCTCTTGGAGTCGATTTTGAGCTCATGCATGTGAAAGGAGATTCCTTTATGTATTGAGAGTTTTAGCCATTATTGGTTACACAGTTTTGGAGGAGAAATTTTTGGAGACAGGTTTGGAGAGAGAGCTCTTCGAAAAGCTTGAGTTTTATTTTTTCATTCTAGACATCATCGAATCTGTGTAATTTATTTGAGGTAGGTTTTGATTTTATTATGGTTTTTTTTTTTCAGATTACTGGAGGATTTTGTACAAAGTGTCTTCCTCGTGCCTGCTAGTTTTGGATGTATGCAAAGTTTTGAGTTATTTATTACTTGCTGAATTTCTTTAAAAGATGTGAGATTGCATGCAATTCGATTTGAATATTTCTTCTTTTTTTTTGCCTATCTATTATGAAAGCAATGAAGGTTTTGAGGAATCTATAGAGGAATTAACGGAAACCCGATAGGAGTAGGGTTTTGAGCTTTGTTGAGAAACTTGTAGAGATAATATTCTTGTTATGGGAATAATTATATTTGTGGTATCTATTTATATATAATTAAATAAATATAATGTATATATATAGCAATATATACTTATATTTATGTGGCTAATAAAATTATATATATATATATATATATATACTGATTTCATATATATATATTTAGAGTATCATTGCAAAATCTTTATAAAAAATTATATTGGGTTTCTTTTTATAAAATAAAATTTAAAAAAATAAATAAATAAAATTATAATTTTGGAGGGATTGTACCTCTCCCCTTACCATTTTCAGTGCACCCATAAAGGACTGTCATGTGTAGTACCTTTGGGGAACTGACGCACGACAGTCCCCCAAAGGACTCTCGTGCACCAGTACCGTAGGGTACTGATGCACGTCAAACCCTGGAAGAAGAAGGGGCTCGTGTGTCGAGGTGGGGATCTGGGGGCACGTGCACTCCCCACTCTCTGCATTGACTTTTGCTTAGAAAATTTTTGTTATTAGTTTTTTCTTTTAAATGTTAATATTTATTGCAAATTTTATTATTTGATAATTGTTATTTTTTAATTTTTTTATTAAAAATAGTTTAATTTGATAGTAGTAATTATTATTTTTGTTTTACTATTAAATGGATTAATTTATTAAATTAGAATTTTTAATTTGATTTAATTCATTTATTGTTATTTTGAGTTAATCTTTGGTTAAGAAGAACATGTATGTCATGTTTTGTTTTTATAAATAATGTTAAATGATTTGTTTTAAGGGTATTATTTATAAGGTTTTAATATGAATGAATCTTGGTTTTGCCTATGAATTATAGATGTATTTTGGTGTTGTATATTTCTATACTTAGATAATTTTTTAAGTTAAATTTAATTCTTTTATATGGTATAATTAAATGAATATCATATAGGAAATTTCACAATAGAGATTGTTTTGTTTTTTCATCTGGTTGTTCTAGAGTTTAGTAAATTTTGTATGTTCATTCTTTAGTAAGCATGGATGGTCGTTTGAGACTTCTGTTTCTTTTAGACAATATGTCTTGATTTGATCGTTTGGGATAAAGTTGTTGAGTTTTGGGATGTAAACCACAGGCGGGCTTATCAGGTGTTTGGAATTGTATCTTTTGGTTGCCTAGCTTACATTGTTTGGTTGTATGAGATGTTCTAATCCTAGGTGGGCTTGTTTTTGGATTTTTTTTGGTCTTGCATGTTGGATCTAGCTATTGAGATTCATGAGTTGTGTAAACTCAGAGTTCTTATTGATCTTTTGAAACCCTAGGGTAGGTCATCTGAGTGTATAGCAAGAAGTGGCTTGTAATTGGTGTCAGAGCCTAGAAGTGGCTACAAGGAGATCCTATTACAAGTACCTTAATAAGTGATAATTAATAAATATTGGGATTTTAAAATGAACCTAATAAGATATTATGTGCCTCACCCATGCTTGAGTTCCTGATTGAGTTTGACTAGGATGAGAGTGAGAAGATGTTTGCCACCTTTGTGGACATGATATGGCATAGTTAGTACCTTGTCTACATGAAAGGTTACTAAAACCACATAGAGTCACTAGGGTGCCGGGGTCTGATGAGACTACCAAGATAACCTTAGAGTTGGCTCATGTGATGAAACTTCCTTTATACATCTTAGGATTTCCTACGTGTGTTGGTTGCCTCTGGTTGAGTATGTTATACCTTGTTGTACTTTTTGTACCTTTGAGTTAGAATCTTTCAAGACCTCTTCCTTAGGTTGTTATGTTATTGTTTGTTACCTGAGTGGGATCTGATGTTATCTCCTCAGCATGGTTGGAGTGGACCATTTAGGTTCACAAGGTTGGATGGTAGTGATTCTTTTACCATTTGAAATTTTGACGTTTGTGCACTGAGGCTAGATGAACCATGTGGCAGATGTTTCTTCTTGATCTTCATTGATGAAGATGTGTTCTTTTTCTTCTTGCTTTTTTCTGATCTTGTTTCATTGTATCAAAATTTAGAGATATCATATTGTATTTCTTTTCAGTTATTGTATTGCATACCCTGTGACATGTGTAGTGGATGTAGATTATTATGGTTACCTTATGGTACCAATTGTATTTAAGTTATCATGTATATGATGTTGTTTTTTTCTTTCAAATGTATTCTTGGATTTCATAATTGTATCTTATCTTAATTAATTAAATATCTCTTATGTAATCTACGTCAAGGAACCCTTGAGAGTTGTAACCTGTGTTAGTTGTTTATTGCTATGCTTTGCTTTTGCATTGTGAACTTTGATGTTATTGATTGTTAATGTTACCCAAATTTTCCTATTTTATACAAATTTGGCTAAACCCTATTCCAAGGTCTACAATTTTTTCTTGCTAGGAACCTCATAAATTTCATGGTTTTCTACCCTGTTCTCTGGTCTCTATAAACCTCTAACCCTTTGGCCTGTTATATTTCTTCATTACCTTTTTGGCCACATAAGACTTTCATTCTACATGTGCACAATTAAATC
The DNA here is from genome assembly GCA_027943335.1 of Chamaecyparis obtusa. Lineage (NCBI taxonomy): Eukaryota > Viridiplantae > Streptophyta > Pinopsida > Cupressales > Cupressaceae > Chamaecyparis > Chamaecyparis obtusa. The sequence continues at coordinate 428,766 of BSBK01004315.1, read as the reverse complement.
CTTTAGTTTCCAAATCTCTTATTCCTAGTAGTCGTAACCCTAACACTTAGCGATCTAGCAAGCGATTACCATTTGAGTTGGTAGTCCCTGCTTAGCAGCTAAAGTCAAGATTCTAGATCTGATGGTTGTCATATGATCTCATGGCCTCAAAAGATTCCATGAGATCTTGTGACAATCATCAATCTTCCTATCTATAGAGTTTGTTTGTCAGTGGGTCCTCCCATGTAGTCTGAGTTGTACACTTTTCATTGGTTAAAGACTAGTGATTCGGTGCCATGCTGACGGGGGACCGACGGTTTTCAGTCAACGTTGATCTAATAGCTGGCGCATGATCTAAAGGAGCTTTTTTGACACATGAGATCATGTGCCTATCGTTGATCTTACTTTATCTCTGAGCTTTGTCAGGTGGGTCCCTTATTTCTGACGTGCTCATTTGTTATTGGTCGGCCAGACTACAGCTTGGATGTGTCAGTAGGACCATGTCAGGGATTTGTAGATGTGTTAGAAGAACTAAGATCTATGGTGGTCGTATGATCTCATATAATCTTCTAACCCCATGAGATCATGCAACGACCGTCCGATGAGAATCTCAGAGGGTCGTGGGTCTGAGGTGCTATGTGGCGCTGATGTGCTCACATATGACTGGTTGTTGTGTGATGATGGGGATTAATCTGTCAGTTCGATGTGTCGTGGGGTCCTAGTTCTAAAAGGATCTACAGCTGGCGGATGATCAAAAGGAATATTCAAGGCACATGAGATCATGCACCCACCGTTGGATTAGAATCAATGCTGCAGTGGGTCCGTTGTCAGAGCTTGTCGAGGTGTTTGCTGATGAGGCCCTCAGGGTGAATGAAGGATTGCCAAGTGGTGAATGGGCCCAGGGTTAGAAAAAATTAAATGAATCAGTGACTAAGGGTTTATCTCTTGGTCACCAGACTTAACCTGGGTCAATTTAAACAATTAGCAATTTTGTGACCAAAAGGAAAAAAGGAAACCTGAGGTGAACTTGAGGTTAATTCTGTAGTCAACGCAGTGCCTGGGTAAAAAAGAAAAGGATCTGATGCTCATGTTTTAAAATAAGATTGAGATTTAAACGACGGTCATCAATGGAAGAAAAGTATGGTGCCACCTGCTAGCCATTAATATTTAAATTCAAATATATTTCTCTATAGGGTTTTTGGCCAGGGTTTTGATCTAGTGATCATTTGTGACAAAATGGGTAGATAAAATTTATGTCTCCAGGATAGTTGCAGTTGGAAAAAATGATGTAAAGACCTGCGCAGCTGTCACAGGTCATTTCTTGCTTCCTGAGAGTACCAATTTGAGCATTCATGGTGAATTCAAGTTGCAGAAAGGTAGTTGGATCAAGTCAGTTGTGTCTGTAGGTGGACTCAGTAAGGAGATGTACATGCAAGGATATAGACATATTTAATCAGCTAGGATGTTTTTAGAATTACATAATGTAATTGTGCTAAAAAGGTAGTTAGGGTTTGATTATTATATGCAGAATTATGTAACCCTAATTGGGTTTTGACTCCAGCCTGTGTGCCAAAGGGAGATGTATATAGTTAATTTTTGGTGCTTTATAGCTCAGAGTTCACATTTTGTAAAGAAGAAAGTCTCTTTCTTGGAAAGCTATCGCTGGCATTTCTTCCTACCCTCTAGTTTTCCACATTCTGTAATCTTTCATTAATGATTCAGATATTGCAAAGGTATTTTGTGACATTTTTTCGATCCCCATGCTTCCTTGTTTGGATTATCTCTTATTGGATCAAAGTATGTGCATGTTTTTTCAATGATAGTTTAGGGTTCTTGATCCCTCTTGCTTTCTACAATCTTGTGTGTTACTATGTTTGATTTGATTTAGATGTTCTTGTGGGTATACCTCAACCCCCTTAATAGTCTTGTCTCAATCCTACACTGAGTTGTAGAAGTGAATGTCTATTTGTAGGTCATAAGTTGTGTCTTATTCTTAGGCCCTCTTATGAAATACTTATGCAAGCCTATTCAGTAAGTTGTGACCTACTAGACCTAAGCTTTTCATTGATTTCATTCCTACATACTAAGATCCAAACCCTAATTTTGGTGCATCACCTAGTAGGTAGTTTGCTTTCAAGTCATTTCCCTTACAAACATTCCTTCTATCCCTTTCCCTCCAAAATTTTTACTTTCATGTCAGGAAGTAAATTAAGGTGATTATCCAAGAGGAACTAGCCTAGAACCTGGAGGTCTCATCTTAGTTAGCATAGGTCCCACAACCTGGAGATGATTCCCATGTTATACTAGGTTATCAAGACTATGAGAGCTTGAAACACGGGTGCAAACTTAGTGTATAACAATTCTGGCATGCCCGATGGGACAAAGAAGTTATAGTTTTCATAGTTCTTGCTGGTTCTGATATGCATCCAACAGGTTTTAGACCTAGAAGAGGTCATTGTGTTGCATATCTTGCGACACTAGAAAGTCTACTGGTTTCAAGGATCAAGTACTGGTATGTTTCAATTTTTTCATATTCAAATTCTAGCTAATTGCATGAGTAGACATGTCAAGTTATTATGGATAGTCAGGTTACTCACCATCCTATTATGAGAATAATGCTCAACGGGCTAGCTATCAGCCTTATCAAAGCCACCCAAAGCCTACTTTTACCCAGGCTTTCATACTATACAAGGCCATCAATATATCCAACATGCCCCAAATGATTTTTCCCTTGTGCAAGATTATGAAAGAGCCCTCTGCCAAGAAGGATCATGGGCACAAATGACAAAACAAAAGTTGCAAATCCAACTCCCCTATCATGCTTACCACCCACCCACCCCTTCTCAGCCTAATTAGCAACAGACTCAGAGCTCAGACTTGATAAAAGAGAAAGAAAAGAAAAGGAATATGTTGCATGATTTAATTAAGCAAGTGTCTAAGATCAAGGAGCAACAGGAAATGGAAGTTCAAAGTTATGAGCTAGGGTTCATCTCCAACCAAGTGGCAAAGACTCTTGTTGATGAGCAACAAATAAAAAATTTCCAAGAGGAGATTAGACATCGAGCTGACATTGAGATAGCAAGGTTGAGATCACAAATTGCCCAACAAGAGGCTCTTAGACCTAAAATTCCAAGCTGGAGGACCCATTTGCCTCAAGAGCCTACAAAGAGTTCATCTCCAAGCTTGAGGAGCACCCTTCAAGAATCTGAGCCTGTTTTGGAATAGTTGCAACCTTATTGTGGTCTACAACAGTCTAAGGACTATATTGAGACAAAGCCAGATGCAAGGGGCCAGCACCAAGATGATAAGGCCTCCAGTTTTCCAAGCTTCAAGATAGGTATGTCTTCTGTGTCTCCCTCTGAGCCCCCTCAATTTCACATCCCAAGTTTTAAGGCAAAAAATTCTTTCCAAGAGCCTTTAATTGAGATCTAGTCTACCACTCTACAAGAGCAACCTATTCAAGAAAAAAATTTATCCCAAGAGGTCCCTCTGGTCTCTCAAGATGATAAAGAGTTGTGGATACCCCAATGGACTCTACCTCTTGGCTGTCAGATGCCAAGTCTTTTCAAAGATACTCATCTAGTGTCAGAGCAAGGACCTATGGTAAATGAGCTTTCATTTGAAAAGGAGGAGAGAAAATCTGAGGTATCAGTGTTGAGTGATGACTGTGATGAATTGGAGCAGCAAGATGAGGAGGTGGAAATTGATGCCCAGCCTAAACTCTTGGTTGATTTGTTTGATGAGCTCCCCCTCTTTTTCGATGATAAAGAAGGGACCATGCCATTACCTATGGCTAAAGATCAATCAGAACAAAAGGTTCACCATCAACAAGAGGTTGATATAGAAGAGGATGTGGTTCTTTTATTAGATGAGCTGCCTAGTTTTGTTGAGTAGGATAATAAAGTTATGGAAGAGCTTTTCCAAGAAAAGAACATAGACAAAAACCTTGAAGAGTATGATTTTTCTGACATCATAGAGGTTTTTTGTGACAAATTGAAAAATGAATCCTTACTCCTTGGAGTGGAGATTCAAAGTTGTGTGCCTATAGAAGGAGGCCTAGTTCTGGATTGCCCTCTTCCAGAAAAATTGCTGCATGAGCAAGAGTTGGAGCCAGTTCCAGAACTTCAGGATATTGAAAACTTTGATGAGCTCTTGGCTTGTTTAAAGGTAGAGGATGATAGTCCCCTGTCCACAGAGGATGAGTTGACATTGCTATCCATAATGGGGGGCAACCATGAAGATAAAAAAGAATCCATCAAGGAAAGTCCTTCCTTCAAACTTTCAAGGGGCTGCCCTATCTTATACCTGGCCCAAAAGGAGTTTACTGAGAAACCCTCATATGCTCAAAATCAAGTGAGCGAGGTTGATCTAAAATTTGAAGAGGCAATTCATCCTCATTTGATAAATTTTGATGTGCCTCATGTCTTTGTAGATACCCTTATGTGCTTAATGAAAAATATCCTAATGAGAAAGGGTAGTTATTTTAGCCAACCAGTGGATGGTTTTGTTTGATCAGCTTCTACACTGGTTAGTTTAGAGTAGGTTAGTTTTCCTGCTTTCTTCCAATTTTCTAGCCTAGTTTTCCTGCTTTCCAAGAAGTGCTCTAGCACAGCTCTAGTTTTGTATCTCTATCAATTTTGTGCTTAGAAAGATGACCCCATGCCCAATCAATATGTCAAGGTCACTGATCATGTCTAGCAGGCTAACATCTAGCAGAAATCACCAAAATGTTACCCAAATTTTCCTATTTTATACAAATTTGGCTAAACCCTATTCCAAGGTCTACAATTTTTTCTTGCCAAGAACCTCATAAATTTCATGGTTTTCTACCCTATTCTCTAGTCTCTATAAACCTCTAAACCCTTTGGCCTATTATATTTCTTCATTACCTTTTCAGCCACTTAAGACTTTCATTCTGCATGTGCACAATTAAATCCTTTAGTCACCAAATCTCTTATTCCTGACGGTCGTAACCCTAACACTTAGCGATCTAGTGAACGGTTACCATTTGAGTTGGCGGTCCCTACTTAGCAGCTAAAGTCAAGATTCTAGATCTAATGATTGTCACATAATCTCATGGCCTCAAAAGATTCCATGAGATCTTGCGACAATTGTCGATCTTCCTGTCTGTAGAGTTTGTTTGTCAGTGGGTCCTACCATGTAGTCCAATTTGTACACTTTTCATTGGTTAAAGACTTGTGATTCGGTGCCATGTCAGTGGGGGCCTGGTGATTGTCAGTCAACACTGATCTAATGGCTAGCACATAATCTAAAGGAGCTTTTCTGACATATGAGATCATGCACCCACCATTGATCTTACTTTATCTCTAGGCTCTGTCAGGTGGGTCCTTGATTTTTGACGTGCTTGTTCGTTATTGGTTAGCCAGACAACTACTTGGATGTGCCAGTGGGATCGTGTTAGGGATCTATAGATGTGTTAGAAGAACTAAGATCTACGATGGTCCTATGATCTCATAGAATCTTCTGACCCCATGAGATCATGCGATGACCATCGGATGAGAATCTCAGAGGATCATGGGTTTGCGGTACTACGTGGCGCTGATGTGCTCGCATATGACTAGCTAGTGTGTGATGATGAGGATTCATCTATCAGTCCAATGTGTCATGGGGTCCCATTTCTAAAAGGATCTATGGCTGGCAAATGATCGAAAGGAATATGCGAGGCACATGAGATCATGCACTCGCCATTGGATTGGAATCAACACTGCAGTGGGTCCATTGTCAAAGCCTACCGAGGTGTTTGCTGATGAGGCCCTTAGGGAAAATGAAGGATTTCCAAGTGGCGAATGGGCCCAGGGTTAGAAAACATTAAATGAATCAGTGACTAAGTGTTTATCTCTTGGTCACCGGACTTAACCGGGGTCAATTTAAACAATTAGCGGTTCTATGACCGAAAGAAAAAAAGGAAACCTAAGGTGAACTTGAGGTTAATTCTGTAGTCAACGCGGTGCCTAGGTAAAATAGAAAAGGATATGATAGTCATGTTTTAAAATAAGATTGAGATTTAAACGATGGCTGTCAATGGAAGAAAAGTATGGCACCACCTGCTAGTCGTTAATATTTAAATTCAAATATATTTCTCTGCAGGGTTTTTTACTAGGGTTTTGATCCAGTGATCATTTGCAACAAAATGGGTAGATAAAATTTATGTCTCCAGGATAGTTGCAGTTGGAAAAAATGATGTAAAGACCTGCACAGTTGTCACAGGTCATTTCTTGCTTCCTGAGAGTACCAATTTGAGCATTCATGGTGAATTCAAGTTGTAGAAAGGTAGTTGGATCAAGTCGGTTATGTCTATAGCTGGACTCAGTAAGGAGATGTACACGCAAGGATATAGACATATTTGATCAGCTAGGATGTTTTTAGAATTACATAATGTAATTGTGCTAAAAAGGTAGTTAGGGTTTGATTATTATATGCAGATTTATGTAACCCTAATTAGGTTTTGACTTCGGCCTGTGTGCTAAAGGGAGATGTATATAGTTAATTTTTGGTGCTTTAGAGCTCAAAGTTCACATTTTGTAAAGAAGAAAGTCTCTTTCTTGGAAAGCTATCCGTGGCATTTCTTCATGCCCTCTAGTTTTCCACATTTTGTAATCTTTCATTGATGATTCAGATATTGCAGAGGTATTTTGTGACATTTTTTCTATCCCCATGCTTCCTTGTTTGGATTATCTCTTATTGGATCAAAGTATGTGCATGTTTTTTCAATGATAGTTTAGGGTTCTTGATCCCTCTTGCTTTCTACAATCTTGTGTTTTACTATGTTTGATTTGATTTAGATGTTCTTGTGGGTATACCTCAACCCCCTTAATAGTCTTGTCTCAATCCTACACCAATTTGTAGAAGTGAATGTCTGTTTGCAGGTCATACATTGTGTCTTATTCTTAGGCCCTCTTATGAAATACTTATGCAAGCCTATTCAGTAAGTTGTGACCTACTAGACCTAAGATTTTCATTGATTTCATTCCTACATACTAAGATCCAAACCCTAATTTTGGTGCATCACCTAGTAGGTAGTTTTCTTTCAAGTCATTTCCCTTACAAGCATTCCTTCTATCCCTTTCCCTCCAAAAGTTTTACTTTCATGTCAAGAAGCAAATTAAGGTGATTATCCAAGAGGAACTAGCCTAGAACCTGGAGGTCTCATCTTAGTTAGCATAGTTCCCACAACCTGGAGATGATTCCCATGTTATACTAGGTTATCAAGACTACGAGAGCTTGAAACACAGGTGCAAACTTAGTGTATAACAGTTAACTTTATAAAAAAAAAAATTAGGTAAACTTAGTTGCAAGTTTTGGTTAGTTTCTCCTAGGTTCCCTAGTGGGGCATTGTAGAAAACCCACAAACCAAGCTAGCAAATGATTGTACATCAATTTATTCCTATATTCATTCAAGTATTGATATGCTTCAGCTACCTGACATTTGAGCTTCATTTAGAGGAATGTGTAGCTTTAAGATAGAGTTACTTCTTGGGCCTGACAGTAGGGTGGAATATGATCAAGATTTTTTTAGGTTGTATCTTTGTTAGTCCCATTGTTAGGTTCTTATGGTTCATGGTTTGAATCTATTATGGTTGTGTAAGGGATTTGTAGATGCTTTTTCTAACATAATTATTGGACACCATGATTGGAACAACTGGTTGTTGGCTATTGTACACATGAATCATAACTATTAATGGTTCTTTGTGTTCAAGAATTCATTGAGGTTTATTGTCCCATCTTTAAAAGAGTGATAAAAGATATAGTGAGTGCTATCTTTTCCAAGTGTTTTGTGGGTGCCATTATCTTCTAGGAGTAATTGCTGGAACCAAATTATGTTCTTTTCCTCTAGTAAATATTGCAAACACAATCATCTTCTTGGTGAAGGGTTGCTTCCATCCCCATGAGGCACTATTGCATGGTTTCCATTCCCTTGTACTATAGTGAACCCAATTTAATACAAGTGTGCACTATTTTGGGATCCATAATTTATGGCCCCTACACTGTGGTTGTTAGCCTAAGACAGGCATACCTTTGCATATAATAAGAGGCCAACATGAAACAAACATCCAGAACTTAGGGGGTTGTTCCCTGTCCATAATTTATTATTTAAGTGCTAAGTGATGATGGGTATATCATGTAATTCATACCTAGTGTGTCTCTTTCTTTCTCTACACATTTCACATTAGGAGTATATGCTATAAAATACCAATGAAATCAACTATTGGTCAAATCTAATCAAAATTATTGTATAAAGATTAAAATAGATCTTGAAGAAATATGGGAACCATTTTTGATAGATATTGTACAAATGAAAAGAATACTCCCAAGAGGAAATGCTTCAATGTGGAACAATTGAAGGACAATATTTTAATTTTATATGCACATTTGCAATGTTTTTGATATATTTCTGAGATAACAAAACCATAGAAAGAATAGCATATAGAAGAAAGTAAAGAATAATGATCATATTTTGAGATATTGTGGAAACTTAAAGGAAATAATGCTTGGTGGGGTTATCATGCAATCAGTGAGTGATCCTTCATTCCCCCCTCTTCCAGTGACCCTTCAAAACTGGGTTATCATGCAATCAGTGAGTGATCCTTCATTCTCCTGGTCTACCCTACATCCAAACATATTAGAAATACACAATACAATGATAACAAGCCTTTCACAATCCCCCTTCCCTCAAGGAACACTATCAACATCCAAACCTTGACTGTCCCCTCAACCAGTGACCCTTCAAAATTGGGTTATCATGCAATCAGTGAGTGATCCTTCATTCTCCTGGTCCATCCTGCATCCAAACATATTGAAAATACACAATACAATGATAACAAGTCTTTTACAATCCCCCTTCCCTCAATGAATTACTATCAACATCCAGACCTTAACTGTCCCCTCAACTAGTGACCCTTCAAAACTAGGTTATCATGCAATCAGTGAGTGATCCTTCATTCTCCTCCCTTCCCTCAAAGAACACTATCAACAAGTGATCCTTCTTCTTATCAGACATATCCAATGTTTCATTAAAGTCATGGCCAAGAATGAAGGTCACCTTACCCATACCGTTCATGGATTTTGAAATGTTGTTCCAAACTCTTGAAAACTTTTCTATTGCTTCTTTTTTCTTCTTTAAATACTTCTTCCACCATAATGTTCTCCTACCCCATCTTCTTGATCTTCCTAGCTAAAGCGGATGAATCCACACACAATAATCCAAAATGAAGGGTTTTTTATCCTTTAATGAATCTCAGTCACTGGTAACACATGGACAGTCAAACTAGTAGTCTCCAAAGCATTCAATAAGTGAATATGCATGTTTGAAAACTTTCATCTCAACTTCCCTAACCACTCCTAATCAGTTAGAGGGATATTTCTAGAATCTCCACTATTCCTATCCTTACCAACAATTCTTAAACATACTTTATCTGATATGATAATTAAATTCTAAACTGAACCAATGTCATGTTCTTCATGTGGTACAAGGAATATTTGGCTATCAAATCTTCCTTTGTACAAGCTGAGTGCGAGAGAAGGTATGTGATTTCTTCATCTTTGATTGGTATCTTTGACGGGAAACATCTTTCGAGCCTTTGGCATCATATTCGACCACAAATTTCAAATGCATTGCATTTTATTTGATCATGAATGCTCATTGAAATGACTGCATTCTACTAGTGTCGTACCCTGGCCTGTGCTTTATCTCCATTATTTGATATTATTGGTGCTTGTGCTCAAGGATATTGATTCATTGTTTTCAAATGTTTGGATTCATGTTTGTTGATATTACAATTCATCATATTAGATAAAGTATGTTTAAGAATTTTTAGTGTCTAAACACTCAACTAATCCCTCTAACTGATTAGGAGTGGTTGGGGAAGTTGAGAGGAAAGTTTTCAAACATTCATATTCACTTATTGAATGCTTTGGAGACTACTAGTTTGACTGTCCATGCGTTAATGTTTTGAAGAGATCAATAAAGTATTTAAAGACATTCTTACATGTTTGGAGAGGTTTAAGAGGCACTTATAATGTTTGTACCTTCACAAACAGTGGCATAGACTAGTTTTACTAAGTTTCCTTTCTCTATTTTGAGGTTTCCTTTCTCTGCCACGGGGGTATAGTCAGAGGGTTCATTGACAAAATGATCCTTTGAATGGTTACTATGAATATGAATATTTGATATAGCATATTGCTCATTTTACTTGAAGTTTGGAATAGGTTGTGCAAGGGTGAAAGTAGTTTTGATCATTTTGGTCATGACTATTCCTCTACACAATTAGAAAATGTAACTATCTAATGATTATATGTAATGTTGAATGGATTAAATGCCTTATTCTTGGTAGAAGTGAATGGAAGGAATAGTGTTGGTGTTAGGTTTCATTTATTATTGAATTCAATGGTTTCCAAGATGTGTTGAGGAGTTTTCTCCTTGTTTAATATTAACTATTCCTACACAATCCACTCATACAATAGTGAAATGCTATGTGATTGACAATTTCATACAACTGATCCTTTGGCATGTATTAAATATAATCTAGTCACTTATTGAATGCTTTAGAGACTACTAGTTTGACTGTCCATGCATCACCAGTGTCTGAGATTCATTAAAGGATACAAAACCCTTCATTTTGGGGTTATTATGTGTGGATTCAAATTTAGGTTTGATTTGGTTAATGTTTAGAAGAGATCAATAAAGTATTTAAAGACAATCTTACATGTTTGGAGAGGTTTGAGATGCACTTATCATGACTGTACCCTCACAAACATCGGCATAGACTGGTTGTACTAAGTTTCCTTTCTCTATTTTGAGGTTTCCTTTCTCTGTCACAGAGGTATAGTAAGAGGGTTCATTGAAAAAATGATCCTTTGAATGGTTACTATAAATATGAATGATTTGATATAGCATATTTCTCATTTTACTTGAAGTTTGGAATAGCTTGTGCTTGTGCTAGAATTCTTGGTAGAAGTGAATGGAAGGAGTAGTGTTGGTGTTAGGTTTCATTTATTATTGAATTCAATGGTTTCCAAGATGTGTTGAGGAGTTTGCTCCTTGTTTAACATTAACTGTTCCTACACAATCCACTCATACAACAATGAAATGCTATGTGATTGACAATTTCATACAACTGGTCCTTTGGTGTGTATTAAACAAAATAGAATTTTCAGCATATTATTGTCATTATATTTCTTTGTTGTAAACATGCCATTGGTTCAGTTTTGTAAAAAAAAATTCATGTACGATTTTTTTTTTCTATTTTTTCCATTTGATAACCATAGTCTACATTTTAAAATAGTGAATAACATCAAATAATGGAGATAAAGCATGGGCTAGGGCATGACACCAGTAGATTAAAACTGAACCAATGACATGTTTACAACAAAGAAATAGAATGATAATAATATGCTAAAAATTAAATTATGTTTAATACATGCCAAAGAACCAGTTGTATGAAATTTTCAATCACATAGCATTTCACTATTGTATGAGTGGATTGTGCATGAACAGTTAACATTAAACATAGCCAGTGTTCTCTTTACTTTATCAAATCTCTGCAAGTCAAGAACATTAGAGTTGTATAATGTACATTGTTAGTATCCTTTTTCCATGGGTCCTAGGTCTTTGGGTCCATGGAAAGTAAATAGATTATAAAATATACTTCAAAACAAAGGAAAAACTTAGCAAATTTAGTCTAACTCATTGTAGATGAAGGAACAGTCATGCTAATAGTTCCTCTAAGTCTTCCAAAACATTTATTGAACTCCCCTAAAGTCCTATTGGATCCCCAAATTGCTTAATCCAATCAACTTACATCAGGATCATGAGAAACTTCAAAGGATTAAAAACATTACTTGGAACAGTCAAATCATTATGCTTTCAAATCAATTACCTATCGACATATCCCTTGCAAGGGAGAGAAGCCAAACACATAAAGAACATGCACATAAACATGGCAGCTGAAAAACTTAAATGGAATACACCAAGAAGTACCAAATGATGAATGCTTAATTGTTGTAATGGCAAAGCATCAGAACCGTCTATTTCTAGAACTTGATTTTACAGTCTAAATAATTTTTCTATAGTCATAATGATTTTTCTAGAACTTGATTTTCTAATCTTAATGATTTTTCTATAGTCCTAATGATTTTTTTATAGTACTCTTAATGATTTTTCTAGAACTTGATTTTCTAGTCTTAATGATTTTTCTATAGTCCTAATGATTTTTCTATACTCTTAATGATTTTTCTTTCATCTTAATGTTTGTTGCTCTTGATAAATTAGGCCTTGAATTTGAATTTTTGTTCACTATTTTATTTCATCTTGATATTTCATTCATTTTTCGTATACACAGAGACTACACATGATGATAAAAAAATGAGCTATCTAATTAAGGTTAACTATTCATGATTGTAAATAGTCAATATTTCTGATGGTACTCCTTGGTGTATTTCATTTTAAAATAATCATGTTTCTATGGCTATGATAAATGTCCCTTTGTGTTGAGAAAATTAGAGTTGAAAAAATGGTTGCAAACAAATCATCCTTCTTCCACCAACATTCTAGTCAATGTACAAGTAACGAGTCATTCCATTCAAGAAAGACCATGTCTGACAATATCAACGCAGAACAAAATAAGGAGTATGCATAATTTACTGATTGTATCTTCCATTAGAGCCACTTCATATGCACAGGTGATGAACATGCATATTTACCTGAGTGCTATTGGGAGCTTACCCAGCAGCATATACCTTCTATGATCAACTCTTATATGCACAGGTGATGAACATTCAGATTTGCCTAAGAAGTACTTTTAGTAGTCCTCCTACACATGTACTATTGTGAAAATCATCACAAGTCCATTTGTTGGAGGGCTACTCAAAGTACACATGTTTGGAGGTCTAAAGAAAACAAGAGAATTTGAAGAGTCACGAGTCTTAAGATTGTACTTAATATAGCCAAGCTTCATTCAATGGTACATTCAAACATGAAACAAACCATTCTTAAACCAGATTAAACTAGTAAACCAAAGGAAATACTGATTATAAGTAAACTAGTAAACCAAAGGACATGCTTTTACTACTAAGTCTTTGTTTTTTGGGCATACCGATTATAATTACTTGACATATATCACAATTTTTTCTAATTAAGGTTGGTGGGATGATTACGCCTATCCTAAAAAAAGACTGTCAAATCATTATGCTTTCAAATCAATTACCTATCAGCACATCCCTTGCGAGGGAGAGAAGCCAAACACATAAAGAACATGTACATAAACATGAAAACTAAAAAACTTAAATGGAATACACCAAGAAGTACCAAATGATGAATGCTCAATTGTTGTAATGGCAAAGCAATATCAAAACCGTCCATTTATAGAGCTTGATTTCTCTATAGTCCTAATGATTTTTCTTATTTCTTGTCTGTGCTTGGTGACAGGATTTTGAACATTGTTGGCATACTTAAATGGAATACACAATACCAAATGATGAATGCTCAATTGTTGTAATGGAAAAGCATCAAAACCATCCATTTCTAAAATTTGATTTTGTAGTCTTAATTATTTTTCTATAGTCCTAATGATTTTGAAAATTGTTGACAAAGAGTGTTTCTTTTTTTTATTATAGTATAAATGATTTTTCTATAGTCATAATGTTTTTTCTTATTTCTTGTCTTTTGTCCCTTTTTTATTTCCTATGTTTGTGCTTCGTGACAGGATTTTGTCACCTTCTTTTGATGGTATATTCCATTCAGTCTATGTGGAAGACTATTTTGTTCACTATTTTATTTTAGATTCATATTTCTTTCATTTTTCATATACATAGAGACTACACATGCTGATAAAAGAATGAGCTATTTGATTTAGGTTTACTTTTCATTATTGTAAATGGTTAATATTTTTGATGGTACTCCTTGGTGTATTTCATATAAAAATAATAAATTTAGTAATGATGGTGTGGTGCATTATTGATATATAGGCTCGATGACTCTTGTCAATGTGCCAAACTATCAATGTGGTGGTGGGCAGTGTGTGTTGAAGACTTCACAGACACCAAACAACCCTAGACGATAATTTTGGTGCTGCCCAAATAAAAAAAAGGTTGCTAATGTGTATATATTTAATGTTTCTAATGTAAATACTATTCATTATAATATAAGAACTAATGTAGACTAGGCATCATAGGGAAATAATGGCTGTGGATACTTTATTTGGGTTGATGACAACTCATCTACATCTATCCGCCCATCTCCACTTATCCACGATGAAGGATTTGAGTGCAAAACATGTCAGGCTAGGGAAAATTCTGAAATTATATTTTTATGATGCCTTCTCTGTATTGTAATTGCATATCTTTGTTGCGACCATATGTAGAGATGAACTCAGGAATTAGTTAGTTGAGTATTTTAATATGGATATGATGTAACTTCTCTTTGCCTCAAGTGTGCATATATATGGTTTACATTTTTTTTAGAATAATTCTTCATGTTTATGGCTCATGTGAGCCCCAATCTGCTATCAATCACATGATTTAATGTATAGTGTGTTCTTGGTTATTCTATTTTTTCCTTGACCTTGACTATGGATTGACTATCATTTTTAAGCTTGAGTGTGGCTTTTTACCAAGCACCGTCTGTAGATTTGTACACAATGTTGATTTACGAATGTAAATAATGCATTGAACGTAATCTATGAACATTGCATGGTATGAAGTCTTGCTAAAGTTTGAGCGTCCTCCCTTTATTCTAGTGAGGGATTGGAATGAGTTAATTTTGGATGCAAAGGAGAAAGGGGATACTCAAAGAGGAATTACACCAGCAAATGGGAGAAGAAGGTATAAATATTTTAATAGATTTTTATTATTAAATAATGAAATTTTCATATACATGTTGTAAAGGGTCATAAGAGGCTCCTAGGAGGGGCCAGATGAGCTTCCACCTTCACGTGGTTGGACCTGTTAAGTAGAGAATGTTAAACTATTCTCGAAACAAAGAGAAGCTCAATAATTTAAGGTCTCAGTCCATGGAGATGCTGAAAAAATGATGAGAATCAATGATGGAGAGTTTTTAGATTCTAAGAAGATGTATATGGAGTGGAGGCCATATTGAGTACCAGTGAAGAGATGATGATTCAGTAACCTACATCTATAAAACCTTCACAATTATCCCTTCTTTGGCCTCCACTCATTCCCCTTCTCAAAAATGGTTATCTAGAAACTTTGGATACTATTTCTCATCCATGCACAAAATGTGCTAGAGATCGTATAAAATTACTTTAGGCCTCCAGTATTGATGAGATGTACAAGTGTAAAATGTTTTTGTGAGACTGGGATCAATTTGTACAGTGTACATAAATGCAAGGTGATGATTATTCTCGATGATCGATAGTTATAAGTCTTCTAGGCCTTACCCAGTAGCTAGGACTAAAGATAACATAGGTTAAGAGACCATCAAAGGTTGTCTCTTTCTTCAGTCTATATTATTGATAGAATGTTTTACTTTTCATTAGCTCATCAAATCCGGGGATTTGAAAGAATTTAATAGAATATTTTCATGACAACGTATACTATTTAAGTTGACATTGCACGAATTTATCTACTTCGCACACTTGTAGACTATTAGGATGATGATAAAGAAGCATTTGATGTTAAGTTCCAACATAAAGTTAGTAAATTTGTTTTAAGTAAGAAAACAATGATAACATGAATGCGTATGAAATTGAAATGCAGCTTGCCGATTCTTGTCGTACACAACCTGTGCGTGTTGATGACAATGAGGATGTGCATCATAGTATTACAAGTAAACATCTTAAATTGATTGGTGTAGTAATACAAATTTAATTGCAATTGGTGTTTGGATTAATGTAACAATTTGTATTGCAGTTGTAGAGAGTGTAGAGGCCATTGTTAATGAGCGGGTTGAGGTTGAGGCCGAGGCCAAACAAACTGACCTTGATGTTGATGATGTGAGTAGATCAGGTAAAGAGCTATACGATTATGGCCTGTAAAGTACTGAAATACTTTAAAACATTTTTAATGTTTTTAATTATAATAAAATGTTTTTAATTTAACCTTTTTATATGTTATTGTAGATGACCCTCCTTTGCATCAATAGAGAACTAGGCATGCATTGAGATCTAATGAGAGGGTAGATGACCATCAAAAGAAATGATTTCCATCTATGCACCTTAATTGATAATGACTGATTTTTATATTCCAATGAATTTAATTATGTTGTATTGAATGTTTATAAATTTTATAATGTGTTAATGAATGTTATCATGTGATAATTAATGAATATCACATTTTATTAATGTGTGAATGAATGTTAATGAATGTTATCATGTGATAATTAATGAATGTTACATTTTATTAATGGATGAAATAATGAATGAATGTTAGATATTAACGGAGAATTTAGAGTGATGTTAGGGGGGGTGGGGCCAAATGAGCCTCCACCTTCACGTGGTTGGCCCTGTTTAGTACAAAATATAAAACTATTCTTGAAACAAAGTGAAGCTCAATAAGTTTGTTCCTTATATAGGGTCTCAAGTGTAGCCTTTACCCCACTTTCAACATTGGAAGTCTTCAAGTGGTGTTTTGAGATTGGTTTCTCCATCTCCCACTGACATCTTGTCTTTCTCCTAAGAACTCTCACCGAGCTCTAATACATGGATGAGCAAAAGATGTCCCTTACAGGCTACACATATATAATATGGTAGATCTAGGGAACAAATATACTAAAACATAGAATGAGTCAACTTGAATCTATAGTTTCTTCATTCATAATGAAAATTCAAATTACAAGCCATATTTTAGATTTAATATTCATATTCATCTTCATCATGAGCATAGCCATCACAGTCAGCATTTGGTTCAACTTCATTTGAACCACACTCCATGTCGGGTACCATTATAAGGCATGGAGTGTGGTCATACCCATGTTACCATAATAATGAGTTAGCCTATAAAATTATGAATAAAATATTGTAGGTGCACCCAGGATTGACCCAGGCACCCAAGTTCCTACCAAAGGAACCCAAGTCAAACCCAAAGGAGAACAAAACTAGAACCGGAACCTAGCCTCAAACAAAGAACCAGATAACTTGGCTTTTTTCTAATTCAAGTTTATTTCTGAATTCTTCTCTAATTCCAACCTGATTATTCCATATTTTGTTTTCCAATTTTCCTTCTTCCTCATTCCAAATTATGTTATGTTTTTATTTCCTTTTACTAATTGTGCTATTTCAAGGATCACCACCCATGACTTGGTTAAGATGATGAATGTTGTCAATGTCTTTATTACCAAGGAATCACCACACACCATTAATGAATATTAATGATCATTGTTTCCTAAGGGTAATCATTGTTTGTGTATGTTGATCACCCAAGTCTTTGGCTATGATTTGCATGTTGTGCGGTTTGTCAGAAGTGGGGGTATGACATGCTGGTTGGATTATAACATATTGACACTTACACCATGAAGAAGACAAATGATTAAATAGAAAGAGAGGACCAATTGAACCATCTTGTGGTCAGTCTATATCACATTGAGAAACAACGTCAAGACTTGAGAATCAAAACAATCAAAAGTTTCTTCAAGACCATGAATGATCAACAATATTCCATCAGAAAACAAAACACTAATCTATATTATCATTAAGCCGTAAAATATGTCTTTAAAGTTTAGAAGCATCACAAAAGCTTTCAAGAAACATAGTACTATCCAAAATATATCTTTAAAGTTTATTTCTAATGATTATGATGTTGTTGATGTTGATGTCTATAATTTATTTCACTTACTGATGCTTTTTGGAAAAATGGTCAGTGCTCCCCTTAGGATTCATGACATGGCTTAACCACCTCCTATGTCTTCTATAAGTCTAGTGGTTGTATCAGAAATTAACAAGTTGATCTTTTGATGCAACGGAAACTACTACTTGTAACAAGTGGTATCAGAGCTTGGTCACATGTTTGAATCCCCTCAGGTAACGCTGAGGGGGATATTGTTGGAAAAATGGTCAGCACTCCCCTTGGGATTCATGACATGTCTTAACCACCTCTTGTGTCTTCTATAAGTCTAGTGGTTGTATTAGGCATTAATAGGTCGATCTTTTGGTGCAACAACAACTACTACTTGTAACATTAGTTATCTAACATGATCAATTGTTAATAAAAGTCTAATTCTGTAGTCTGCTAGCACAAAGGAAGATTTGACCTAGCCAAATCTTCCTTGTACCACCAAAAAAAAATGTGTGATAACTATGTCTACTCCAACCTTAATTGTTTAACAATTCATCATATCAGATAAAGTATGTTTAAGAATTGTTGGGAGTTCTATTAGACCTTTGTTGTAAACATGCCATTGGTTTTCAAATGTTTGGATTCATGTTTGTTGATATTACTGGCACGTTTAATGATGCCATTGTATATTGTTGTCACTGAAATGACCACATTCTAATGGCGTCATGCCCTAGCCTATGCTTTAACTCCATTATTTGATGTTATTGGTGCTTGTGCTCAAGGATATCCATTTTTTTGAAATGTTGACTATGGTTATCAAATGGACAGCTCGTGAGCTTCTAGCTAAGCATCATTTGTATTGATAGCTTAGGGCATCAAATGTATTGTATCATTAATAGTTGAGACTTTGTTAAAAGGAAATAGGACAAAGAATGATTTTGATTTAGTTTCTCTATTTTGATCTCTAAGTGGCTTACAACCCTAGAGAAGTATATGTAGATTTACAGATGCAGTTGCAGGATACATAGTAGCCAATAATTCACAAGAAATCCATGCATCCAATTTGAATAGAAATTAATACAAATAAATAGGGTCCTCCAATGGCCCAATCAACCAGACTTTGACTGTCCCCTCAACTAGTGACCCTTCAAAATCGGGTTATCATGCAATTAGTGAGTGATCCTTCATTCTCCTGGTCTGCCCTACATCCAAACATATTGGAAATACATAATACAATGATACCAAGTCTTTCACAATCCCCCTTCCCTCAAGGGACACTATCAACCATCCCTTCCACATAGCATTTCACTGTTGTATGAGTGGATTGTGCAGGAACAATTAACATTAAACAAGGAGAAAACTCCTCAACACATCTTTGTTGTAACCATGCCATTGGTTCAGTTTTGTAATTTTTTTTTTTGTTAAATGCACTTAAATGGAACATTAAGCAAAGTAATAATATGCTTAATCTATTAGTAATTGCAAATTAAATGCCCATAATACCTTTATCAGTTTAGCATGTTATTATAAGATACTAAAGAAGACCTGCTATTTGTTAGAGAAATCTTCACTATCCCCCACAATGAAGACAATGAGGATTGACCTCCTGCCCCACAACAAAGAACATTGTAATAAGAATAAGATATAATATAGTGTTAGAATAAACTTTGAACAAAGACATGTAATGCTTAATTTAATGATCTAAAAAGCTGCAAATATAGGAATTGAAAAAGAAGTAGTGCCAAGAAACATTTTCACAAATATGAAATGTGAGGAAAAGTAATAACATTAACAATTCCAAGATTCACAACATTAAATTTCACTTGCAGATGAGTTTCTGCAATGGGTTGCCCAGCATCAAAAATATGTTGTGTTGCATTTGAGTTGTAACTAAGAGTATCATGTGGAACATACCCTAAATTTTGAAATCTTTCTCCAAGTTGGCAATTCAAAATTCAATCTAGGCAAGCATTGTTAATATGATTTAGAACAACAGAGGGGGGGGGGGGTGAATCAATTGTTCTCAGGTCCAGATGTATAAATCAAACTTCAAAAACTTTTCTTTAAATTAGATCTAACAACCAAAACCAACTCGGTCATCACTAATTCTATAATAGAAACATAGAACATTGCAGTCCACTACCAAGCTGTATCTAACTTGTAAAACATAGAAATGTTTAAACCAAAACATTCACACAAGCATTGACACTAGGATTTATAGTGGAAACACAATCTGGGAAAAACCACTTTGTAACATGCTACTATTATTTTCACTCTTCTGAAGTGAGCTCGGTTAAAATTCAACCTTGTCAAAGGTTACAATACACACTGTTAGGTGTGACCCGGTTAAAATATTTCAATCACTCTATTAGAAGTGAGCCTTGTTATAGGACTTACATACATTCCATTAGAATGCAACCTTGTTCAAAGGATTTAAACATATGACTATTAGGTTAACCTCTATTAAAAGGATTTTGACTATTACAATGGTTAGAAAGTAGCAGCATTATTTATCTGCAAAACATAAAACTCACTTTGTGAATATCAGATCCAATTCCGTACACAAATGCTAGTTTACTGACTTTGAAACTTTTCCATCTCCATCTCTGGTCTACTCAAAACTTTTCTTCAAGAAATCACCACACTCCTCCTCTAGCCTTTTTTCTTATACAGTCAATAACATCTACTGATCTTCCAACATCCTCTTTTCACCCATGCACACACATATCAAATGCTTAGGTTCCCTTAATACTTCCTCAATTAGGTTAACTCATCTTTTTCCACTCAATCTCCTTCGTAGATCTTAGGGTTAGGTTAGATTGATTGAATCTAATCACTTTATGTTCTTCGGCTCCTTTTCTAGAAACATCTCAAATCTCTTAAATATTTACAATAAAACATTTTTCAGTGCATTCAATGCTTTCAAGTAATCAATAAATAAAGTCAACACATTTTACATAATGCAAGAATTTTACAATGTTGGCTCCAAATCTGAATTCTCTTCAAATATAAAAATACTGATGCTCGGTCAATATTGTGATCAACTACTCGATCTTCATGTAGAAAGTTCGGTCATTACTAAAAATGTTTCCTCGGCTTATACTATCTTTCTCAGAAATTAACTGATGTTTGGTTGACACTAGAATTTTTCTCGGCATATACTAACTTGGTCAACACTAACATTACTCAGCTTGAACATGATTTCTCCATTTTTTCTCAGTCAAGCCTACCAGTTTAGTCTTCAATCTTACTAAGCTAAATAATACATTGTCTCATCATTGTACAACATAGTCAAGTACACTTTTTAGTATAAAGATAACTCAACCTTTCCTTAGGTGCTATTGTTACCATCCATTATTTCCCTTCTTCACAATAATATAATAGATATAGTACTATCCTAAGTAGCAACAATCTTACCAATTAAGGTTTGACATCAATGACAACACAACAATTGCTTCAATTATAGTTTCCAACGATCTCCCTCTTTGGCATTGATGAAAACACCATATGATATCACCTGAATAACACATGGATTACCAACCAATCCAAAAACTTATCTGTACATCAGAAAAAAAAATTGTAATATCCTTAGCTTCATTCTAATTCAGAATCTATTAGCCTCACTTTTGTGACTGTCAAAAATATCCTGATCTCCCTCTATCTTGATCCTTCATCTCAGTTCATCATCTCCTTACTTTTCTTTTCAGTGTCATGTGTTATTATATCATCTCAGTTCATCTCCCTCTTTGACAAAAAATGCCAAAGCAATAACTAAAACATACATCCATCAGATGTAGATATTATTTGTGTAGCTCAGTGTTTCTCCCTCTTTCATCTTGCTTATGACCGATTCCTTGTCTTTTCTCTTCTTCACAACTCTGGGCCAGTCCTAAAGTGTGACAATATTCTGCATCAATCTATCAAATATTCAGTTGTAGCATATTTGATGTAGTGCTCCTAGCTTTAACTAGGCAGCCTCAGTTAGCGGAAGGACCCCTAATTGACTTATCAAATACTCATGTGCTTCTTTAGATAAAGCTTTAGTGAATATGTCTACTAATTGTTCCTTTGTATTCACATATTCCATTCAGACTTCTTTATCTTGTACCACTTCTCTCAAGTAGTGATATTTGATTGCTATGTGCTTGGTCTTAGTATACATCACTAGATACTTAGAAATGTTGATAGCACTTGTGTTGTCATATAAAATAAAAAAAGGTTCAGTGATTTCTTCTTTCATGCCTACCAACAATTGTTTTATCCATACCAAATTTGAACAGTTTACTACAGCAGCAACATACTCGACTTCAACAGTAGATTGGGAAATGAAATTTTATTTCTTTCTCATTGAGGAGACTAATCTCTATCCAAGAAAGAAAGCTCCACCACTAGCACTTTTTCTGTCATCTACATTTCCTACCCAATCAACATCTGTATATACTCTTAGTTCAAATATTTCATCCTTCTTGTAATATAGCCCATAGTCAGTAGTCCCTTTCAAGTATCTCATAATTATTTTCATAGCCATCATGTGTGTTTCCTTAGGATTGGCAGAGAATCTTGCAACAATCCCAATAGCTAGTGCAATATCTAGTCTACTATGTACAACATACTATAATTTTCCAATCATGGATATGTACAAAGTTTGGTTCACTTCTGCAGCATCATCATTCTTAGATAACTTTTGTCTAGTAACCATAGGAGTACTCATTGGTCTAGAATCTTCCATCCCAAAAGGTTTTAGTATTTCATTAACATACTTGGACTGTGTAATGAAAATTCCTTTCTTCATCTGATATACTTGTAAACCAACAAAGAATTTGATCTCACCAAACATGCTCATTTCAAATTTAGTTTGCATTTCATTTGAAAATATTTTACACAAGGCATCTTGTCCACCAAAAATAATATCATCCACAAAATTTTTTGCCAACGGGATACCTTTACCTTCTTCATCTTTCATGTACAAATTGCTTGTGTCATTTGTTCTTGAAAATCTAATTTGTATCAAGTAGTTATGTAATCTCTCATACCATGCTCTGGGAGCTTGTTTTAATCCATATAGTGCTTTGTTCAATTTTCATACCATGTGTCTTCTATTTGGATCAATAAAACCTTCTGGCTATTCTATGTAAACTTCTTCTTCTAGTATACCATTTAAAAATGCAGACTTGACATCCATTTGATATACCTTGAAATATTTATAAGCAGCATATGCAAGCAGAGTTATTACTCCTTCCAATCTAGCTACAGGGGCAAATGTCTCCCTATAATCTATTCCTTCTTCTTGTACGTAGCCTTTGCATACTAACCTAGCTTTGTTCCTAGTTATTTCACCTTTTTCATTCAACTTATTCCGGATCACCCACTTTGTTCCTATAACATTTTTGTTTTCAGGTCTCAGCACCAGAGTCCAAGTATCATTCTTCTCTATCTGGTCTATTTCTTCATTCATTTCTTGTATCCAGTCTTCATTTTCTAATGCCTCTCTAGTTGACTTAGGTTCAAATTCACACAATAAACATGTTGGATCCTTTGTCTTACTTCTAGTCAGAATTCTAGTATGTTTGTCTCCAATTATCTATTCAGACTTGTGATGTCTTCTTACATATTTTTCCAAAATAGATTCAACTCTTCTCTCTTCTATTTCATCAAGTTCCTCAACAAGATTGTCAGATTCAGCTTCTAAATGCTCAGCAACCTCTTCCTGATACTCAATAGCATTATCTTGTTGCTCGACATGTTCTTGTTCTCTTTCGGCATTGTTTTCCTAATGCTCAGCAGCATCTTCCTGTCACTTGGCATTGCTTACTCAAGACTCAGCATCATGTGCAAGTCTGTTACTTGCCTCTTCTTCTTCTTCAATATACACAAAAGATCTATAATCTTCTGGTTCTCTTTTGCTATCATCTTCATTTCTTTCTACATACTTATCAACTTTGACATTCACACTTTCCACAATTTTGTTAGTGTTAGAGTTCAAACACTTATGAGCTTTACTTTTTGTGGAATACCCTAGGAATATGCCTTCATCACTTTTAGCATCAAACTTTCCATTCCTATTGTCTTTTAATATATAGCACTTGCTTCCAAAGATTCTAAAGTATTTAACACTCAGTGCATGCCCATGCCATAATTCATAGGGTATCAAATTTGTACCTTTCTTGATCTATACCTGGTTAAGAGTGTAGACAGCTATTCTTATAGCTTCTTTCCAGTATTTATGTCCCACATTCTTTTCAATCATCAATTTCCTTGCACAATCCAAGATAGATCTATTTCTTCTCTCTGCTATACCATTCTGTGGAGGTGTTCTAGGTGCAAACATTTGTCTTTTGATTCCTCTTTCATTGCAAAACAGATTGAATTCATTTGATGTAAATTCTCCACCTCAGTCAGATCTAAGATATTTCAAGTTCCTACCTATCTCCTTCTCAACCTTAGCCAAATACCACTTAAAGAATTGAAAAGTGTTAGATTTTTCTTTTAGACACATTACATGCATCATCCTGGTATGATCATCAACAAACAAGATAAAATATCTAGCACCACAGTAACTTTGTATACCCATAGGTCCACAAAGGTCAGTATGAACCAAATCTAAAATGTTTTCAAAAGTAAAGGATTTTCTCTTAAAACTTGACTTTGTCATTTTTCCTAACTGGCATTCCTTGCACATCACATTCTTAGGCTTCTTCAATCTAGGCAGACCTCTTACTTTCTTCTTCTTACTTATTTCTCCTAGATTATCAAAGTTAACATGACATAGCCTCTTATGCCATAACCAAATGTTATCAAGTTGTACAACCATACATGCTTCTTCAGATAGGTCAAGATAGAACAAATTACCTCTAGTCTATTCTCCACTTCCGATCAGTTCACCAGTAGCATCAAATATTTTAGCTTTCTTGTGATGAAATTCCACTTGGTAACCAGTGCTATTGAGTTGTGCAATACTTAGTAGATTATAATTTAGACCTTCAACCCAATATGCATTTTCACAAGAGATCTTATCATTCAATTTAATCAAACCTTTTCCTCTAACAGGACATGGTGCATCATTACCAAATTTTACACTTTTACCTCTATAATGATGTAAGGTCTCAAACTTACTCTTGTCACCAGTCATGTGATGTGAAAAACCATTGTCAGTAATCCATTTGTCATTCTTGTTCACATAGGAGATCAATGCAATTTTCTCATCCTCATTAGATTCATCTTTCATTGTAACATAGACTACCTCAATTTCAAAATCATCACTATCAGTGTCAATTTCTTCTTCAGCAATGTAACAAGATTTCTTACCTTTTCCTTTGTAGTCTTTGTGCCTTCGATAGCTTCTATCATCTATTATGTCTTTGTGTTTTCTTTTTCTTTCTTCATCTTTATCATTCTTGTTAGGAAATCTAGTAGCTATATGACCAACTTTATTACATGAAAAACATATAATAGGGAGTTTACCTTTATATTTTCATTTTCTCCTTCTCAGTCTTCTAGCCATAAGAGCTTCTAGATCTTCAAGTTCTTCATCAGAAGTGTCACTGTCACTTTCACTTTCATTTTCACTTTCACTTTCACTTTCACTGATGCATCTTTCTTTTTCTTTCTTTGTCTTATTCAGAACTAATTGTGACTTAAAAGTAGATTCAACATTACCAATACTACCAACAGTGAAGTTTTCATAGTTAGAGAGTTCAAAAGCAGTCAGCTTGCTAGCCAAACTTTCCAAAGTAAGCACATTTGCAGAGTTACATCTAGATTCTTGAATAGCTGAGATCTTAATAGCATATATAGGATGCAGAGTTATTATTACTTTTCCAATTATAGTTTCATCATCAATAGTCCCACTTTCTCCTCTAATAGCATTCACAACTTCTTTTATTCTACCACAATATTGTGCAATGTTCTCACCTTCTTCCATTCTCATTTCATCAAACTTACCTCTGAGACTCTCAGCCTTAGCTTTCAGTACATTTATGTCACCACCATAGATCTTTGCAAGAGTGTCCCACATCTCCTTAGCACGTGTGCAATCCTTAATGTCCTCAAATTCTAGGTAGCTTAGGGCAGATGCAATTTCCAACATTGTCTGATTATGTTCTTGCTTAGCTCTCATTTCTTCGGTAGTCAAAGGTACGATAGGTGAGACATAGTCATTATCAATGTAGTACTTTGTAGAATCACCAATACTCACCACATGCAACTTCATCAAGCTTTTCCATGTAGGGAAGTTTTTCTTATTTAGCTTCGGTACCTCCTTCTTATACATCCTGATCATTTTCTTCAAGTCCCTTTAAACTTGTTCTGTAAACACCAATAATACGCAACACAACACTAATACCAATTGTTAATATGATTTATAAAAATAGAGAGGGGGGGCGAATCAGTTGTTCTTAGGTCTAGATGTATAAATCAAACTTCAAAAACTTTTCTTTAAATCAGATCTAACAACCAAAACCAAAGTCGGTCATCATTGATTCTATAATAGAAACATATAACATTGCAGTCCAATACCCAGTTGCATCTAACTTGTAAAACACAGAAATGTTTAAACCAAAAAATTCACACAAGCATTGATACTAGGATTTATAGTGGAAACCCAATCTGGGAAAAACCACTTTGTAACATGCTACTATTATTTTCACTCTTTTGAAATGAGCTCAGTTAAAATCCAACGCTGTCAAAGGTTACAATACACAATGTTAGGTGTGACCCAGTTAAATGATTTCAATCACTCTATTAGAAGTGAGCCTTGTTATAGGACTTACATACATTCCATTAGAATGAAACCTTGTTCAAAGGATGTAAACATATGACTGTTAGGTCAACCTCTGTTAAAAGGATTTTGACTGTTACAATGGTTAGAAAGTAGCAGCATTATTTATCTAAAAAACATACAACTCACTTTGTGAATATCAGATCCAATTCCATACACAAATGCTGGTTTACTGACTTTGAAACTTTTCCATCTCCATATCTGATCTGCTCGGAACTTTTCTTCAAGCAATCACCACACTCCTCCTTCAGCCTTTTTGCTTATCCAATCAATAACATCTACTGATCTTCCAACATCCTCTTTTCACCCATGCACACACATATCAAATGCTTAGGTTCCCTTAATACTTCCTCAATTAGGTTAACTCATCTTTTTCCGCTCAACCTCCTTCGTAGATCTTAGGGTTAGGTCAAATTCATTGAATCTACCCGCTTTATGTTCTTCGGCTCCTTTTCTAGAAACATCTCAAATCTCTTAAAGATTTACAAAAAAACATTTTTTAGTGCATTCAATGCTTTCAAGCAATCAATAAATAAAGTCAACACATTTTACATAATCCAAGAATTCAACAATGTCAGCTCCAAATCTGAATTCTCTTCAAATATAAAAATACTGATGCTCGGTCAATACTATGATCAACTACTCAGTCTTCATGTAGAAAGCTCGGTCATTACTAAAAATATTTCCTTGGCTTATACTGTCTTTGTCGGCAATTAACTTATGTTTGATCGACACTAGAATTTTTCTCGGCATATACTAACTCAGTTGACACTAACATTACTCGGCTTGAACATGATTTCTCCATTTTTTCTTGGTCAAGCCTACCAATTTAGTCTTCAGTGTTACTAAGATAAACAATACATTGTCTCATCATTGTACAACATAGTCAAGTACACTTTGTAGTATCAAGATAACTCAACCTTTCCTTAGGTGCTATTGTTACCATCCTTTCTTTCCCTTCTTCACAACAATACAATAGAGATAGTACTTTCCTAAGTAGCAACAGTCTTACCAGTTAAGGTTTGACATCAATGACAACACAACAATTGCTTCAATTGCAGTTTCCAACGACTAGTATGTTTAAGAATTGTTGGGGTTGGTCCTTTGGCATGTATTAAGAAGAATATATAGAATTTTTAGCATATTATTATCATTATATTTCTTTGTTGTAAACATGCCATTAGTTCAGTTTTGTAACTTCACTATTGTATGAGTGGATTGTGCATGAATAGTTAACATTAAACAAGGAGAAAACTCCTCGACACATCTTGGAAACTCCATTCACTTCTACCAAGAATAAAGCATCTAATCCATTCAACATTATATATAATCATTAGACAGTTACATTTTCTGACTGTGTAGAGCAACAGTCACGACCAAAATGATCAAAACTACTTTCACCCTTGCATAATCTATTCCAAACTTCAAGTAAAATGAGAAATATGCTATATCAAATCATTTATATTCATAGTAACCATTCAAAGGATCATTTTGTCAATGAACCCTCTGACTGTACCCCTATGGCAGAGAAAGGAAACCTCAAAATAGATAAAAGCAACTTAGTAAAACCAGTCTATGCCATTGTTTGTGAGGGTACAGTCATGATAAGTGCATCTCAAACCTCTCCAAACATGTAAGATTGTCTTTAAATAGTTTATTGATCTCTTCTAAACATTAACCAAATCAAACCTACATTTGAATCCACACACAATAACCCCAAAATGAAGGGTTTTGTATCCTTTAATGAATCTCAGTCACTGGTAATGCATGGACAGTCAAACCAGTAGTCTCCAAAGAATTCAATAAGTGACTAGATTGTATTTAATACATGCCAAAGGACCAGTTGTATGAAATTGTCAATCACATAGCATTTCACTATTGTATGGGTGGATTGTGCACGAATAGTTAACATTAAACAAGGAGCAAATTACTCAACACATCTTAGAAACTATTAAATTCAATAATAAATGAAACCTAACACCAAAAATATTCCTTGCATTCACTTCTACCAATAATAAAACATTTAATCCATTCAAAATTACATATAATCATTAGACAGTTACATTTCCTAACTGTGTACTAGAGGAACAGTCACAACCAAAATGATCCAAACATTTGAAAATAGTGAATCGATATCCTTGAGCACAAGCACCAATAACATCAAATAATGGAGATAAAGCATAGGCTAGGGCATGACACCAATAGAATGCAGTTATTTCAGAGAGCATTCATGATCAAATAAAATGCAATGCATTTGAAATTTGCGGTCGAATATGATGCCAGAGGCTCGAAAGATGAAGAAATCACATACGAAGAACATGCCATTGGTTCAGTTTTGTAAATTTTTTTTTTGTGTAATTAGTAATTGGCAGATTAAATGCAGATAACACATTTATCAGTTTAATTAGCGTGTTATTATCATATCAGATAAATTATGTTTAAGAATTGTTGGGACTAGTCCTTTTGCATTTATTAAACATAATAGAATTTTCAGCATATTATTATCAATCTATTTCTTTCTTCTAAACATGCCATTGGTTTAGTTTTGTAGATTGATTTTTTGTGTTAAATGTATTTTTCATGAGGAGTGGTCTTGTTCTGAGGAGATTGATGAAGATGTAGTGTGTTTTTTGGAACATGTAGTGTGTTTTTTGAGGATTTTACCAAATCAACTTTTAACATAAACCAAAAACACCAAACTGATATCTTGCCCTTTCAACGTGACAAAATATTTGCATTTGACCAATAACTGCAAGTAATTGAATGATAAATCCACATACCTGTATCTTTGTAAAATACTTGGAACATCAAAAAGATGGCTAAGTGGCTGCCACCATGATTTTTATCTACTGAATATGGGAAAAATGTGCACCAAAAAAATTGAATAGAAAACATGATTAGTCATTTCAGAGAGCATTCATGATCAAATAAAATGCAATGCCATATCTCATGCTCGATCAGCTTTCACCCACTCATTTTCTCCCACTCCTTTTCTCTACAATCAAAAAAAAAATGATTTGGTCATTTCAAAATAGTGAATCAATATCCTTGAGCACAAGCACCAATAGTGTCAACTATTTTGATTTGTGGGTACCCTAATGTTGGCAAGAGTTATTTTATTAATAAGATTACTCTACAAGCTTGAAGAAGTGATATATTTTGGCAAATGAAGAGTAGAAAGACAATGATGTTCCTGAGATCATGGATGGACACAATGTTGCAGATAGAATGGGAAGACATCTTTCAAGCCTAGCCCTGGATCCTTCAACAATATGGGTAGGATCTAGACCTAGGCTAAAAAGATGTCTTCCTTTTTGTTGTGGAATATAGGCTCTGCTGCTACAACAATGACAGATTGGGATGTACATATCAAAATAGCTAAGAAACATAAATGTAGGCATCATGGTCACAATTTTTTTGAGACAACATAATTGAGTGCTATTCCTAGATGATGCAAAGCAACCACTACTTTGCATCATCTTGAAAAACCACTCAATTATGTTGTGTCTCCAAAAAATTGTGACCGTGATGCCTACATTTATGTTTCTCAGTTGTTGTGTCCCAAGACCCCTTATGACCCTTTATGATCCCTAAGAATACATCTTAGAGGTCTTAAAATATTGTAAAGGGTCATAAGAGGCTCCTAGGAGGGGCCAGGTGAGCTTCCTCCTTGACGTGGTTGGCCCTGTTAAGTAGAGAATGTTAAACTATTCTTGAAACAAAGAGAAGCTCAATAATTTAAGGTCTCAGTCCATGAAGATACTGAAAAAATGACGGGAATCAATGATGGAGAGTTTTTAGATTTTGAGAAGACATATATGGAGTGGAGGCCAAATTGAGTACCAGTGCAGAGATGATGATTTAGTAACCTACATCTATAAAACCTTCACAATTATCCCTTCTTTGGCCTCCACTCATTCCTCTTCTCAAAAATGGTTATCTAGAAACTTTGGATACCGTTTCTCATCCATGCATGAAATGTACTAGTGATCATATAAAATTACTTTAGGACTCCATTATTGATGAGATGTACAAGTGTAAAATGTTTTTTCAAGACTGGGATCAATTTGTGTAGTGTTAATAAATGCAAGGCAGTGATTATTCTTGATGATCGACATGTATAAGTCTTCCAAGCCTTACCCAATAGCTAGGACTAAAGATAACACAACTCAAGAGACCATCATAGGTTGTCTCTTTCTTGGGTCTATATTATTGACAAAATGTTTTACTTTTCATTAGCTCATCAAATCCAGGGATTTGAAATAATTTAATAGAATATTTTCATGACAACGTATATTATTTAAGTTGATTTTGCATAAATTTATCTACTTCATGCACTTGTAGACTATTAGGATGGTGATAAAGAAGCATCTCCTCCCATGGCCATGCTTCTTTATCACCATCCTCATAGTCTACAAGTGCACGGAGTAGATAAATTTGTGCAATGTCAACTTAAATAATATACATTGTCATGAAAATATTCTATTAAATTCTTTCAAATCCCTAGATTTGATGAGCTAATGAAAGGTAAAACATTCTGTAAATAATATAGACCCAAGAAAGAGACAACCTATGATGGTCTCTTGAGCTATGTTATCTTTAATGTGCATATCCGTCAATTTTTCAACACTTAATAATTAATTCCGATGGCACTACTATACATCTGACATCATTTCTCATCAGAATATAGGCCAACACATCGCCTATCTGACAGATTTAATGTCAAAGAAAATACTTTATGAAAATTATTGTGACAGTAATGCTATACGCCCGACAAGGAAACTTGTCAAAGATATGCTGCAGTACCATCGCTCTTCCGACAGGTAAAATGTCATAGATAAGCAATTTTTGTTAGACAGGTCCAACACTAATGCTATGTCACCGACAAGATTATCTATCGAAAATTGGTTGAAGATCTTTCACAATTTTGATAGAGGGACGGTAAGAAACTCCATAACAAAGTTGTTATCATGTGCAAGTTTTTGACATAATGGGGTGTCGGTAAACTGACAGATATCTCTTCTGTCATAATTTCCAATGCAAAAATTGTGACAGACACATGTGTCGAAATGCTGACAAATGACCATTGCAAATATGACAAAAGGCCATCTGACCTCAAATGTACTAGTGACAAGGTTCAATTTTGGTTTTGAAAGTACTGAAGTTGACTAATTCTAGCTCAGGTATAGTTGAATTGTCCTTGTTGCCCTAGAATGACATCTTTATTCAAACCATTGATTGCAAAAAAAAATTAAGTACTTGAATCTACAATAGAACAATAGTGGTGAATGTATGATTATTATAATCATATGATTATATGTTATAATATTTATGTAATAAATGTAGTAACGATGGTGCGGTGCATTATTGATATAGACTCGATGGCTCTTGTCAATATGGCATGGTGGGCAATGTGTATTGAAGACTTCAGGGACAAAGAGAAACCTTGGATGACAATTTTGGTGCTGCTCAAATAGAAAAATGGTTGCTAATGTGTATATATTTAATGTTTCTAATGTAAATACTATTCATTATATTAAAAGAACTAATGTAGATTGGCCATCACATGGAAATAATGGTTGCAGATACTTTAGTTGGGTCAATGATAACTCATTTGCATCTATATGCCCATCTCCACTTATCTGCGATGAAGGATTTGAGTGCAAAACGTGTCACGTTAGGGCAAATTCCAAAATTATATTTTTACGATGCCTTCTCTGTATTGTAATCACATATCTTTGTTGTGACCATATGCGGAGATGAGCTCAGGAATTAGTCATTTTAGTATTTTCATATTGTAACTAATATTTTAATATAGATATGGCATAACTTCTCTTTGCCTCAAGTGCGCATATATATGGTTTACATTTTTTTTACAATAATTCTTCATGTTTATGGCTCAGGTGAGCCCCAATATGCTATCAATCATTTCCATTTAAGGCTTATCATTTTCATTAAGGTTTACATTCAAAATTTGATTACAATAAGATCAATATATGATCAAAACAATATCATATGACCATGAAGGAAGATTTGATATAAAATATATGAAGGCTACTTAGTTTATCTTAGGGATAGAGATAATTTAATTTTAACTTTGGTTGTGTTAAAGGAACTATGTTGACTTTATTTTGTAGTTTTTTAACATGAGAGTTTGTAGATTAATAGGAGTTCACATTTTTATGGGAACGTATCAATCGATTGAGCATTAATGCCCATCTATATCTAGTGAGATGAACATAACTCATGTACCTCATGCTAGTGCACTTGTATACCTTGTATACACTATTTTGCATTAGACTAGACATTATCCTAATAGTGAGTATTTATATAAAGTTCTTGAAGATCAGAGGCCCAAGTCTAGAATGCTGAAATTAATAACAGAGACAACCCTCACAGGCAGTTGGATAATGTCTAGTCTAATCCAAGCATACTAGCATGATGTACATGAGTTATGTTCATCTCACTAGATATAGATGGGCATTAATGCTCAATTGAATGATATATTCCCATAAAAATGTGAACTCCTATTAATCTTATTCAAATCTTATTTAATTCATTACTACATAAAGATATAATCTTTTTATATAAATATAGACTAATTAAATAATTGAGAGAGTTTGGATCAAAATTTGATTATATAAGTCAGACCTAGCACAAGAGAGAGAGAGAGAGGAATGACAAGGATATTGATGCTCTGCTTAGCTATTATGATAACAGCTAAGTGGAGCATCAATATCCTTGTCATTCCTCTCTCTCTCTCTCTCTCTCTGGTCCTTTGGTGTGTATTAAACATAATAGAATTTTCAGCATATTATTATCATTCTATTTCTTTGTTGTAAACATGCCATTGGTTCAGTTTTGTAAAAAAAAATTGTGTTAACATGCCATTGGTTTTGTTTTGTAATTTTTTTTTTGTTGTAAACATGTCATTGGTTCAGTTTTGTGATTTTTTTTAGGAACAATTTGGCCAAGGGACAGATCAATACTGCTCGCAATCTCATTGCCAAAGTGGCTAAAGACTATGTTAGGCTGATAAAATATGGGGATTCTCTTTACCGCTGCAAATCTTTGAAGGTTGTTGCACTTGGACAAATGTGTACCATTGTTAAGAGAATTGGACTGAGTTTGGCTTGCCTCAAGTAGGTGAGGCAAGATTTATGTGGGTACCCCAATGTTGGCAAGAGTTCTTATTGTAGTTTATAATAAGATTGATTTTCAACTACTAGAGACACTGCCGGAGGCGAATGCAAAATTGGTTGCAGAGATGAGATCTGAGGCTGGGAAAAATATGGGTGGGTTCTTTGGGAATCAAGAGGGGGGGATGATGGCATGATACTCTCTATGAGTGCTTTGAAGGAAGAAGGGGTGATTGTGGTGAAGAATGTTGCATGCAAGAGGTTGTTAGAGTAGAGAGTGGAAATTAAGATGAAGTTGAAGAAGATCAATAGTTGTCTCAATAGGATTCATGTTGCAATGCCCAAGCTACGAGATGGAAAAGAGAGGCCCCCTTGTATTCCTCAAGCTATTTTGGATGCCAGGGTGCATGCTGCCAAGGAGGCCATGAAGCTAGAGAAGGATATTGAGAATTAAAATGGTGGGGCTAGAGTTTAGTCTACAAGCTTGAAGAAGTGGTATATTTTGACAAATGAAGAGTGGAAAGAAGATGATATTCCTGATATCATGGATGGACACAATCTTGCAGACTTTATTGATCTAGATATATTATAGAGGCTTGAAGAAATGGAGAGGGAAGAAGGGCTTAGGATGGTAGCTAAGGGTGACAAGGATGATGAGATGGGGGAAGTGGAGTTGAATCCTGATGAAAAGGAATCTCTGGCTGTAATTAGGAAGAAGAAGAAGATGCTTATCATCGAACACAGATTGAAGAAGAGTACTACAAAGAGGTGAGAAACATAAATGTAGATTTCACAATAGCTGAGAAACATAAATGTAGGCATCATTGTCACATTTTTTTGGAGACAACATAATTGAGTTGTATACCCAGACGATGTAGAGAAACTTCTGCTCCTATGATTCCAAGTTGACACTATAGAATCCAAAGACCATAGATAAGGAATAAATTTAGAGAGCGGAGGAGGGTCATAATGACCAAAATAATATAGGACAAACCTCAAGTTAAATGAGGCAACTGCAAATATTTTAATAGATTTTTATTATTAAATAATGAAATTTGCATATACTAGTGTTCTAAGCCCCCTCTGACTTACGCATCTATAAAATGAAAATACAACCTATTGGGATTGATACAAACCTTATAAAACAACAACAACTAAGAAGGATTACTTTCCAACATCTTCTCATGAATACAAGGTCCTCCAACAGATGTATTCAACAGATGTTGGCAAGCGATCCTTCTTAGTTGTTGTTGTTTTATAAGGCTTGTCTCAATCCCAATAGGTTTTAGTTGCATTTTCTAGATGCGTAAATCAGAGGGGGCTTACAATAATAAATCATGTAATGAGGGGGCTTAGAAAAGTAGTATATGCAAATTTCATTATTTAATAATAAAAATCTATTAAAATGTTTGTAGTTACCTCATTTAACTTGAGGTTTGTCCTGTATTATTTTTTTCATTATGGCCCTCCTCCGCTCTCTAAATTTATTCCTTATCTATGATCTTTGGATCCCACAATGTCAACTTGGAACCAGAGGAGCAGAAGTTTCTCTACATCATCTGGGTACACACCTCAATTATGTTGTCTCCAAAAAATTGTGACCATGATGCCTATAATTATGTTTCTCAGTTTTTGTGTCCTAGGACCCCTTATGACCCTTTACAACCCTTTATGATCCCTAAGAATACATCTTAGAGGTCTTAAAATGTCATGAAGGGTCATAAGAGGCTCCTAGGAGGGGCCAGATCAGCTTCTAGCTTCATGTGGTTGGCCCTGTTAAGTAGAGAATGTTAAACTATTCTTGAAACAAAGAGAAGCTCAATAATTTAAGGTCTCAGTCCATGGACAAATTAAATTATACTTACTATCCAAATTGGTACATTGATGAGAATCAATGATGGGGAGTTTTTAGATTCTGAGAAGACGTATATGCAGTGGAGGCCATAAGGGATTTTTGTGGAGATTTGCTAGAGTGGCTATATACATACGAGAGTTTCCAGATTGAGTACCTGTGTAGAGATGATGATTCAGTAGCCTATGTCTATAAAATCTTCACAAATATCCCTTCTTTGGCATCCACTCATACCTCTTCTGATAATATAGAAACTTTGGATACTGTTTCTCATCCATGCACGAAATGTGCTAATGATCATATAAAATTACTAAAAACTAGTAAAGGGTGCTAGGAACAGCCTCTAGATTACGAAGGGATTCTATTCAGGTGTGGGAGGTGTATTCAGATAGGGAATCTTGGTGGAAAGACGTCTCATGCCATCATCATACGGTGGAGAAGAAGTTGAAGAAAAAAAAGAGTTTTTCTCAAGTTGTACATGGTGAGACATCGAATCAAGAAATTGGAAATGCATGTAAAATTTCCCTCACATTTCCCTCACTCTCTCCAAATACACCAGTGTAGCAATAGAATCAAGTTCTCAACTTGAACTTCACTCATAAAAAAACAACACACATGTGTAGCAATAGAATCAAATTCATTGAAAAATAGGACACAACGATCTCATCCTCTGGCTTTATAAAAAATTTCCCTCACATTTTCCTTACTCTCTCCAAACCACATTGTTAAAAATTTAGGGACCTTCACACTAATGTCTTTCCACAACCTGGTGGTCCATAAAATAGCACTCCTTTTGAAGGAGACGTGACAAATTTTTCAAATTTCTCAGGATGCTCCACTAGATATTGAACAGTTTACATCAAACTCATAATGAATTTTGTTAGTTAATATTTCCTTGCATAGTAGACTTTCTACATTAAAAGAAAAGAAAATCAGAAATAGTGTACCTCTTGAAGCTCCATCTAGACATTTTCCAACCCTGCAATATCTTCCCAAGAGACATTTGGAACTTAAACCACCTATCAATATTTTTCCAACATTCATAAGAAAACTTGCCAATCTTAAATTATCACTATGTCTTCGAAAATTAATGCCATATGTTGCTTACATTTGATTCAATTTCCATATTAATTATTCTCTTCAATTGTATTAGAAAATTTTTCCTTAAGCATGTGTGATGCAAACTTGTAACATCTCTTTTATCCTCTAGTTATTTTTGTTCATTTATAGTGCACTTTTGATGGCTTCTCCATATGTAATCATGATGCTCTATTTCTTGGTAGTTGTGACTCTTAATGATTAAACTATCTCTTGATCATGTTATTGCACTTGATATATGACTATTTCATGTAGGTGCCTTGGTTGATCTCTTATCTCTAGTTGAACATACTATAATTATTTATTATCCTTGTATGCATGTCATGGTCTAATATATGTTCCCTCTTAAGCTAGTCTCTTTGTATGTCACTACCCTACTAGCATTGTTTCTTCATCACTGTGATGTGCACTATGTTCTATCGGTCTTCATTGTCATTGTTGCTCATGAATTTTTTTTTGTTGTAGTAACACGGAAATATTTAGTAGCATGGAAAAATCTTTTGAACAATTTTTCATATGGCAGTGATTGTTTCTCCAAAGTATGATAATCTCCAGCTGCTCCTTGTTTATAAAATGTTTTTCTTTTATTGCTCCTGCTTCAACAATTGTTATCAACTTCATTGATGCATAAATGACTATGATTGCATTTTGCATTGAATCCATGCTTCTCTTGGTCATGAAACCCTCCTATTTGTTATGTCTCTTTCAGTATTTTGGCTAGAACTATCCTAACCATAACCAGATGACTATATCAAACATGTTTCCCAATGTCCCCCACAATGAAGATAATGAAGATAGACCTATTACTATGCTTAATGCTTAAGAATAGATAATTTTATAATATTAAATGCATGAAAATATAATACCTAAAAATGTAGTGTTAAGGAATGAAAAGCAAGCTAAACATTCAACAATATAGAACTAGATAACACTTAAGATTAGACCTACAAAATGGAAGCAAAACAACTCAAAAGTAATGCAAAACCTTCAAGAAAACCTCCAAGATGTAGGGGATTTGTCCAAAGATTGGATGTGTGCTCATAGACTATGCTTCAAGCTTCAAGAGAGAAATGGGCATAATAACTTTGCTTCAATGGTGGATGAAAATGGAGGAGAGCTTCTCTTTTATATAAAGTTTCATGAAATGGACGGTCGAGATTAAGAGGCAAAAGGGCAATGAGCAATGGTGGAGATGCATCCAAGTGAGAGCACATGGATTGTGCTTTCTCAAATGCATAGCATTGTGACAAGTGCCACAATGAGGGAGAATGAGAGGAGAGGGCAAATGCTTGAGGGATGTGTCAACTTTAGAAGGTGTGAGAGGGGACAAGTGTGTAAGAGGTGTAAGAGGCTTTATGATTTCACATTGGAGGATGTGGGGGTGTTGTCATGAGGGTTGACTTTGAGTTGGATTAGCATTTTTTAATCTTGGATTATGATTGTGCACATGTTTAGGGGGGTGATTAGGCTTGGTTTAGAGGGTAAGTAAAGGATTAGGTGGATGTTATGGGAGGTGAGAGAATGAGTGGAGGGTTAGATTAGCTAAACATGGGTTTTCAGCTAATTAAATAGGATTTAGAATTAAATATTTTATTTAATTCCAAGTGGGAGGAAAAAGGGATTTATGAATTAATTTATTTAGATAAATGTATCTATTTAAATTAATAGAAGAATAAGGATTTAATTAATTATCAGACTATAGGTTTGTCATTTAGATTATTAATTGGACTATAGTTAATTAATTAAATTAATTAACTAGGGGATGACATAAATTAATTAAATAATAATATTTAATTAATAAAATGTCTTAGGAGAAGACTAAATAAAATTACTAAATGGTGTAATCAAATTTAGGTGTCTACATTTTGCCCCTCTTCAACATAGTGTTAAAATAACACTATTTCAAAGATATTTTTAGCAATAAATAAACAACACGAAGAATGGACTTGGTAGAAGAATTGCTCCAGTTATGGGTCAGGATGGTTAGACCAGGTGATGCCCCCTTGAGAGGATAGTAGGGAAAGAAAAAGGGGCCCAGACGGTGGCTCAAAAGGACAAAGGATGAAAAAAGGAAAGAGGCAAGTTGTAGGCTAAGAAGGGGGTGTGTGAGACAGAGAGAGGTGAAAACAAGAATGACGAATGAGATCAGATATGAGGAGAAGACACAGGAGGGAAAGAGGCATCTGGGGGCAAAAATGAGGGCTCAAGAGGGCCTTTATAAGGGTTGGAGGGGTCAAAATGAAGTCATTTGCACACCGAGAGCCTAGAAATTGTGACTTCTGAGCTCTGATAAGCGAGGACAAGATGGCACAGAGAGGGAAACTAACACATCGGATGAACATTGTGAGACATGTACGGTGAAATGGAGCACCTCACTAAGAGGTAGGATAAAAAAACCCATCGTTTCATCAATTTTTTGATGCATTTATTGCTTGTAGAAGTTCAGAAAAGTGCATTCCCACAGAGCATGTGGTTCGCGGGAATGCTCCTGTCTAAGCAGGAATGTATTCCCACAAAGCATGCATGGGGGGAAAAAATTTGGGGGGGTCACGAGATTTTCATGTGATCATGAAAATCCCTAGAGAGCTTGCGGGACCGTGATCTTGCAATAATTTCTTATGGGATTGCGTTCTCATGAGCTGGGCAGCGGGGTGTCAAAAAAATGGCATTCCTGTGGGGGGAAGGGAAAAAAAGGTAAGCGGCATGGGAATGTGTTCTTTCATCTAGGGGTGTTGCAGAAATGGGGGAAGAGGATCCCTTTTAGGAACATGGGGACAAAGTTCCTTACTAGAACGTGGGGAGAACAGAACTTGCGGGAATGCGAGAAAAAAAAATCTTCACGGGAATGCAAAAAGGGAAAGAAAGTTAGATTTAGCTAGAGAAAGAAACTAGCATGTTGGCTTGGCTTGGATGCAGTGGTTGGTGGATTGACTAATTAGTCGAGAGAGGCACACTGTGGTCTTGGTGATTGGTGAGTAGTTCATAGCTACAGATTGGGTGCATGTGGATGCATTGGGCTTGGGGTATCTAGCACAAATGTCATGCAGATGGTCTTTTATGTCCTTAGTTACAACATTCTACGAGCATTGGCAGTCAGAGATAGGGACTTTTCATCTACCTATTGGGGAGATGATAGTGACCTTGGAGGATGTGTATCACATCTTCCAATTGCTAGTATGAGGGAGACCTATGGTGGTAGGCATATACACACTAGAGCAGGTGGTGGCACTGCTATTGGGGCCAAGGGTGCAGCTGATTTGGTCACGTGAGCAATTGGCCTTAGTGCAGCATGCAGTAATGGAACCCAGAGATTAGCAAGTTCACTATTGTGTTTTAGGATTGGTATCAGGATATCTTTCTCCAGACATTGGGGGAAAGAGCGTCACACTAGCTCTTATCCCAATCATCTACTAGATTGTTGATGTAGAGGTACCAGTAGCATGGGGTACATTGATGTTAGTAGAGATGTACCATGACCTTCACCAGATCATTTATCATGGAGCGGGGATAATGAGGAGGAGCTTTGGGTTTGTCTCCCTATTATAGGTGTAGGGCTTGGGAGCACATAGTAGTGCTACAGCCTTTAGGCCAAGTGGATAGGTAGGTAGATGAGCCTATAGCATATAGTTGGGGAGAGTTGGTAACATATCATGAGATTAGGGATACTGACTTCTGCCAGGAGATGCTAGATGGGATTAGGGATGGGATTACATGGCGTCCATACCTTGGACAAGTGCCATGGGCTGAGGATCCATGGGAGCTCCCATACATTGTGCTACCTACACATCTTACAAGATGATGGGATTATATCGTAGAGCAGTACAAATTGGATAGGACATCTCGTCAGTTTGGATTCATGCAGGACATGCCCGACAGGGAGAGATGGTATCAGCAGGTTACTCAGGAGAGGGTAGTAGATTTTGGTCCACCAATGGACAAGGGAGGGTTTTTGGCTACTTATCAGGCTATGGCACCATTTCACTAGGATTGGGTTAGAGAAGTGGTAGACCTAGGGACCACAGCAACATATGTCACCTGGTTCTAGCCACCTAGGGTTGTGGGGAGGTGAGGATTACCTGATGGGGAGGGAGAAACACCCATGTATAGGGGCTAGGGGAGGAGGCGGCTAAGAGGGAGGGTGGTGTTTGGAGGGAGAGCCAGGAGAGGGAGAGGAGACAGAGGTGGAGATAGAGATGGGGGGAGGGAAGGAGGAGATGGAGATGGAGATGCAGATGGAGACAAAGATGGGATGGATGTGGATGGCGGGGGAGGGGATGGGCTATAAATACCTATGGGACCACCACCACAAGCAAGTCCACCACCACTAGCAAGACCACCATCAGTAACAGGATCTAGATCATCTAGGAGTGGGGGTGATGATATAGCAGCGCACCTAGCCTCACTGCAGGTCGTTCATGATACTACTACGTAGATGCTCTAAGATGTATAGGTAGAGTGGGATACACTAAGAGCATAGATGGATGGGCTAGTGGGGGAGAGAGATAGATTAAGGTCATAGAGGGATGGGCTGATTGTGTGCTTAGCATAGTCTAAATAGGAGGGCCTGATGACCCAGCAAGAGAGGGATCAGCTAAGAAGGGAGATAGATGCCCTAATTATAGAGAGAGATGGTCTACGGGTGGAGAGGGATGGTCTCTGGTCGAAGTGAGACTACTTATTAGGAGAGAGGGAGACCTCCACATGGGGGTCTCATGAGAGGTCTGGAGAGGTATCCTACCTCCAATGATAGCTAGTGTGGTTGGGGGAGTAGGTTGGCTTCTACCAAGGATTATACTATGCAGCTGTGCCACCTGAGTGAGCACAGCTTTATAGGGATCTGAATCAGCCATTACTTATAGGTTTAGGATCAAGAAGGAGTAGGAGGATAGGGTCCACTAGGAGTCATAGATTTGAGGCTAGTGGGAGTCATAGATCTAAGGCTAGTGGGAGTCATAGGGTAGGAGATGGGAGCTATCGGTCGGGCTACTCATAGAGTCACCAGCACTCGGTCAGCGGTTCAGTATAGATGGCGGAGGCAGAGGGGTCAAAGACAGGGGGGATGGATGTGGATATAGGGCTTGTCTTGATATCTAGGGAGGTACACACTATAGGTACATAGGGTATAGGGATATAGGGATCAGTGAGCTAGCCACCCATCCTAGAGGTACTGCCAGAGGTAGACCCCTTGGATGGGGATTTTGATATGCAGCCTCCCTCAGGAGAGGAGATAGGCAGTCATATGCTATAGTTTTGATCATGTACTTGTATGATGTATTTTTATGGAGGGCATAGTCCAAATTGTATATGTATATCTATACTATTGATATTATCATGGACTCAGACAGATAGTTTATTCTTTCATGCTTTTGGGTTGGGACATGTACCTTATTCTTTGCGGTAATATATATATATATATATATATATATATATATATATATATATATATATATATATATATATATATATATATATATATATATATATATATATATATATATATATATATATATATATATATATATATATATATATATATATATATATATATATATATATATATGATGAGTTGGGTGGGATAGGATGTGTAATGTATGGATGCATATGATGTACTGACATGGATGATGTAGGATGTGATATGATTTCTATATGCTATGAGACTGACATGTGTGTGATGTAGGATGTGATATGATTTCTATGTGATATGCATTATGACATGTTTATATGAGATGTATGTGCTGATAGTTTGTGGATGCAGGATGCAATGTAAATGCTTTTGCTATGTGATGCATGTATATTATGATGAAATGCATATGTTTATGGATATGTAACATGTTCTAACAATGCAAGATAAAAGTAACTTAACAATGCAAGATAACA
Source organism: Chamaecyparis obtusa (assembly GCA_027943335.1). Lineage (NCBI taxonomy): Eukaryota > Viridiplantae > Streptophyta > Pinopsida > Cupressales > Cupressaceae > Chamaecyparis > Chamaecyparis obtusa. The sequence continues at coordinate 386,300 of BSBK01004315.1, read as the reverse complement.
AATGAACCTAATGAATCGAAGACACCATAATGAAAGATAAGAAATGGACCTAAAATGAACTCTTAACTATGCAAGATTAAAATGAACCTAGGAATGAGATGTGATTGATATGATATGAACCTAAAATGAACCCTAACAATGCAAGATTAATATGAATCTAAAATGAGATGGTAAATGATATGATACAAACCTAAAATGAACCCTAACAATGCAAGATTAATATGAGTCTAAAATGAGATGGTAAATGATATGATACGAACCTAAAATGAACCCTAACAATGCAAGATTAATATGAGTCTAAAATGAGATGGTAAATGAATCTAAAATGTACCCTGAAAATGCAAGATGCAAACGATATGAAATGGATCTAATTAATGCAAGAGAATGAATGAATGTAGGATGAGATGACATAGTGCATCCTAGGGTAGGGATGGGAAATGAAATGCATGCATGTTAGGAAGGTGAATGAGGGAATCTAAATGCAAATGAGAGTGTGAGGATGAGGTGTACAGAATGGCACAACATATCACTGCCTAACTGCACCCTCACTAAGAGAGGGAGCGGGATGGGGGGAACATTTGCACAATCATAATCCAATATTCAAGAACAAGGGGGAGATGTGAGAGATAAGCTCTTGGGGGGGGTTTGTTTTTTTGGGATGATGCTTTGATACTAGATAGGGATGATGGGAGCTTTGTTTGGATGTTTTGATAGGGTGGAGGATGCTTCATGAAGCTTGAGCATGGGATGTTCTAAGGGAACACCACCATGTAGTTTTTGAGCACTTATTTTGATATAGAAATAGAAGGGATGAACCACAGTTACTAAGAACATGAGGTCATGTCACTAGCATTGCATAGGACTAATGTGAAAAAGAAACACAAGGATTTCCCTAGCATCATGCATGCACCCCGAAGGACACATGGTGGAAACGATGTGAGGGAACCCACAAAAAAACAACACTTCCCAAGTGCACCAAGTAACCCAAAAGATCACAAGTGAAACGTGCAAGGGTCATGTCCGACTAACTCACAAGCTGAAACAAAAATATCACAGAAGATCATGCCCTAGAATAACACGTCCTATCACAACACACCCTGATATAAATGATCATTGTGGCTTTAATGGGAGTAGTCAACTGAGATCACCAAATCAACTGAAAAGATAAAACAAGAAAACTAAAACCAAAGTGATAAGACCAAAAGATGTAATTTGCCAAAAGAGATCAAATGACTGTGGATATTGAGATTCAAGTCAGACATGGAGGAAGGATGCATCTTACAAGGACTTGGTTGATGGGCAGTGACTGTATTGGGAATTTTTAATGGGGTAAATGAACAACCTTTGGAGAATCACAGTGACATGGGATACTTACTGAGGGAACATTGCTAATATTGTGGTCATTTGGGTCATGTGCTTTGTGATAAAAAGGTACTATTTGGAGAGACCAAAATGATATGTACAGGATGGGGATACTATATACAATGAGTATTTACAACATTGCAAGAAGTAGAATAGAAAATCTCCTGTGTCAGCATAGTGGGAATGACACCTTGGGAACAAGGGATGGGTGAAATCGAATGAAAAGTGGTGAATGGATTCGGATGGGTTGGGAATGGGATTTTGATAGATAATGATATGGTCCATTATGTATGGCATCTATTTACTAGGCATACTTGTCCAAGGTGCTTGAATTTCCAAGTTTTCACCATTGGACAGTATTTTTCTCTTTACTTTTTGCCATATTTTGATTTTTTTGGTTTCACCAAGGCACCTGTTTACCAAGTTTTCACCAAGATGATTATTATTTTTAGGACATTTTAGGATTTTTAGGATTTTTTTAGGACTTTTTATGATTTTTAGGATTTTTTTCAAGACTTTTTATGACTTTTTGGATTTTTTCAAGATCATATTCCATGGTTCAAGCATCTAACCGCTTTAGATGTATGATATTAATAGGATCATGAAGAGGCTCCCCTTCAAGTGTTGACAACTGATAAGCTCCAGAACCAAAGCAAGCCATCACCACATAGAGACCTAACCAAGTGGGCTCAAACTTCCCTTTCTTTTCACAATTGGCTTGTACTTTCTAGTTCTCTTTCAGGACTAGGTCTCCCACTTGGAATTGTCGAGGGTGTACCTTTTTATTGAAGCTCCTCTTGAGATGATTTTGGTACATAATCAGGTGATCATAGGCCTATTTCCTCTTTTCATCTAGCAAGTCTAGCTATGTTAGGCATGCCACATGGTAGTCTTCATCAGTGATGTAGTTCTTCGTGGACATGCACAGTGAAGGGATTTCGACCTTGATTGGAAAAACAACTTTAGCACCATATACCAGGGAGTATGGGGTGGTGCTTGTGGGGGCATGAAATGAGGTGTGATAGGCCTAAAGGGTGGGATTGATTTGAAAATTCCAGTCATGACCAGAATCATTAACAACTTTTTATAGGATTTTTAGGATGGTTTTGTTAGTTGCCTCAACTTGGCCATTCCCTTGCGAAAAATATTGGCTAGAAAAGTGTTGGTGGATGTGGAACTGGTCACAAAGCTCTATTACATGCTAGTTTTTAAATGGAGAGCCATGATCTATGAAGATGGTGGAGGGAATGCCAAAATGGAAAATGATGTGGTAGAGGATGAATTTGGAGATCTGGACACTCGTAGTTAAGCTGAGTGGAATTGCTTCTACCCACTTTGTATAGTATTCAGTGGCTGTAATGATATACTTGTGTCTGTCAAAAGAGTGAGGGTGGATCATGCCAACAAGGTCAAAACCCCAACACGAGAAGGGCCATAGAGGTACAATGGGTTGTAAATCCTACACTGGTGCATGGATCAAATTGGCATGCTGTTGGCACTGTAGGCACTTCTTTACGAACTTGCAGGCATCATGCTCTATGGTCGGCCAATAATACCCAATTCTAAGCAATTGCTTTGCAAGGATGATGTTACTTGGGTGAGCACCACAAATACTAGCATGTACCTCTTGTAAAGCCACGATGGCCTTGTTTGAGTCTAGACATTGGCAGAGGACATTATGATACCCACAATGATATAGGGTGTTGGCTACAAGAGTATAGTAGGATGCTTTGCAAATAAGGTTCTGGCATTGGGTGTTTGTGAGGTGAGGAGATATGATACCATTCTTTAGATAAGCATCAATGTTTTGGTACCATGGGGACTAGGGGCCAACCAAGACGTATACCATATCAATGTCAGCATTCTCATAAGCGGGCGTGTGTAGTTGCTCAACTAGAAACTCATATTGTGTAGTGTCACAGAGGATTCCAATAGTGATCTAATGGTTTCCATAGTGTCCGCTTCCTTGTTTTGAAGTCTTGGCACTTTTGTGAACTATATGCTGATAAAGTGTTCTTTGAGTTTATCTACAAGCTCCTTGTAGGGTAATAGCTTGTCATCCTTTGTTTGATATTCATCGAGGACCTACTTGATGATCAATTGGGAGTCTCCAAAGACTTGTAGTTCTATGATATTCTAGTGGATGGTAGTTTTGAGACCTACCACGAGGGCTTCATATTCTAAAATGTTGTTCGTGCACATGAATCCTAGCTTGAAGGATTTTGGGATGTAGTATCCTTGAGGGATCACAAATAGTATACCTGCTCCCAATCCATATGATGTATATGAGCTATCAAAATATAATTTCCACTGGGGTTGTTCATCGACCATACAAAGATGCTCATCTAGGAATTCCATTTCTAGAGGGTATGCATCGAATAAGGGAGCTTCTACAAGCTGATTAGCAATAACTTGTCCCTTGATGGCTTTTCAATCAAGGTACTGTATGTAAAATTCACTAAGAAGCATTACCCATTTCACCATTCGCCCTATAAGTGTGGCCTTTGAGATTAGGTATTTGAGTAGGTCGACCTTGGAAATTAGCTTTACTATGTGATAGAGCATATTGTGGTGGAGTTTCTGAGTGGAAAAGACCACTACCAAGTAGGCTTTTTCCATTGGAGAATAGTTTAGCTCATAGCCAACCAGTGTATGACTGATGTAGTAAATATGCCTTTCTTTTCCATCATCATCAAGCTGGGCTAAGAGTGCCCCCAACACTATAGTAGTTGCAGATATGTACAAAATGAGGGGCCTTCTAAGCATTGGTGGAACAAGAATAGGTGCATTTTCTAGATATTCCTTGAGTTTTTCAAAGCTACACTGACAAATGGGGTCCCACTTGAAGGTGGTGTCCTTTCAAAAAAGATGCATGAATGGATGGCACTTATCTACTAGTTGGGAGATGAATCATCAAACTAATTGCAACTTTGCTTGTAGGCTCCTTAATTGTTTGAGAGTTCTAGGGGGAGGGATCTCTATGATGGCTTTTACCTTTTTGGGATCAATCTCTATGCCACACCTGGATATAATGAACCCCAAAAGGTTTCTAGATCTCACACCAAAAATAGATTTCTTTGGATTCAATCTTAAACCATATTTGTGCAGTCGGTCAAACACATCTTCAAGGACATCAAGGTGTTCACATCATGTTTTGGATTTCGCTAGAATGTCATCCACATAGTCCTCAAGGATCTTATGGATCATGTCATGAAAAATTGTGGTCATTTCTCTTTGATAGGTAGCTCCCACATTTTTAAGTCCAAATGGCATCATGTTATAACAAAATATACCCCAAGGTGTAGTGAATGTTGTCTTGTCCTTATTTGATTGTACCACAAGAAACCATCCATAAGTGACAAAATCTCGTGACCTACAGTGACATCTATGATCATATCAATGTTGGGGAGTAGGAAATCATCCTTTGGACATGCCTTGTTGAGGTCCCTAAAGTCAATGAAAATTCTTATGGTGCCCGAGGGCTTGGTAATAGGAACCATGTTAGAGATCCAGTTGGAATAGTTGATGGCTCTAATGATCTTTTCTCGGAGAAGCATTTCAAGTTCTTCTTTTACTAACAAGGCCACTAGTTTGAACTTAGGATCAACTACGAGATGGTGGACAACAAGATTTGGGTAAAGTCTGGGCATGTGCACATATGACCATGCAAAATTTATGATCAACTCCCGTAGAAGAGCCACAAGGGCTGACTCTTCTCCCTTAGTTAATGATGCAGAAATGTAGGTGATCCTTGGAATTTCTTCTATGCCCAAATTGACTGGCTTGGTTTCCTTGATGACTATAGGTGACTACTCTGATCGATCATCCTGGATGGGAGGAAGAGGCAAGTCTCCATCCTCTAGTGCCTTAGAGAGGTTTTCACTGTCGGATACACCCTTTATTTTTACTAGTTTTGAATTAGGATGTGCCCCAGAGGGGTTTTCACATGAGGATTCTTTATTTTATTTTTTATTTTTACTTTTACTGCTAGAGACTTCCTCTTCCCCAAAGTACCCCTTTGGGTTGAGCTGATATACTTTGATCAATTCCTCCCCCTATTCTAATTGTTGATCTGTAGTGCCCATGAATCTTAGGAGTGCTTCCTCACTTTGAAACTCATTGATATGTACTACACTCAATTGGTCCCAGCCTATGAGGTTAAGATGAATGAGGGGGAGGTCAATGAGGTTGATGGTGAGTTGGAAAAGGATAGAATTGGCTAGGAAGGTTTCATCATCAAAGATATCATTGTAGGACCATTTTTCTTCCTCTTTCTAAACATCTTCAACTTCCACGAGTTCATCTTGGATTCTCAAAAAGGTTACGTTGGGTGAATTGGTGCCCCCAGTCATGGTGTCAGGTCCTCGTATGTGCAGGCAAGGGGGATCAAAGTCAAGGCCTCAACTCTATGGATTTTTGGAAGCCTCCATGGGGTCTTTCATTCCAGCTTCATTGGGTCCTAGACCACCTCCTTGATAATCCCATTGTTTGATGGCCCATTTGTGTGGTATAGGATATTTTTCTTTGAAGTACCTAAGGAACATACTATTAGGAGGTGGAGGATCCTTGTACAACCATTGATTGATATCTAATGCTAACTCTTGGCCGTTCAAAATTCCATTAGAGATAAAGGAAGATGAACCCATAGTTTTGATTTTGGGACCTTCTTTAGGGGCTTTAGTCTAGTGACTAGGTCATCCTTATGTGTGTGGGTCTAGGGGGAGAGCCCCTACTACAAAGGCATCTGTAAGGTTGTACTCTTCATAGCTATTGTTGTTGATCTTGATAGAGGAAAGAGTGGAGGCAAGGAATGTTTCTTGATCACAATGGGATTGGGAAGAGCTAGCGATAGATGTGCCGATGTCAATTCCAGGATAGTGAGTGGAGTGGGGAAATGAAGCTTCAATCGCACGGTAGTATGTGAAAGGTTGGGGAACTACATGGATGGTGATTTCAGTGTCTTGGTAAGGGAATTTGATGTACTAATGATAGGTGGAAGGGACTTCTTGGATGGAGTGGATCCATGGATGGCCCAAGAGGATGTTGTAAGGGAGGCCAAGATCAACAATGTGGCATATTGTGTCCTAAGTGATAGGACCAATTTTGATTGGCAAAAAAATGGTACCTTCAGAGGTATGCTCTAGATTATCATAGGCCTTGATGGTGATCACCTCATGGGAGATGTTTTCTTCTATGAGGCCAATCTTCTAAACAAAATTTAACGTACAAAGATTGAGAGCCGAACCATTATCTATCATGACCTGTTTGATGGCAAAGTCATTGATCATGATGGTGATGTGGAGTGGGAGGTTATGATCTAGTTCAACCGATGGCATGTTGGATGGCTAAAAAGAGAGGGTGGATGGTGTGGATAGGTGCCCCACAAGGTTCTTGAATTGGATGGAATTGATATCTGCAGGGACATGAGCCTCTTGGAGGGCTTTGTTGAGGACTTCCTGATGGAGAGGTGATGTGCGAAGGAGGTCAAGGATGGAGATTTGTGCAGGAGTGTTCCCAAGGTGTTCTGGGAGATTGCATTATGCACTGGGGATGGTTGTAGTATTAGCACTAACAATAGATATCTGACCTCTATGGGTAGTAACAACACATTGATTGTTAGCACCTCTGACATGGATCACATTCACAGTAGGCTCGACCTAGGAGATACAACCAATGAATTTATCATAGTTGATGTAGGTAGTGGTATAATCTTTCCCATCACCATGGTCACCTTGTTTAGCCTTGCCTTGGTCTGCGGGAGGATTAGCATTGACTTGGGTCTTTCTAGCATTATGTTTAGGAAACACATTTTGGTATATTTGTAGGTTTGCATTGGGTGATGCTTGGGGAGGAGCATCGACTGTGATCTCCTTTTTGTCTATAAGGTCTTGGACATAGTTCTTGAGCTTCATGCATTTAGCCATAGTGTGTCCCTTAACATGGTGATATTCACAATACTCATTGTCTTTGTACCAGGTTGGCTTGAGTGTCAAATCATCAAAGGGCTGGGTTTGTGGATACACAGCTAGGTTTGCACTCACCATCTTGCAAAAAAAAACATCCAGGGGTTCTCCAAGTGGTGTAAACATGCATTTTGGATCATTCTGAACATGGGGCTTATTGTGTCCTTGGGTAATAGATATAGCATTAGTTTGGTTAGCAGGAGGCTGATAGGGTGGTTGTTGGTAGGCGGGCGCTTGTTGTTGCAACAGGGTGTCAGTTGTTGATACATGAGAATTTTCTATTGATATGCTGGAGGAGGGGGATTAGGACCTATGACCACAACCTGGAAATTCTTGGTATATGTGGCTCCATCAATGACCATGTTCTTATTCTTGTTCTAGTATTGAGAATGATCATTGTTTGGTTTGTCCTAAGAGCTTTCCTTATAGTGTTTGATGCTACCATCATCCAAAAGAGCTCACTCAATATCCATGCCTTTCCCTTTAATGTCTTGGTAAGTCTGAATGTAGTTCATCTTCATAAAATGGGATAACTTCGGATGCAGATTATCAATGAGTATTTTGGCAAGGTATTTTTCTGGTGGTTGGTATGACAATCTCATGGTGATATTTTTCCATCATTGCAAGTAGTTAGCCAGAGTTTCACCCCCCTTCTACTTGGTATTGCACAGGTCCAATAAGGTGAGCTCGTTCTCAATGTTGTGTGCATATTGGGCGATAAATTTTTTTGAAAGTGCTAGAAACATGGAAACAAACCCATAAGGTATTTTGTAGAACCATTCAAGGGCATGCCCTCCCAAGCTCTTGGGAAAGAGTCACATGAGGAATATGTCATTAAATGCCACCTCCTGGCATGCCATGTAGAACTCTTTGACATGGTTGATTGGATTGCCCTTCCCTCAATACTTGTCAAAATTTGGTGTTTCAAAATGTTTAGGGAAGGGGATTGTTCTCATCAATTTGTCGAATGAATATGAACAAACCTCCTTGAACTTGAATGTCTTAGTCTCAGTACCAATCTTAAGCTCTTTGATGGCATTTCTCATTTCTTCCCATTCTGATTTGTCAGGCGCTAGAGCGGACACTCCCATTGAGAATGGATCAGATGGTGTAGGTGAATATGAAGGGATATGTGGAGGATATGGTGAGCTGGGGTACAGGGATTTTCTAATTGAAAAGGCCATCTAGAATGGGTTCTGGCTAGCCTACTGAGTGATGTATTGCTAGTGTAAGGTGGGTGCATGTTGTGGAAAGGCTTGCTTTTGCGAGATGAGGGGATTGGCTTGTGAAGCTGGGAAGTATTGTTGCTATGGGGGAGGTTGGTAGAATGGATGTGGTTGGGATTGGTGATGAGCTTGACCAATATAAGATGGGTGCATACCCGCATTGCTAAGAGTGGGGATGGTAGCCTGGGTATACACTATGGGATTTAGTGGGATGGGTAACGCTGAGTTGCTATGATTGTGAAGGATTGGTTTTCTGAGCGATGGATCGCATAGATAAATAGTTGGTAAATGTGGGTGGAGGTGTGGCAAATGATGTTGGGATCAATTGATGTACTGTGTGTGGGATGGTTTGTTGCTAATGAGCTTTTTGGTAAAGTTGGCCATGTGTGGGTATGCCCATGGCATTCATTTGTGCTTGGTTGAGGCCCCAGGTGGTGCCGATCCCTAGTAGGGGTGGTGATGCAGAGTTGGCCACAAATGTGAGGGCTGATATGGGATTTTGTAGTGTAGGTGGAGGATTGTGGGATGGCATATGTAGTATTCCTATTGTGAAAGTGACTTGTTGGGTCTACGTGCCAGCAACAAACATGAGCGGCACTTGTGTGGATTGAGATTGTGGGGTGGATGTAGGCAGGGTGGTTTGTGTGACTCCTTGCGAAAGAGGTGTTGATGCAATGGGAGGCGGCATTGCTTGAGTAGATGCTTGGGTGGATGCTTGTGCTTGAGTGGCTATCTGCAAGGAAGCAGGGGGTGGTGGGCCCATTATGGAAAGTGGTGTGCTTGCAGGGATTATTGTGCTAGGTTGGAAGAGATGTGGGATGGGTGATGTTGTATGGGATACTTGCATGGTTGGATCATGGACTTGTTGGATGACAAATGAATCAATGTTGGCAGAGATGTGGAAGGGGTTTGTGGGATCAAAAGAATGCAATTGTGGTGGAATGGGAGTACCCTCCTACATATAGTTTGCCAAGATGGCGAGACAATTTTGGGAATTGATTGCGCTTACCATTTGCACATGTCCTAGAAGGCACATGAAAGCCTCCATGGAGTTGGTAGTGGGTTTCTCACTGGGATCTTCTCACACAATTTGAATTATCATTTTTGGAGGGTTATACTTCACCATTTCACCCATGGAATCATTTGGGTCTACCGAAGTAGTGGCCTAGTTGGAATCCATCCCTTTTCTTTTCTTTGATCGTGTCACAGCAGGCATGAAAATGCAAAGTCCTAAGATGAGGGGGAATGTAGATGTATTGGAATGATGCTAGAGATGAGGATTTTTGGATTGAGATGAACTAGGTGATGATCTAGATGTAGGACTCCTAGTGATGTGCTATTTAGAGGAGGATCGAAATGGGTTACCTTTCCTGATGGGGGGATCAAAATGCATGGATTGTCATCCTCAGATAGACTTGTGATCTTTGGATGACATGATCCTTACTAGTGTGGGCCAATCTCTGGATTGAGATGATGAGGTCCACAAAAGCAAGTAATACCTACCCTAGACAATGCTTAGTCAAATGGGTAAAGCTTCAAGATTTTGATTTGTGTAATAAGGATAGGACAACTCAAGGTGAGTTCTCAGATATGATATGGATCTAGGATAGTGACTTGGGATAATGATGCTAAATGATGATTCCTAAGATGGGGGATGTTGTGACAAATTTCATAGTTTTTTGAAAGAGGAGGAGATTGTGCCAACTAGTCTTCACTCCCTAATCTGAAAAAGTGGCGATAAACTTGGATCCAAAAAGAAAATTGTTTAACCCTTGCATTGTATTGTATGTTGTCCAATCGGGTTTGGTACTTTTCTTCTTCATGGGCTATAGTGAAAATATGTTCACAATCTTTAAGCTTTCTTTCTGTGACTTTCTTCTCTCAATATGCATGTGGGATGGTTAACTTAGCTTTATTATGCTTCACAGTCTGGGTCATAGGTCAACAAAAGTAATTGCTCATAGGATTGGATCAATTTAGGAAGTGACTGCGGTAAGTATACCTAGACTTGGTTCTGAACAAACTTGGTTTTTCTTTCAGGGCGATGTCTTGAAAAATAGTCCTCACAAGAGACAAAGCAATCTTGGACAATATAGGTAGATGATCTCTCTTGGAAAAAGAACTTTTTAATTCCAATATTGTGTATGTTCAACAAGTGTTTTCACTGGGTCAACTCACTTTTAAGAACACATAAAAACACTTTCTACCTACAAGATAGGCTAGTATCACAACCTTATTCCATAGCTTGATATCCCAAAAGAGGAATACATATGGTGAGTAATCTTTAGGTGACCCAGGAAACCACCTGGGTCAGTCCTTGCACAAAGATTATGATACTTTTGAGAATAGATTAGGTAGGTTTCTGATTAATGGCTTCTAGTAAGGTCTGTGGCATCCCCCCAATCAGTTTGTATGTGCGTGACTCACTTAAGAGCCTAGTTGACCATGCTAAAATCATAGGGATATTCACCTACCTTGGGCTACCATCAACACACCTCACCTAAGCTTGCAGGGATAAGGTGAGAGTTTGCTCAACACCTTATTTATATACCGGTCAGGGAATTACTAGTTTGAGGTCATTCTCTAAAGAGGAAGTGCTTCTCTCTAGATAGGACTTGCTAGAAGTGTCATTAATCAAACTTGATCTTTTTCTTCACCCAAGATCCATGAAGGCAAGGGGAGAGGATACAGATACAAGTAGATTTCTTCCATATTGCTTACTTTAACAAGGTTTATACAAAAAATGAAAAGCTCTAAGGAAGTGTTGATAAACACTCCTTCAAGCAGGCCAAGAAGTATTCATTCCAAATTGAACCTAGTTTACTCTAAATGTTTTCTATTCTAGAACATAAAATACTCATGTTTAGCATGCAAGGTTCTTTGTTTGAAATGTAAATGACAATGCTTGAAAAATAGAGATTTGATTTGCAAAAAACAAAGAAAGGGTTACTCCTCTTAGCATTCAAGATTGTGTTTGATCAATTTTTAAGCACCAAAAAGAACTGTTCATCACTTTGATTCTTTATCCCTTAGGCATTCAAGATTGAGTATGTTGATTTTAAGCACCAAAAGGAAGTGTGATGTTTGCCTGGTTCAATTTTAACCTTTGTTCCTTTTAAACCCAAATCGAAATGATGAAGTGTTGTTTGGCATACACTATTCTTTTTAATACATGAAAAATAAAGTGAGTTAATTCTATTTTAAAATATTAACCCGCATTCCCACAAACACATGCAATCCTGCAGTAGAAAAACAACGTTCTCACAGAGCTGTGCAAGTGTTCCCACAAGACTGTCAAAAAAAATGAAATGATAGAATGAAAATAAAAACATAATCTTGATACCTATGGCCATGTTCCCGCAAGTCAAACCACATCCCAGCAAGTCAACTATCGATCTCACGTTGTGGCAATGAAGGCAGAAAAAATTAGAAAAAAGGGTCGTACGGCTTACAGATACTAACTGTCAATCTCGCTAGGTCAAAACATCATTCCCACATGGTCAAACAGTGATCTCGCGATGCAGGAATGAGGGTAAAAAATAAAAATTATAGAGAATGCCATACAGCTTACAAAAGGTACATAGGCAAACCCACCTGGTCAATGTGCATTCCCACATTGTGGGGATGCGATCCCATGAAAAAGGTACAGTCAAGTTACTGGTAGAATCTAGACAAAGAGCAAAAAAGACAAGAAAATAGAGGTTTTGTTGTGGGAATGCATTCTTGCAAGGCCGTACAAGGGTTCCCATTGAGAGATCTATGTTCCCACATCCATACGAGCGTTCCCACAAAATTGAGGATTTTTTAGAAGTTGCTGCTGTGTAAAATCCAACGGCGGGAATGTCTGCAGAAATAGGTCTTCTTCAGCCCTGAACCTGCAAAATACCCAAAAACTCCTTGCAACACACTCAAACAACAAGAAAACTTAGTATTTGGGTTAGTTTTGCAAAGGAAAACAAGAAAGATAGAGAGAAAATGACCCTTGAAGTGGGTCCCACCAGGTGTGCCAAAATGTAATACCTAAAAATGTAGTTTTAAGGAATGAAAAGCAAGCTAAACATTCAACAATACAAAACTAGATAACACTTAAGATTAGACCTACAAAATGGAAGCAAAACAACTCAAAAGTAATGCAAAACCTTCAAGCAAACCTCCAAGATGTAGAGGATTTGTCCAAAGATTGGATGTGTACTCATAGACTATGCTTCAAGCTTCAAGACAGAAATGGGCATAATAACTTTGCTTCAATGGTAGATGAAAATGAAGGAGGAGAGCTTCTCTTTTATAGAAAGATGCATGAAATGGACGGTTGAGAGTAAGAGGCAAAAGGGGAATGAGCAACGGTGGAGATGCATCCAAGGGAGAGCACATGGATTGTGCTTTCTCAAATGCATAGCATTGTGACAAGTGTCAAAATGAGGGAGGATGAGAGGAGAGGTCAAATGCTTGAGGGATGTGTCAACTTTGGAAGGTGTGAGAGGGGACAAGTGTGTAAGAGGTGTAAGAGGCTTTATGATTTTTCATTGGAGGATGTGGAGGTGTTGTCATGAGGGTTGACTTTGAGTTGGATTAGCATTTTTTAATCTTGGATTATGATTGTGCACATGTTTAGGGGGGTGATTAGGCTTGGTTTAGAGGGTAAGTGGAGGATTAGGTAGATGTGATGGGAGGAGAGAGAATGAGTGGAGGGTTAGATTAGCTAAACATGGTTTTTAGCTAATTAAATAAGATTTAGAATTAAATATTTTATTTAATTCCAAATGCGAGGAAAAAGGGATTTATGAATTAATTTATTTAGATAAATGTATCCATTTAAATTAATAGAAGAATAAGGATTTAATTAATTATCAAACTATAGGTTTTTCATTTAGATAATTAATTGGGCTATATCTAATTAATTAAATTAATTAACTAGATGATGAAAAATTAATTAAATAATAATATTTAATTAATAAAATGTCTTAGGAGAAGACTAAATAAAACTACTAAATGGTGTAATCAAATTTAGGTGTCTACAGAAAATACCAGGGACATATCAATAACCTGATACCTCAAGTACTTATAATTATTATGCCCAAAAAACAAAGACTTAGTAGTAAAAGAATAAGGTTGCACATCCACATCCACATCTATTTACATGATTAAACTATTTAATTTATTGGATACCCAATCAACATTATCATTTTCTTCTTTTATTCATTCATTTGGAGTTGTATTTAGAGGTAGATATTTGTTGTTGATTTCATGTTTATCTATTATGTATGCTATTTACTGCAGAAAAATAGAATCATTCATGAATCTAGAAAGAAAGAAGAAGATTTGCTAACTAATTCTAAGGATTAATATAAAATAGATTTCTATAACAAGGGTTTAGAATAAGTCATCTTCATCTTTATTATCTATTGTAGAAAATACATCCAAAGCACCAGGACAAGCACTAGTAGGTCTATCTAGAAATCAAAATTTAGAACCAAATGCTCAAGATTGTTGTAGTGTTTGTACAAAGGCTTGATACTTCTAAATATCAGCATCATTGACACTTCTTTGGGAATATTTCATCAACTCCTCAAAATGAGCACCCTTTATTTCAACTACCTCATCACTATCATCCTCATCGATTGCCTCAGGGTTCTCACTTCTTTTTATTTTACATTCAATATCCTATAAAAGTGCAGAGGAAAGAGAACATGACAAATTAAAATAATAAGATACAAGTTGAGGAAAATTGAATCAAAAAATGTAAAATTCTAACACACTAGTTCAAATAAAAGCATTAAGAAATTCATAACCAAATCTAGTTTGCAAAAGCTGCCACAATTGAAACTCACCTTCTCAATATTTTCTCTAATAGCATACTTGCAAGCCCGTTGACAAATCTTTGTAATATCGGCTCCAATGAATTCTTGGGTATAATGGGTCAGTGCCATTAGGTCCACATCCTTTGAGATGGGTAATTTTCTAAAGAAAGACTTGAAAATTTGATAATGTGGGGACTCATCAGGTTAAGGACTAGTTAAGGACTCTATCCGTAGCACCACCAGCATCCCCAACAAGCAGATGGGTTGCTAGAGCCCAAAGCAATCTGGAAAATAGAACGAGCAGGGACCCACTTACAACAAGAAGCAAAATGAGTGTGGACACCTGAAGATAAATATCTAGACTAATCACCAATCAGGATGTCGTTGGTGATTAGTTTGGATATTTATCTTCATTTGTTTTTTTTAAACATTCCATATTTAGTCAAAATTTTGACTAACCGTAGTCGATGTTTCGACTAATAGACATCAAAACTCTGACCTAGTTTGGTCTAAAAATTGACCATTTTGTGTCGAACTATGGCGTCATGGGTTTGGCATCTTGGTCAGAGTGGCCAAATATTTTGACCAATATTGGTCTATATTACGACGCTATTTGGTCGAAATATGATCGTCGTGGTTTTCGCATCGTGGTCAGATGGGCCAAGCATTTCGACCAACTTTGATCAAATTTTTGATGAATATACCACCATTTGCTAATGTCATTTTTTACCAAGATTAGCGTCGAACATTCTACAATTACAATGATATGTCGATATTTTGATGAGAAAAATAGTGACCAACCAGTTGGTCGAGTATTCGACCCATTTGGGTAGAAACTTCGACCAATAGTCTGTCAAAAATAGGTGCAAATTGTACTAGTGTAAATATGTAAATGAAAACAAGACAAATGTAAATATTTTCCTTTCTTGAAGAAACCCTTGTCAATAAGGATTATCTTATGTTTGGATGTTGATCTTGAACTTGTAATGTAGGAAGCATCTGCAAATGTTATAGATCTACCAAAATTACTTCATGGAGCCATGGATGTAAGTGTGCATCAAATGAATAATATGAAGAATGCCTCAATGTAGATCCCCTCCCTTGATGCCCAACAATATGCTATATCTTGAATAGGAAAGATGCCCACAAAAGATCCTTGAATCTTTTGAAGACTTGAATTCTTGAACATGATATTTGTATCATTAATTTTTCTCCTACAAAATGAGGTGCCTAGGGTTCCTTTTATATTGGTTTTAAGGTGGGAAAACAAAGAAAGTTGATGGATTCACCAAATTTTGCTAGTTGAATCCCCAAGATAGCACCGGGCCTAAGGCTCACAACCCCTAGGGAATAGTTCAACCTGGTCAACCTATCTTGGAATAGGTCAACCTAGTCAACCTATTCTAGGAATAGGTGGACTTGGTTGACTTGTTCCCAGGGTGGCCCACGAAGAGGCAACTCCAAGGTCTTGAAAACTACATAGATGAAAGTGATAAAAATAGGTCTGAATGGTAGAAAAAGGGAACTAAGAATGAATCCATCCATGGTCCAAAAATTTGATAAAGGATGGGAGCTAAAAGGTCTTAAATGAGGAGTGCGTCAATTTTAAGATGATATAATGTCAAAAAAATAATAACCATAAAACATAATTTTATTTTTCCTAGTCCCTAATTTTTAATTTTCATTATTTAAATTTTCTTGTTCTTAAAATATAAACTTAATAAAATGGAAAAAAATAAATAGTAGCATTTTTATTTTTCTAAAATCCTTCGTGAACTAGGAATCCTCTTTGTGGAACAACATAATATATTAATAGAAGAAACACTTTGTTACATTCTTGTGGAATATTTGAAATGAAAACACATCTATAGTCATTCCAAAATAGTAGCGTAGAAACCAATTTAAGCACATGATCATTAATCTTTCTATAACAAATAAATAAATATATAATATTTTAAATATATAGCTCCAGGATTTTAAATGCTAACTATGAGGTAATCATATTCAGTTAATCATTCCTCAACTTCAATAGACAAAATCATTTTGGTGCTCGCCTCTTAGAATCAAAAAGAACTAAATAAGACTTCATTTCTTCCATATTGTTTAAATTTGGCACTACTTTTTCACAAACTAAAACATAGGCTAACCGCTCAAGGGACAAACTAGATTGAACAAACAACAACAAAATAAAATGACTGAAAGAAATATAATTTTGTAAATTATAATGATTGTATAATATTGGCAAATAAATTATGCCTTTAAAATCCATTAACATAAATTTCAATAAGAAATTTATATGCAAACACACACCATAAATATCACACTATAATTCCCACATATGGTAAATCTATATTAATCTTTCACGTGCACTCTCAATCTATTACAAAAGAATACAAATGTTTTCCTTATATAAGTTATAAGGGAACTGTAATAACCATTATCCTCTCTTTAACCATCTCCTAAAATCTCTCAAGATCCACCAAATCATCTACCTTATCTCCATGAATCTCTCCATAAATTCCTATCCCTAATCTCTCTATTCTTCCTTTATCTTCTAGGGATACATTTATCTCAATTATTCCATTTTTAATCATTAATAAGTTTATCATGATCTATTTCAAATAAATACATTATACTTATTTTTCATTCTATTGCATTTGGTCCTTGAACTTTTCCTTTCATCTTCACACATTCCATCTTCCTCAATTTATAGTCTTTTTCGTGTGTCCTCCATGCTTTCACCTCATTCCTTCAAAACACACATGTTGTTGAAGTATGTCTAAATGAATTACTATCACCTAAAATACATAAAATTCTACTCTCTATATCCATTGGTTCTCTATGAAACTCTTTATCGTACATGTTTCATCAACTTTGTTTGCATTGCAAATACCCTTTTTGTGTACCTAGTTTTCCCTTTTTCACCTTTGTCATCATCTTTCACCTGTGTTCTAGGTTACCCAGAACTTATTATCAATGCTTATGCATCATGATTGTAAGAAATGAAATTTCTATACAATTTACAATGATTGTTGGATATCCATGAAAATGGGGTAATAGATATGTGAACTAATATTTATTCATCAAGTGTAAATTAGTTAAAATATGTCATAGTGTATGATTTCACTGAGTAGATAAATGTGAGAATGTAAAACTATAAGCAAGATTAATATATGATTTCCATTTGGCAGATTTTAGATGTCATTATACTTATTTTATTTTAGGCTTCATTAGGAGAGAGGGCCATTAGTTTTTTAGAGTCTAGTACTTATACATCTATTTATGTTTCAAATATGGAATTTTATCACATATTTGTATTATATATTATAGCTAAACAATGTATATGTAATAAAAAATCTAATAAATGTTTGTAAAAACTAAACAATATTTGAATGCATAATGATCTATGAATTTTATATAAACAACATAAATAAATTTATTAACAATTATAAAATGATTTTATTTTTTATATTTCAAATAATAATTCATACTTATCCACTATTACACTTTCATTTATAAGAGAGTGATGTTGACAAGAACACACAAATAAATACTAGCTAGGGCACCAATAACTCTAGCCACTAGAACTGGTACAAACACTTGTTCTAGTGGGATTTAAATCGATGATGAAGGTGATTTGGATGATGAGGATGGTGAACTCCTCACTGATATTATTCTGGATTCCATGCTTGCTTGGAAGAATAATGGATCAATCCTTAATGATCTATTTGAGGATGACATGGATGTTGGGATTGATGTAGTAGTGGATTAGGGCTAGGAGACACAATAGGATGTGGTTTTTGGGGCTTCCCCTCCCTCATGCCTCTCTAATTTTTGTTTACAAAGGGGTTTTATGTCCCCTTTGGCTAGGAACTCTTCATATTTGGCAGCTAAAACTTAGGTGATTCTTTCTCCAGTTACTTCCCTTGTGGGTTACTTCTCTATCCAAGGGGGTCCTTCTATAGGTTACTCTCTTTGAGCTTCTATGAATATGGGTGTCCCTATTCTGAGGGGGCCTATTGATTAT
Organism: Chamaecyparis obtusa; assembly: GCA_027943335.1. NCBI lineage: Eukaryota > Viridiplantae > Streptophyta > Pinopsida > Cupressales > Cupressaceae > Chamaecyparis > Chamaecyparis obtusa. Next base: position 367,924 of record BSBK01004315.1, on the reverse strand, counting down.
CAAATTGGTATAGATCTAAATAGCATAAATCTAAATTTGACTTTTGATGTCCCTAGTGGTTGGGATCTTTTTGTCCAGGGACCTTTTTCCTCTTTAAATCCTCCTCATGATGTTGAAGCTACTTCTGTATTGGCATCTTGTCATTATTTTGAGCAATTGTATGCATTAAATATTACTAGAGGGGATGGGACTTCTCTCAATGAGAGCTGATTCTATGATTCTATTTTGAATATTAATGATGGGGATGATGTTTCTCTTGATAGAGTTGGGGGCCTGACCCATTCTCCTCTTGGTTTATATATTTATAATGTTGAATTTATTTCTTCTACTATGGTGTCTCCACTGATGGTTAGACTCATCCTGCCTCTTTTCTAACTCTTTCTTTTCTTGAGTGCTCTATGGAACCTAGTGCTACTAGGTATGAAGTGTCTGTTAGGGATGCTCTTTTTTAGTGTATTGTTAGAAAGCATTTTGTGGTAAGGCAAGAAGGTATTTTATATATCATTGTTCCTAAATCTATCATTAACAAGTCAATTATTTAGTTGGGAAAATCTCTTTTTGGGAGATTTTATGGAAATCATCCCAATATCCATAGTTTGTGCAATTGGATTCTTTTTTCTTGGAATCTTAGTGGAAGGGTTGAGGTAAATTGTGTTGGCAAGCTAACTATACTATTTTATATAACTAGATATAGTGTTTTCATTATGGAAACAAAGTCCTATAGATTTTTGGAGTCAGTGCACATTATCATAAGGTCAAAATATGGCTAAGTATAGAAGACTAGATAGCTAGCAAAGCACCAGAAGATCGGAGCATCAACGCACATGTGTATGATTGAGTTATGGTATGCACCCTTTAATTTGAGCTAGTAATTGATTATTCATGCTAATTCTAAGAGTGCATGATCAGATGAGACAATATGACAAAGATACAGTCATTTGAAGTGGTACAAATAGTGAACGCCAAAACAGAACAGAGTATGTAGTCGACTATTACTATTTTGATTACCAGTTATAATAATGTTTTGTAAAGGCTATGTGCCTATTTTAATTAGGTTGTAGACATGTAAACATCTTTTTTTAGAAACAAGCTTGAAACAAGTCACTTGGAAGTGTTGTATGTAATCGATTATAGGCCGACCTAGTTAAATTTTTTTTAGCACATATAAATATAAGATGCATGCCTTTGTAATAAATCATGGAAGTGGATAAAGAGTCAAGATAAGAAGAGAATAGACATGCAAAGTGAAGATAGAATAAGTTAGAGATTTCAAAGGGGCTAAAGCATCAGCACACAAAAGGAATTGATTAGACAAGCAATGTCACAGCAACAGTTCATCCAGTAGATATAGTGTGTATTTGAGATCAAAAGGTTGTAGTCTTCACCACTTGAGAAATGAGCTCTAGGAAAGTGTGTCCCCACCCCTAACAAGGTTATTTTAAAAGACTCCTAATAGAGTCCAACCTTTGATCAGGTCACTATACTAAAAGCATTGTAAATAACAACTCCTAACAGGGTTGCAGATCTTCTAACAAGGATCATAAAACACTAGTACAGTTCTTAGTAGGTGTCAATCCCCACCGAGGTTTTTACCTATTTGGGTTTTCCCATAACCAAATTTGTGTTATGTGTTGTGATTGTTTATCTTGTTTACTTTGATGTTCATATCAGTGCTCAAGCAATCAAATTAAGATTCAAGAGTTAAGAAAATATAAAGATATAGTGAACATTGATTCACCCCCACCCCCCTCTCAGTGTTCCCATTCCTAACAATTGGTATCAGAGCTCTAGTCCTCTGAAGAGAAGTTTAACCACTTCAGGAGGTCAATGGCTTCAGAAGAATAATCTCATGGAAGCTCTTAAAGACCTTGATAGATTTGAGAAAGAAGTTGAAGAACTCAAATTGAAAGTCAGTGGCACACAAGTATTCATCAAGAAACTAAGAAAATATTTGAAAGATTGTTCAAATAGTGATTTAGGGAAAATGGTCAAAAAGATAAATGAAGAGAACACATCTCTAAAAGATCAGATTGAAGAGTTGGATGAAAAGATAACTAACAATCAAGAATTTTATGATGAATAGATCAAAGAGAACCTTCAACTAAATGAAGAATTGAGGCAAGAAAACATGGAAATCTTGTAGCTAAGAAACAACAAAGAAAATTTGGAATCTGAGTTGAAAGAGGCAAAGAATCACATTGAGAAATTACACACCATCTTTGATTTGATAGAGTCATAGTTTTATGCACAAAAGCTTAAAGGAGATAGCAGCGGTGTTGGATTCAATGAAGCACAAAATCAGATTGATGACATGTGAGCAAGGATGAAAGCACCAAAATACACTAGAGATGCTAAGGAGATTGGAAATTAGACTAAAGACAATGTTGAACCATCTAAGGATGAGTGTAAGCCAGTAGACCAAACTTGTTATGCATGTAACAAGCATGGACATATTGCAAGGGACTGTAAAGAGGTAAGACCTTTCAATGGTTACTGTTATTCATGAAATAAATTTGGTCATAGAGATATGAATTGTAGAAAAAGTTAGAAGAACAAGACTCAACGTAATCAGAGAAATTAGAATCAACCAAATGCAAGAAGTTCTCAGAGTATTACATGTCAGATATGTAATTATAATGGTCACTTAGCTAGATAGTGTAAAATGGTAACCCATATCAATGCGCTAAGGAATTTAAGACCTCCAATTATTTGTCACTCTTGTAACAAGGTTGGACACATCTCAAAGTTTTGTAGATCAAGAATGCAAAGTTAGGAAAGCCCTAAAAAGCCATAAGTATCAATATTGAATGAAGAAGGAGAAGTCAAGTTTGTGAAAGCTTCAGAAGATGCGAGCTTGATTTGGTCAGAGGCAAAGAAGGATAAGGTTGATGAGTATGTATTGGATGCATCTGCAATGGATGCACCCTCTACATCTAAATGAAAGACCATTAGGGTCATAAGGGGAGTTAATTTATCTCTAGACCCCTGTGCGGCTAGTATACTTACCTTTAGAGTATGCACCTTTGGATTTAACATTTTTGGAGACTACTTGATGCTATGTGTAACAACACACTATCTAATTGATTGCAAGATGGAAGTTGGAAATTCTGAGTTGAATTCTAGTTTACATGGCAAGCATTAATGGCAGAAATTCACTTTATAATCTATGAAAACTTATGGATCACTCATTGCATTCAATTTTGATCGATTAGAAACCAAAAAAGCCCTAGCAGTTGGATTGTGAAGTATTGGAGCTTGATTTACCAGTGAAGAAGTGTGATTGATCAGTTACGAAGCCCTAGTCTGATGTGATGATTTAGAAGTCTTTGGAATCCTATTTTGAGCATTAAACCAAGTAAGTCATGGCTACACCAGTTGTCTTTGATGTTTCTAAGAGAAAGAGATATGTTTATAAGAGGCACCCTTTTAAGTCAACCCTAGATGACCTAGAAGGTGCATTTTCAAGAACCCCTATGGGCATAATGCATGTTGAAGACAGTCATGCATACATTTACTATAAGAAGGAACCAATTGGACTTGATAGGATAAGGTCGCACCTTGAGTCCATGATGAAACCAGATAGAACACTCCTAGATGAGTTCGCACAACTGGAAAACCATCCCATTGTTGAGTATGCTATGGCATATGAGTTCTATAAATCTGAGTGGATCAAGATCTTGTTAAGAAGAATCCACAATGACCTATTTTGGATAGGTGAAGTCCCAATAAGAATCATAGGAGATCTTATTCATGAGATGATAGGCCTTTCTAGGACAGACATTGTTCTTCCAATGGGCAAGGACGTAAGGAAATTAGTTGAACAAGCATGTAAGTCTAGAAGTGATAGGTGCAGTATGACAATTGAGCCTATTGAAGAGAAAGACATCAAATTGATGTCTATGATACTAGGTTATAGGTTTCAACACACCAATAGGGTGAATAGTGTGTTTTTAGCTACTATTCTTGCAGCAATTAGAATTGTTAATGAAAATGGAGAGTTCAATTTGTGTGAGATCTTTCATGCACAATTGATTGATAACATTAAAGCCATCAAGCATGATAAGACCAAAATATTCAGGTTTGGGTCTTTAATCATTTACATGTACTTCCATATACTTGGAAAGGTTTCAAATTTGTACTTAGACAAAAGTATACCTACAATGCATCAAACATCTCTTAAGGCATCTACTAAGAGCACATTGAAGGATTGCATGGAGCTTGAACTGAAGACAGTCAGGATCAAAATGTAGATGAGGTACAGAATACCATAAAGTATTGTTGAGAAACACAAAGACAACATTTCCTTTATGGTAGAAACTGATATAACATGCATGGAAGCCATAAAGCCTAGAACAAAGTGGATCCATCCACTTGGTTATGAGGTAGAGGAACCAATTTTGGAAGCATATGCACAAGTATTACTATCAGCACCTAAGGACCCTAATGAACCAAGATGGGGAACTTATGAAGAAAAGACAAGGGAAGTTGATGTAGTTTTGAACAACACAACAACTAAGAGGAAAGCCTCTAAGATTACATCTGAGATACTTAGAATTCATGGTGTAACTCAAGAAGATCTTGACAAAGCAAGAGAAGAAAAGATAACATTGGAGATTGAGAGCATATCTACAGTGGAAGCCAAGAAAGATGATCCTAAAATGAAGAAAATCAAGATTGAGAAGAGTGATGATCCAAAGGATAAACATGATAAAATAGATGTTATCCCTCCTGCGCCCAAAGAGACAATTGATCTAGATACCACATCACCTCCAAATAAAAAAGCATGCCAAAGAGGAAGAAGGAAACCAACACAAGTCACCCATCCTCGTGAGCAACCAAAGGTAAGAAAAAGAATGCTCAAGAACCTCCCGAGGTAGGTTTCAGACCTAGTCTTCAAGTTTTGAGAACAAGGATTATTGATGAAAGAAGAATAGATCAAATAGGAAAATTATATGAGAGATACAATGAGATTGAAAAATCAAAAATCCATGGAATACTAATAAAACACATGCTCAAGTTCAAAAAGATAGTCTTAGAACTTAAGACAGTGATTCCGAACAATGTGTGGAACATCTTGGAATTCTTGAAAAGACAGGCTATTGAGAAGGATCTAAGAATAAGAGAGAAGATTCTAGATGAAATCCTCCCTGTATGTTCCCTAGAAGAGAAAACATTATTGTTAGATCTGGTGAAGCTGCACCTTAGAACAAAGTTGAGAACACTACACATAATGGATAAGAACTTTGAGTTGGTAGCTAAAGAGAATGAGAAAGCTTTTGAGAAAGTTTTTATGGATAGGCACATATACCCACCTACTACACCCACAACTCAAATTCTCTCTAAGGAAGACAAGGAGTCAGAGACCACCAATGTACCAGTAACAGGTCCTCAAGATTCAGTACCTACAATGGTAACACCTACAGAGGTAGTGAAGTTTGTGCCCATGATTGAGACACAAAAAGATGACACAATCATTAATGATAATGTAAAGATAGCCATGGGAGCCACAGATAAAGACCTGGATAAGTTTGAGGAAGCCTTTGTGAGCACACATGAGGTTGAAATTCTATGTAGTGACAATTCACCTAAGCTACAAGAAGAAGTATTAATAGAGGATCTAACAAGTGAAGAAGAAGAAAAGGAGATAGAAAAGAGATATAAAAATGAAAAAGAAAAGATAGAAGAGAAGAAATGAGAAGAAGAGGTAAAAAGAAGTGAACCAATAGATGAGCCATATGTTGAAATGCCTATGAAGATAAAGCAAGAAGTGATGGACAACACTCCTATCACTCCCTTACCCTCAACATCATTGTTTTCAAGTTTGACACTAGACACCACAAGCTTGGACACTTGGGGAGAAGAAGACCTGATTAACATTAGTGTCCTTGCTATGGAGAAAGAAAAAGAGATGAAAGTGATGATGAACCCTCTGTTTGTTGAATCAGTCAACATTTTGAACAAATTTCTACCTTCAGACAAGAAAGTGTCTAATGTTCATTCAGTTGATGATGTCAATACCATATTGACAAACTTTAAAGCAAACTTTTCTAGCTTGGAAGAATCTGCATCCCAAGTTGTAGAAGAGAAATATATGAAGAAGAGATTGAGTGAACTAGTTGGAAACTTTGCACTTGACCTCAGTTCATTGAACATAGGTCAAGCATCCTTGAAGGATTTCACAACTAAGGGAAGGAAGATCATTTTTGATTGTATGAACCTAGATAAACTGACTTCTGATCACTACAAGAAAATCCAAGAGGTAGAAGAAATGATAGATAGTGTAAGGAAATCAGTGGAAGATCCATCCATCGATGTGAACATCTGCAATAATGTGTACCAAGGGTAGATATACAAAATAGAAAAGGCTGAGAAAGAGGTGTCTAAGATAAGGGAAAGGCAAACACAGCTCAGGAATGCTCTTGCACTCTCTCTAGATGTACTTAATCAGAACATCAAGGAGATCGATGCCACTACATGGTGACATATGATCAAGTTCTGAGTACAGACATGGAAAAGATGGAGAAGCTGCAATATGCCTTATGTTCCCATCTACAGATTGTTAATGCACTGATAGCATTTTGGAAACAAGAGATCCAGAACTTGCAGATTCCTTATCCGGATGTACTTTCTTTGTAAGTACTTGTAGATACACCTTTTTGAAGCACCTTTGTCATTAATGTCAAAGGGGGAGTATTGTATGTAGAATATGGAGTATCATATATGATGTAAAGAAGAAGTATAGTATAGAGTATAAGGGAGATTTAAGTTAGAGTATATACTAAAGAATTTTGTATTAGGGTACAGTTAGTAACTTTTCCATATTCCTTTGTTTCCATTAATGAAAAAGGGGGAGATTGTTGGCAAGTTGAATATACTATTTTATATGACTAGATATAGTGTTTTAATTATGGCAACAAAGTCATATAGATTTTTGGAGTTAGCACACATTATCATAAGGTCAGAATATGGCTAAGTATAGAAGACTGGACAGTTAGCAGAGCACTAGAAGATTAGAGCATCAATGCACGTGCATATGACCGATTTATCATATGCACCCTTGAAGTTAAGCTGGTGAGTATTCATGCTAATTCTAAGAGTTCATAATCAAATCAGACAGTATGATGAAGATATAGTCAGTTGAAGTGGTATAGACAGTGAATGCCAGAATAGAATAGAGTATGCAGTCAACTATTACTATTTTGATTAGCAGTTATAATAATGTTTTGTAGAGGCTATGTGCCTATTGTAATCAGGTTGTAGACATGTAAAAATCTTTGTTTGTAAACACGCTTGAGCCAATTCACTTGGAAGTGTGGTATGTAATCAGTTATAGGCCGACCTAGTTAATTATTTTGTTAGCGCATATAAATATAAGATGCACCTTTGTAATAAAGCATGGAAGTGGATAAAGAGTCAAGATAAGCAGAGTAGAGACATGTGAAGTGAAGATAGAATAATTTAGAGCTTTACAAGGGGCTAAAGCATCAGTGCACAAAAGGAACTAATCAGACAAGCAGTGTCATAACAATAGTTCATCTAGTAGATATAGTGTGTATCTATGATCAGAAGGTTGTAGCCTCCACCACTTGAGCAGTGAGCTCTAGGACAGTGTGTCTCAACACCTAATAGGGTTATTGTAAAAGACTCCTAACAAGATCTGACCTTTGACCAGGTCATTGTACTAAAAGAATTGTAAAGAACAACTCCTAACAGGGTTTGAGATCTTCTAACAAGGATCATAAAAAACTAGTGCAGTTCTTAGTGGGATCAATTCCCACCAAGGTTTTTACCTATTTGGGTTTCCCCATAACCATATTGGTCTTATGTGTTATGATTGTTTATCTTGTTTACTTTGATGTTCATATCAGTACTTAAGCAATCAAATTAAGATTCAAGAGTTAAGAAGATATAAAGATATAGTGAACACTGATTCACACCCCCCCCCCCGCCCTCTTAGTGTTCCCATTCCTAACAAATTGGATATTATATGGTTTCTTTATTTTTTCTTTTTTCAGTGAAGAGGATTATTTTATAATTCTTCATGATGGCCCTTGGTTTTTGGGTATGAATGGTCTTTTTATTCAAACTAGGTGCCCTAGTTTCAACACACATTTCGAAACTTTCAAGTTTCCTATTTGGGTTCATTTCCTAGGGCTTCCCTTTGAATTTTAGGATTAAAGGATTTTTAGGATTATTTCCAACTCATTTGGTTAAAGTTGTGCAACAGATAAGCTTTACAAACTTAAGAAGTGGCTAAAGTATGCTAGTTTTGGTATGTCGGTACAACAAATTGAATTTAAGGATTCTCTATTTATTTATTTTTCCTATGGTAAAGTGGGACATGCCTCTAATGCTTGTTCTAATAGTAATAATTAACACTAGGTTTGGAAAAGGAAGGATCCAACCATTGCTAAGGAGTCTTCTCCCTCTATTCAAGAGGTTCACAAATATTTCTAAAGGAAAACCCTTATGGACAATATTACCAAGGAAATGGAAGATCCTTCCAAGGCTATTTTGATACCTTTATGTCGAAAGAAGTTCACACATGGAGAGAAGGACCCTATGTCTTAGATTAAAAAAATATATTTAGACCATTTTTTAAACCACCTTAATTCAGTTGGGCCTTTTGTGGCGGCTAGGCTTTTTGTTGCCTTGTTGTTTTGTAGTTGTGTTCTATTTTTCTATTTTTTGTTTTATTGTTTGTAGCTTTGTTCTGTTGGTGGTTGTTTTGCTAGGATTAATTATTTATCTTTCACTATATAAGGGATTAGAGCCCTTTCAAAATTCTTACTGACTTAATAAAAACTATGTCATTTATAAAATAAATTAAGGTAGTCATTTAATAAAATAAGATGGTCGCTTAAATAAAAATTTGTACTCATAGTGAGACAATATTATTCTTATATGTATCATTATTATAATTGAAATGCGTATGTATTTGAGTATTTCATTGTAATTATTTATCTTATTATAATTTTAAAAGTTGAGCACAATAAGCAGCTAATATTTATTTTCTATGAAATGTGATAAAATATAAAAAAACTTTAGTGTTCAACTATTGATCTATTTTTATTACATGTAAGTTATATTTAATGTAATAATATGTTATTTTTATAACAAAACAATATATACTTTTGTGTTCAACTTTTGACCTTTTTGTGTCGGACATAAAAATTAGAGATAACAAAGTATATCATCCATTTAAGCTACACATAAGTTTTGTTTTGAATAGAAATATATTTTTCTATTAATATCAAATGATATCTTTTTTTTGAAACAAGTAGATATTTTTACATTAATTTTTATTGAATTATTAAAAAAAATTGGACACTAACTCAAAAAAAAAATTGGACACTTTAGATAGATGTTATTTTGATGAGTTTTATTATAAGTTACACCTTCAAAGTTTAGTTGTTCATTTCACACGTGTTAGAAAATAGAGATAGATATTCCATCTAACAACTTACATGTTGACCAAAATAGCTCAGAACACTATTAGTTCTTCATCCCTATGTTGCATATATCCGTAAAGATTTTGAAATTGTTAATAATGGAAAATAGAAAGGCTTCTACAGTAGAGCTACTATCACTTGTTGCTTAAAGGAATCTATTGAGAAATTAACCACAAATATTTAAAAGGGTATTTATTCCCTTTTTGAGATTTTTTTAACTAATGTCCATATATCCATTTGTTATTATCCTAGTGCTAAAATTTAAAGGTACATACAAGTACATGGGCCAAAATTATTGAAAATGACTCATTGAAAGAAAAGATCAATATAAATGTGTGCCCTCGATATGTAGATTTCATCTCAGGAAAAGGATTCTAACCTCATATATAAGCTTTAAACCAATATAATATATAATAAAATAAAGTAAGAATCCTTGTGTTTTATTAAATATTACATGGCATTTTATCCTCAATGAAGTTGTGCATGCATCTTTTGTAGAGAGCATCGCTTCTGTAGTGGTTGTATCTAAAATCAGTTTTTTCTCTAGCCTATTATTTCTTCCAGAAAATTTAATTGCTTTACCCATCACATTTTTTGATCAGTTCCTTTCAATTTTTGGTAATTTTGTTTGGCTTGTGCAACAATTTGACTAGCTTCTACATCTTATGATTAATGTATTCTATAGTATGCTAGAGGGATTCATTGTTCTCTACCTCAATGGAATTATCTTAGCTAAAGAAAATTCTCACTTAAATAATACATACAATGAATGGGGTTAGGAATAGTGTGTGGAATTATGAATCTATTTTGTCTCAAGAAAGAGATTATGAGGAATTGGAAACTTTATTTTCTAAAAGGCTTCCTAGAAGGAAAGGTAAATATAAGGGTAAGGTTCCTTTGAAATGTTTTGCATACAAGAAGATTGGACATATAGCCTCTAGATTTCCTGACAATGACAGGAAGGATAAGCCAAGGAGATTCAAGGATTAGAGCAAGAAGGTGTCATTGATAAATAATCTAATGGAAGATATGAAGAATAAATTATGTTTTTTGTAGTAAAGGAAGAAAGTGATAAAGATTTAGTTTCTAACATGAATCATAGTGGTGACTAGATTATTGATAGTGGGTGCACTCATCACATGAATAGTGATAGGAAAACAATCATCAAGAAGGATGAATGTGATGGTGGATCAGAAAGATTTAATGGGAACGATTCTCCTTTTATGGTAAAAGGTAAAGGATCTATTGCTTTAAATGATAAAAAAAATTGTGATGATTTTTAATGGATTGATGTTCTAAAATAAAAATTGTTAAGCATTTCTTAGTTGAATAAAAAAAGGATTTATATTGGATTCCAATGAAGGTATCTGTAGGATCATTAGGAAATTTTAGCAGAATTGATTTTTTAGTGGTGAAAAAACTAAAGGTAACTTATTCCATCTGAAGTATACTATTAAGAGTTGTCAGATTGCTTAGATAAAAGATTGTTGATTATGGCATAAAAGGTTTTATGTGTCTAAATTTTGTTAACCTAGTAAAATTTAGTAAGATGAAGATAGTAAGGGGTTTTCCTAAGCTACTAAATCCAAACAATGTAATGTGTAAAAAATTTCATCTTGGGCAGTTAACTAGTTCTAGTTTTATTAGTAAAAATTTCTCTTCTAAAAGTATTTTAGATCTACTCAATATCGATCTATGTGGTCCAATGAGAACATGGAGTTTATATTGTGATAGATACTTCGTGTTTCTTGTTGATGATTATTATAGAATGATGTGGGTTGTGTTTATAAAAGACAAATCAAAATCTTTTCACATGTTTAAGATCTACAAAGCCAGAGTGGAGAAAGAGATTGCTAAGAGCCTAAAATGTCTCAAACCTAACAGATGAGGTGAGTTTACTTCATATGATTTTGTTTCATATTTTGAGGAACAAGGAATCAAAAGGTAGATGCCAATTCCTAGGACACCTTAGTAGAATGAAATTGCTAAAAGAATAAACGTGTCTCTCATTGATTTTTTGAGAACATTAATGATTCAAAAAGGTTTTGCAAAAACATTTTGGATAGAATCAATAAGGATTGTTGTTTACACATTGAATAAATTTTAGTTGAAGAAAGGTACAAACAAAACTACTTATGAATTGTGTCATGGTAGATCTCCTGGTGTAAGTTATTTCAATGTTTGGGAGGTACATGTTACATTAAAAGAGATGAAAATTAAGGAAAGTTTGTCCTAACAAGTGATGAAGGAATTTTATTATGATATTCCACAAAGAGAAAAACCTACAAGTGCTAGAACAAGAGAATAAATAAAAATGTGAAAAGTTATAATGTAAGAGTAGATGAATTTTCTTAAAAAAATGATGAATCCTATAACAAAGAACTTGAAGACTATCATGGGTTTGTATATGCACAGTCAGTGGAGAAGGAAACTATAGCTCAACCGATGGAGAGACATGTCAATGAATAGGAACCAATACAAGAAGTTGAAGGTACTCCTAGAACTGAACTAGTATTGCCAAGGTATGTGAAATGGAATCATTCCCCCGATCAAATTATTTGTGATAGAAATGTTGGTGTTCTAACAAGAAGAAAGACAAGAGAAATTGCATATTTTCTATCTAAGCTTGAACCTAAAACTATAAAATATTTATTGAAAGATGGTGATCTGGTGAAAGATATGGAAGGAGAATTGAAGCATATTGAGAAGAATAAAACATGGACATTAGTACCTAGATTTGTGGACAAGAATGTAATCATAGTTAAGTGGATTTTTAGGAACAAGATGAATGAGAAAGGTGAAGTGATAAGAAACAAGGAAAGATTGGGGTGAAAAGGATATGCATAGGAGGAATTCCTATACTATGGTGAAACATTTGCATCTATGGAAAAACTTGAAGGTGTAAGGATATTAATTGCATATGCTTATTACAAAGGATTCAATGTATATCAGATGTATGTCAAGTCAGATTTTCTTAATTGTGTATTGGAAGAATACATTTACATTGAACAACCTAAAGGATTTTCTAATTCAGAAGGTAAGAACATGGTGTGTAAATTTAAAAAACCTTTATATGGGTCAAAAAAAGAACCTAGGGTATGGTATGAGAGATTTCATTCATATCTGATTTAGATTGGTTTCATAAGAACAAGTGACAACAATAATATATATTCAAAGATTGAGAAAGATGACAAGTTACTAATTTCATATATATATGGAGATGATATCATTTTTTTGTGGCAATGAAGAGGTGACCATATCATTTGCAAATAAAATGAGGAAAGATTTTGAGATGTTTATGATCAGTGGGATTAACTTCTTTATTGGATTGCAGGTTCAATAGTTGAAAGATGGTATCTACATAAGCTAGTCCAAGTATGTAAGGGAAATACTAAAGAAATTTGATTTACAAGACTCAAAACCAATTGGTATCCCTATTGTAACCGGTTGAAAATTCTCAAAATAAGATGATTCTAAAGAAGTGGGTGAGACTGTTTATAGGTCCATGATTAGTAAGCTACAATATTGGATGTATAGTAGACTGAACATTGCACATGCAGTTAGATTACTGGCTAGATTTTATTTTGATCATAAGGAACCTTAGTTGAATGCATTGAAGAGGATATTTAGATATCTTAAAGCAACTGAAGACTATAGTCTCTGGTATGGAAATAAAGGTGATTTATCTTTGAGTGTGTTTGCTAATGTTGATTGGAAAATAAATGTTGATGATTGCAAGAGCACAAGTGGAGGTGCATTATTTCTTGGTGATATTGTTGTATCTTAGTCAAGTAAGAAGCATAACTATATATCTCAATCAATAGCTAAAGCTGAATATGTTTTTGCTACTATTAAATATACACAAGTGATTTGGATTAACTAGATTCTAGAAGGAATTCACAAGAAGGTAACTAAACTGATGGCTATCTATTGTGACAATATAATTTCTATTAACATATCTAAAAACTTAGTGATACACTCTAAGACCAAGTACATAGCTATAAATTATCATTTTCTTAGAGAACATGTATAGGAAAAAGAAGTAAGGTGGGAGTATGTGTCAAATAAGGAGTAGGTTGTTGATATTTTCACTAGGCCATTAAATAAGGATAAATTTTAGTATCTAAGAGGTAAGTTAGGGGTCAGCCTTCCTAAGGTTGATACTCTTGCTACTATATTACCTACCCAACCTATTCCTCCACCTATCATTGCTCAACCCATAACCATTCCCTCCTCGGAACCTATGATTGTTGAATCTAATCCTTCAAGTTTATCATATAAAACCATTCATAACCAGCATTCTCATTAGTGTCACAAGAACCATCAAACTAAGGCTAAGGATCATGCTCTTGCTTCTCAAATTGATTCTTCATCTCAACCTTTACCTTCCTTTGATCAACCCATGCTTGACCCTTTGAGGGAAGTTAAAATCAAAATAACAATATGCAAATGGATAAACATGATGATTTTGTTCATATTTTAGATTCTATTATTCATGATATGAAAGATAATCTCGATGATGATGATGATTCTAATGCACATGTTAGTGATGATGAATATGAAAATATTGATATGGATTATGATTTTCCTAATATGCTTTCTACGCAGCTAACACTCACTCCTAGTGAAGAGAACAATGACTCCCAAAAAATCCCTTGCTTGGATATGGTAATGGTTCATACTAAGTTGGATTTTGTTCCTCTTGCGAGTTTCTCACCTTTTCCTAATATTTTAGAATAAGATGGAGAGGGAACACAACACACTTGAAGTGGACTTCCCTAGCATGGTAGTCTTTGTGTGTTCATATTTTTTTTTCCCTTATGTTGTGCTCTTTAGTATATGTTTTGTCTAGATGGCTTTAGATGATTCTTATTTCTTTGTTGGTACAAGATGATAAAGTAATAAAACATGTCATGCATCTCTTGCTATTTGTACCTCTCTTCTTCTATTTTTTGTTACATGTTATGTTGTTTATGTGCTATTGTTCTTATATATGCCCTTGTGTAGTCTACTTGGATGTTGGCGACATAGTAGCACTGATTATTTTTGGTCTCTATGTTTCCAGCCCAAAAAGACTCCTCTTTGTATCTCTTACATGACTTTCCCTCCATTGTGTTGTAGTTCTACTTCCTTTGTGGAATGATGACACTTTATACTTGATATAATATTACATATTATCATATGATCATATTGACCCCAAAGTTAGTGGATCCCTTTGTGTTCTATCTTTTTTCATGGGTTTATTTCCCTTGAAGTGTTCTCTCTTGGGGGCATTTCATAGTGGAAACATTATTTGTGGATGCATGGACTCTTCCATTAAACTTATTGCTCTTGTTAAGGTATGTTCAATTATTTTAACATGGGGGCATACACTTTGCTCACTTTTGCACACATGCACATTGAGAGTTTATTTTCCTTTATCGAACTACTTATAGTTCATGGGGTCTTGGTATTTGTTCTTTTGGATCTCTCTTTGGACCACTAACAATCTAGGAGGCTTGATCCTTTTTTTTATCCCTCTTTAGGTTACTAACAGTTTGGGAGCCCTAATTGTTGTTTGATCCTTCTTTGGACTAGTGATAGTCTGGGAAGCCTGATTATCTTTTTGATTCCTTAAGGACACACACATCCTTATGCATGGATCCTCTTTCAATTATTCTTCTTGGGACATGGAGGTCCCTTGGGGATGAATTATTTTGATGAGTTGACTATCATGCCACACACACTTTCTAGACTATTTAATTCATCTTCGATGGGTTGACTAGAATTCTACACACACTTGCTAGACCATTTAATGTCATCCCTTATTGCACCCCCTTTCTTTTTCATGTGTAGTTCACAATAAAGAACACAAACCTTATTGGGTGAGTTGGCTACACTTTATTATTAGCGGAACCTCTCTTATTTTGGCTCTGGGTATGATGAAGAATCAACTCTATTGGGGTTTTGATGGTTTCTTCATCTTCTTAGTC
>BSBK01004315.1:215000-347500 GCA_027943335.1 Chamaecyparis obtusa | reverse complement strand
TACGTATATTTTTTATATATCTTTTTAAAAAAATTGTTTAAGTTACCTACAATTTTTTTTAAGTTGTGAAATCTTGTTACATTGTCTTGCAGGGAATAGATACCAAGAGCCCATATGAAACATCAATCTTCTATTATAGACCACCATTCTATACCAATCTATAGAGTATATAGGCTATAACATGACCATGAACAAAAATGCCCGACAAGCAATCACAACAAAATATCATCGGACCATTGTAATAACAAAAATTCCTTTACAAGACATCGAAGTATAAGAGACTATTACAAGGCCATGAAAAACATGCCTATCTAAAGGTGTTTCTATGTGATGATAATTAACTAGATGTCTATACAACAACAAAAATAAAGTTGGGTTCACTCCATGTTTCTCTACGTAGAAAATATATTATGGAAAATATTCCCATAGGTTAGTGTGCACGATATCATTATTTTATATATTTTCCTATCAATATAACCATTACACCCCTTAAAGGTGGAAGTGCTAGTATTAAGTGTTATCATAACTAATAATAATGTTGATGATTGATTGTCTAATGGAGTCGATGATAAAGACCAGCCAATATCAAAGGTATACATGATGATATTAGAATAATTAGATCAGTTATAATCTTGTCATTGATGTCAAGAAATTGATTTTTTATTTATATTAAGTTGTCAAATCATTTGGTAAATGATATAAGATGAATGAGATTAAGAAAAAGAGAAAATGAGAAGTTGAGAAGTTGGAGAACTTAAATGGAAAACTTATACTGATTGGACAATGATTTGATTATGTTTGTATGATTATTTTCTGTGTAACATATGATTATGTTAAGTCGGTAAAGTATGGTATTGAAGAATTGAAAATTCAGTAAGATAAGTTGATATGGCTACCGAGATGGAAAATTCACTTGATAAGGTAAGAAGAAAATGTTGGTCACTTGGTAAAGAGGAAAGGTTTAGGCACCGAGTGATATAACTGAGATTATAAGTGAAGAACATCGAGCAAGGAAAAGGTATTAATATGGATGTAATTGAAATTTAAGGATTAGCTAGAATGACATGGATGATCATGATGCTGAGGAGAGTTAGTTAAGAGATCTATGATCAGGAAAATTCAAGATGGAGATATTTGCTAGATCTAAGCAATAAAAAGAAGTGGAAAAAGTTACAAGAAAATTTTAAGTTCCTAGGTGAAAAGAAAACATGTTACTAAGATGCAAAACCAATGAATAATGACACGAACGGTCAAGATTGAATAAAGTAAATGTAATAAAGGAGATTAAGAGGAAAAATATGTCTATATAAAGGATGATCTTATATGGACAAATAGCTAACAAACTGAATATTTGAAGGGCTATCGACTATTGCAGTGAAGAAGGAACAAAGAGATTCTGAGTGGGAAAACAATGATTTGATGAAGTGTTGATGCTAGTGGAATATAAAGAACTGAAATGAAGATTGAAGAGTGCACAAGGATCTAAATGAGAAAAGATAGTTGTAAATCTACATGTCATTTTTATTATTGTTTCTTACTAGCATTTGTAACATTCAAAATCTTTTAACAGAGTGGACTTAACAGTCTTATTGTATATCCTTGAGAAAGGTGACTTTCTAAAAAGAGTGTTTTAAGACATCTAACAAGGCCACTCCTAACAAAGTGAATATCCTAACAGATCTAAGGTTAATCCCTTAACTAGGTCACACCTAATAGTGTTTTTTGTAATCTTTATCCGAATTGGCTCTTAACCAAGCGTACTTTAGAAGAGTATATTACTTAGTGGGTGATAATTTCCACAATAGTTTTTCCCATAGCTAGGTTTCCACGTTAAATACTTGTGTCAAAATATTGTGAATGATTTTTTTTTTAATTTACTGAATGTTATGGTTTATTTATTATTGTCGATAAATTGAGAATTGTGTTTCTACTAATTAGCTACCAAGTTAATTTGAGAAATTTTATTAAGACATAAATTGAATAAGGATTACTAATTCACTTCCCCCTGTCCGTAATCCAACAATTGGTATCAAAGCTTAGTAATATGAAGAGATAAGTTTAAAGACTTGAGTAAAATATCCAAATCTGTATAGGAGAGAGGTACCTAATTTGAACAAAGAAAGTTTCTCTACATGGAAAAGAATAATGAAATTGTATCTATCTGGGATTGGTGAACATGCCCTCAACTTTCTCTAAAATGACTACACTCCACTGGCCACCGGACCCGTAATAGTTGATGAGTTGAAAGAAAAATAGGAAAATAACTCAGTTATGATAGAGATTGCTTCTTTTCTATCTGATGTTGAATTCAATGATATCAAATATTATGCTAATTCTAAAGAGACATGGGACATGCTCACACTTATCTATGGAGGATATCAACATGTGAAAAAATCTAAGGTTGACAGCTTGAGAGGAAAATATGATTAGATGAGAATGAAAGATAATGAGAACATCACACAATACAATAGCCGAATCAAAGAAGTTGTTAGTGCTATCAAAGGTGCTAGAGGATCATTGACTAATTAGGAAGTGGTAAGTAAATATTGAGAACTCTATCTTCTAAGTATTCTATTAGAGTAGCTACAATTAATGAATAGAGATCTATACTGAATAATACTCTTACTCTTGAAGCCCTAATTGGAAAGTTAACTGTATTTGAGCTAAGTAACTTTGACAATAGTCTACTAACTATTGAGACAACCTTGAATTTATCTATGAGCATTGGACCATCAAGGAAAGAAAGAGAAATTTACAGTAAATCGCATGGAAATGAGTATCACAATATTTTGACATAAGAGGAAGTGCAAGAAGAATTTGAAGTACTACTAGCTAATTGACTACCTAGAGGAAAAGGAAAGTACAAAGGAAAGTTACCATTGAAAATTTTCAATTGTAATAAGATTGGACATATTGCATCTAGATGTCCTAATAATGATAGAATTGATAAGACTAATAAAAGAGACAACTAATACCGAAGATTCAAAGATTTTAAGGACAAAGGAAAGAAGTCTTGCTACCTAGTTGAGGAAGGTATAATTGATGATGAATATAATTGATACAAGGGAGGGGAGGATGAAGGGCCAATTGCACACCTTAATCATAACCCCCTTGCATAAACCACACACACAGAAGAAAGTATACACAATAGAGAAGAGAGAATGTAGAAAATATCAATATATTATTCATCACTGGACTCATACATGTCAGGTATAAGGCCTTCCCAATTATGGCCAATTACATTAAAAGATAAAATAAAAAATTCCTCATACATGCGAGGATCCCAATTTCCATCTCTACCTTATACCAAATCCACTACCACTTCTATCTTCTCCTTAAAAAACTTATCCTAAACTATAACCAAATTCTACATTTATACAAGAGGCTACCGAAACAAGTTGACCTTCAGATCCATCATTGGAGAAAGGAACAACTAGATCTAGGTCTACACACTTCCCAATGATCTATACCACCAATAACTCTGTGACCAAAATTTAATGCAGAAGTTGACCTCAATATAAAATCAAAATAAACCACTCGGAAAGAAAGGTTACCCAGCACCACGAAATAACCAAGAAACTTGGTCAAAGAAGAAACTGAGCAACTACCAAGCCAACTCAGTCAATGAAGGAACCAAACAACTACCGAGAAAATAGAATAACTCAAATTTTTTTTTTGGTGACATAGGATTGCCAATAACTTGAGATGCTCCTGCATCAGACACCTAGGGTTAATTGAAATGATTCTCTGAATCATGCAGTAGGTACAACCTAAGATGAATCCAACTCAGATTACAAAATCTATGAATTTTCTTCAATTGGTCTGTCTTTCCATTTTACCAGATACTCCATGTACTCTTTACCTCGTGTGCTTCTACCAACTCTTTGTTTCAAAATGTGCTCCACTTCTTATGTATGTTTCTTAGGATAATCATTTGGCACTATCATATCTTCATTAGGTTCATGGTACTCATACAAATATACAATGTTGAATATAGGTGATATATCCATGTCATCAGGTAACTCAATCTCATAAGCATTTCCACTGTCAAATCTCTTCAATATCTTTCAAGGACCAAATTTATTCATTTTCAACTTCCCATATGTTCCAATAGGAAATCTACCTTTCTTCAAATGAACCATTACTTCATCACCAACTACAAAAGTCTTATTTCTTCTTGATCTATCTGCTCTTTCCTTGTATTTTTTATAACTATTTTCCAACTTATGTCTCACTTCCTCATGCAATGTCTACATGAACTTAGCAAGCTCTTCTCCTTCAGCACTTCTCTTTTCTTCACTAGAAATGTCCTTCAAAATTGATAAACCTCTCAGTTGTATTCCATGAACAATCTCAAAAGGTTTTTTTTGAGTACTCCTATTCACTAAATTATTGTATGCAAACTCTACTTATGCCAACATAGAATCCCAATTACTCAGTTTATCTCCCACTAAACATCTCAAAATATTACCCAAACTTCTATTTACAACCTCTTTCTATCCATTAGTCTATGGGTGAAATGTAGAACTATATTTCAACTCGGTACCCAACTTCTTCCAAAGAGTCTTCCAAAAATATCACATAAATTTACTGTCTTGGTCAGTTATGATACTCCTTGATAATCCATGCAATCTAAAAATTTCCTTAAAGAAAAGATCTTCTATATGTATTGCATCTGATGTCTTCTTACATGGTATGAAATGTGCCATTTTAGAAAATCTATCTACAACAACAAATATGGAATCATTACCTCTCACTATCTTTGATAAGCCAAGAACAAAATCCATACTGATATCAATCAAAGGTTTCTCAAGAACATAAATTGGTACATAAAATCCAGTATTCTGACTTACTCCTTTTGCAACTTGACAAACTCCACAAATTTTCACAAATTTCTGAACATTCTTATACAACTGTGGTGAAAATTATTTCTTCTTAAGAAAATTCAATGTTTTATCAATGCCAAAATGTCCAGCCAAACCACTACTATGTTTCTCTTTTATCAAATTATTTCTCATTGATCCTCTTGATATACATAACTAAATACCCTTAAAAAACACACCTTCTTGAATGAAATAGTCTTCCCATTTAGTAATCAGTTGATCTTGAATAGGTACTTTGGACTTCCTCCACGACTTAGAAAAATTAGGGTCAGTTTCATACAAATCTTTCATATCATGAAAACCAATAAATTTAATTCTCACCTCGATCATTAAAAATCTTCTTCTACTCAATGCATCAGCAACTCGGTCAGTGACTCCACTCTTATGTTTTATCACAAATGTATAAGTTTACAAATATTCAACCCATTTCATATGTCTCTGATTCAACTTATTCTAACTACCCAAATATTGTCAAGCCTTATGATCAATATACAACACAAATTCACTCGATATCAAATAATGTCTCCATTTCTTTAGGGCTTGAACAATAGCATAGAACTCTTTATCATACATAAAATATTTCCTTTTTGCATCATTCAATTTCTCACCAAAGAAAGCTACATGTTTACCTTCTTGACTCAACACAACTCCTATTTCATTACCACTTGCATCACATTCAACTTGAAATACTTTATTGTAATCAGGTAAATCCAACACAGGAAATTCAGCAACCTTCTGCTTCAAAGTCTCAAAAATCTTATCAGCTCCATGTGTCTACTTGAATTCTCTTTTGTCTCCTCTCATAGTCTCAGTCATAGAATTACAAATTGAATTGAAATTCCTAATGAACTTTCAGTAAAAACTTGCTAAACCATGAAATGATTGTTAGAGTAATAGTATATTTACCTTTATAATTAAGTCTATCTGATTTAATTATTAAAGGTCACTATTATTCTTTTTTCACTTAAGCTTGTCATTTAGGTGCATAATAATTAATATGTTTATTAATTATTAAATGCACAAACCTAGCTTTCTCCGGCTTTAGGGTTTCTCACCTTATAAGCCGCTTTTTGTAATTATTGTTCATACTTTTGGGAAATACAATTTTGCTCTCACTCCGCTGAGATTCTCAAAACCCTTGCTCTCTCTCTCTCTTAGGTTTTCACTCTAGCTTCTGGTATTTTGCTTGCAGGTGATCTTGGTTTTTTGTGGATTTGCACATTTGTGAAATCTTACATGGTATCAGAGCCTCCCTGCCGCTGCCGAGGTTGAAGTTCTTGAAGCCTGAATTCGAAGACGACAGCCACAGCTTGTTTCTGGGGTTTTCTGTCACTTTGAGGGAGGCACGATCTTTTGGAGCAGATTGAGTAGAAACAGACTCCGCCATTGCGTTCAGAAGGTCCGGGAGAGTCGAAATCATATAAAACTCGACCCAGTTTGGCCTCCGTGACCTCAGGAGAAAAATTTGCCCTACCAGGGCCGTACGGCTCGAAAATCGAGAAAAAAAATTCTCGAAAAACGCGTTTAAAAGGTTTTTTTAATAAAACTTCGGTGCGCCACCAGCGCGCCGCCCGCAGCGGCTGCCGGCCAGCGCGCCCCCGCCGCGCCGCCGCGCCCACCGCCCGGCCGCCACCCGCGCTCCGCCCGGGCGCCACCGCTGCCGGTGGAGCCGCTTCCCGGCCACCGGCCCGCCACCCGCGGCAGCCACAGGTGACGTCATCCGACGTCACCTGCCGGAACTTTTTCCCGGCGGTTTTTTCAAAATTTTGCCGGCGGTTTTTCAAAATTTTCCGGCGCCGTCAAACTTTTCTGGCAATTGTACGGTGCTGACGTCATGCTGACGTCAGCGACAGCTTAGTGACGGTCATACGGCCGTCAAATTTTTTGCCATCCCTGGTTTTTTCCAGAGAGCTTGCATTTTGAGGGTACCTGGGCATTTTTGCTCCTACAAGGTTCATACGGACTCGAAAATCGACATATGATATATCACCGGAAAGGTCTTTCCGAGACGGACGCAATGATGCTAGTTTGGTTTGCTGATTCAGCCATTTGAGCTCTCTTTTTCAGCGTCAAAGTCAAGGCTTCTCCTTTCCTCCTTCTCTGCTTCTGGAGTCCAGGTTTTCTCCTCATTTTTTTTGTGCTTTCAGTTATTTGCTGTACGGGGGTTTGATTTATACATTGTGGGGGGGGTGTTTTTCCTTTCTGTAATTTACTTCAGAAAAGACCCTTCTACTTCTGTCTTCTTCTTCTCTCAATGTCGGATCCCTCTGTGACCCGGCTGACACCGCATAATTATCATACCTGGAAAGCACACATGACCAGACTTCTTATGTCACGTGGCTTATGGTCATGTCTGGATGAGAACCAACCTGTCCTGCAACGTCCCTTTGAGATTCTTCAGCACAGGAATAAGATGGATGAAGCCATGGGCTTGATTGCACTGAACATCTCCGACAGTCTCCTCTTTCACTTGGAAGGTTTGACCACTCCTAGGGCCATTTGGGGCAAGTTTTCAGATTTGTTTGGCACAGTTAATGAGTTCAAGGCACTTCAGCTTGATGCAGAGTTGACTATTTTGACTCCTACCAGCTTTCCCACCATTGAGGACTTCTTGATGAAGTTCAAGTCTCTGCGTTCAGTTTTGCAGGGATGTGGGAAAACAAAGACAGATGATGAGTGTATCTTCTTGATACTCTCAAAGTTGCGAGGACAGTATCAGATCTTTTCTTCCACTTTCTACTCCACCATGGATGCTTTGGGTGCTAGGCACACCATGCCTTCTTTTGAGACATTCTGTGATCGGTTGACACGGGAACAGGCAAAGATCCAACAGATGGATGCTTCTGGCTCTTCTAGCCAAGCGTTGGTTGCTCAGTCTTCACAGGGGAAACCAAAACCGAAAGGCAAACCGAAGAAAGATTCCGCAGGCAATGAGTCTTCCTCCAAACCTGCACAGAAAAATGATTCCAAACCTCCAGCAAACCCTTCTAAGGGTAAATCTTCTTCGAAGTCTACTGAGTCTACCTCCAAGACTAAGAAGAAATCAGTTGAGACCTGTAGCTTTTGTGGCAAGGATGGACATCCCGTTTCCAGGTGTTGGAAACGTTTGGAGGCTTTAGAGGAAGCCATGCAGGAGCATCACATTTCAGCTCCCCAGTCCACCTCCTCCCCTGCAGGGAAAGGTCATGCTCTTACTGCACGAGCTATGACTTCTGGGCCCACCTGGATTCTTGATTCCGGTGCTTCTCACCACATGACTCACACTCAGCAGTTGGTCACCTCAATTGCTCCTTGCGCTACTTCGCAGATTGCTGTTGGGAACTCATCTCATCTTTCGGTTTTGGGTTCTGGTTCAGTTGCATTAGCTGGGGGTTCTCTTCAGGATGTTCTTTTTGTCCCCGACATTTCGACGAACCTTCTGTCTATCTATCAGATTTGCCACTCTGGCTCTGGTAAGACAGTTGAGTTCTCACCACATGATGTGGTTATTCGGGACTTACATGATAGTGAGATGATTGTGGCTACCGGGAGTGTTGACACTGCATCCCGCCTATACAGATTTGATGGATTTGAGTCTTCTGTTGGCACAGGTTCCTGTCTTATAGCACATGCAGATTCAGTGAGTAGACTTTGGCATGAGCGTTTGGGCCATGTCAATTACAGATATCTTCAGCAGATGAGCACACAGGCACTTGTTCTTGGGCTTCCACAGATTACTTGTACTGATGGGGTTTGTCAGGGTTGTGTTCTTGGCAAACAACATAGGGATCCTTTTCCTCAGGGACGAGCTACTCGTGCTTTGGCACCATTGGAGTTGATTCATAGTGACCTCATGTCCTTTCCTACTCCTTCTTTTTCTGGTGCCAGATATGTGCTCACATTCATTGATGACTTCTCCAGGCGCACATGGGTGTACTTTTTGAAGTACAAGTCTGATGTCTTTGATTCATTTCGAGTCTTTAAGACATTTGTGGAGAAGCAATCGGGTCTTTCTATTCGCCGAATACGCACAGATAATGGGGGGGAGTATGTGAACCAGGCTTTCCGAGATTTTTGCTTTGAACATGGTCTTCAGCATCAGTTTTCAGTGCCCTACACCCCTCAGCAAAATGGTGTGGCAGAGAGAAAGAACAGAACACTTCGGGAGATGGCTAATTGTATGATACAGTCCAGGTCCATGGATTCGTCCTTTTGGGCAGAGGCAGTCAATTGTGCCAACTATATTCAGAATCAGATGCCTCACAAGGCAGTTCGACATATGACTCCTGAGGAGGCTTGGTCTCATGTCAACCCTGATGTATCTTCATTTCGAGTTTTTGGCAGTGAAGCATGGGCATTTGTGCCTGACGCTCAGAGGAAAGCGATGGAGCGGAAGAGCCGACACCTCATTTTTGTTGGCTACTGCGAGGATGTTAAGGCATATAGGTTGTTTGATCCTGATTCCAGAGAGGTCCTGTTTCGACGGGATGTCCAGTTTGATGAGCGCCTTCCTGCAGTAGATACTCCGCTTCCAGAGTCTACTTCACTCACCACTACTCCCTCCTCTCTTCCAGTTGTATTTCAGGATGATGAGGATGAAGATCTTGGTGATCCCCATTTACCTCCACCACAAGATCCTCCACAGATGCCTAGATGGGCTCGTGTTACAGTTGATGCTGCAGGATCTCTGGCTGGTGACCCTTCCACCTCTCGTCGCACCTGGTCTCATATTGCAGGTTCCAGTCTTCTGAGTCATGCTATTTGTGGTGATCCTCAGACATTTGGGGCAGCGACAGGACATACTGAGTGGGACAGTGCTATGGAGGAGGAGTATTCTTCTTTGATGAAGAATCATACTTGGGATCTTTGTTCGCTTCCTAAGGGAAGAAAGTTAGTGCGATGCAAGTGGTTGTATCGTACTAAGTTTGCTGCTGATGGTTCTATTGATAAGTACAAGGCACGTCTTGTTGCGAAGGGTTTTTCACAGGTTGAGGGTATTGATTACACTGAGACATTTGCCCCTGTCGCCAAGATGAACTCTATTCGCCTTGTCTTATCCCTCGCAGCCTCTCAGGGATGGCCCATTTTTCAGATGGATGTGAAGAGTTCTTTCTTGCACGGTGATCTTAGTGAGGAGATTTACATGGAGCAGCCTCAAGGATTTGTGCAGGATTCCTCCTTGGTTTGCAGACTTCGGCGTTCTTTATATGGTCTCAAACAGGCCCCTCGGGCTTGGTATGAGAAGATGGACTCTTTTTTGCTTTCTACAGGATTCACACGCTGTCATTCCGATCCTACAGTCTACATTCAGCGTCTTGAGGATGAGATTTTGATACTTGTGCTATATGTTGATGATCTTCTCATCACAGGTAGCTCATCTTCTATGATTCAGGATGTTCAGTGCGCATTGATGGAGCAGTTTGAGATGACAGACCTTGGTCTTTTACACTTCTTTCTGGGTCTACAGATTGTGCAGTCACCTACTGGGATCTTTGTTTACCAGCAGAAGTATGCTCTTGACATGCTTCAGCGCTTTGATATGCTTGATTGCAAGCCTGCTCCCACACCTTTTCAGTCGGGTGTTACTTTGTCTACCTCTTGCACTACGCCTTCAGTGGATGCTACTTTGTATCAGCAGTTGGTTGGCAGTTTGTTATACTTGACACACACTCGTCCTGATCTCTCCTTTGCAGTTGGTCTAGTCTCTCGGTTCTCACATGAGCCTCATGAGAGTCATTGGCAAGCTGCCAAGCATATTTTGAGATACATTCAGGGCACACTTATGTATGGCATTCACTACACATCAGGGGCTCCTCACATTGTTGGCTACACTGACTCAGATTGGGCTGGTGATGTTGATGATCGGAAGTCTACTTCTGGCTTTGTTTTTTGTCTTGGCTCTGGTCCTATCACATGGTCGTGCAAGAAGCAGAACGCTCGAGCACTTTCATCTACAGAGGCTGAGTACAGAGCGGCAGTTCATGCTAGTCAGGAGATTTTATGGCTTCGGCAGTTGATGACTGAGTTTGGTTTTCCTCCTGATCGTCCCACTGTTCTGTGGTGCGATAATCAGAGTGCTATTCACATTTCCCGCAACCCGGTGGAGCATCAGCGCACTAAACACATTGAGCTTCATATGCACTTCATCCGTCAGCAGATTCAGGATGGTGTTCTCACTTTGGAGTACATTCCCACTGACGCGCAGGTTGCTGACATCTTCACCAAACCCTTTGCATCTCCGCGCTATCTTCAGTTGCGTTCTATGCTTGGGGTGACGGAAGTTGTCCTTGGGGGGTCTTGTTGAGTCCTTCCTTCCTTCATGTTTCTTTTCAGCATGTTGTTGTATCTCTTTTTGGGGTAGGGTTTTTCCCACTGGGTTTTCTCTATTTCCCCGGTTCACAGAGATTTCTTTGTTGTTGGGTACCTGATCAGGCCTTGTTGCCGGGACCCATTTTCCTGCTTTCTTAGTTGTGCTAGGTTAGCTTCCTCCTGAGCTTCGCTTAAGGGGGGGTGTTAGAGTAATAGTATATTTACCTTTATAATTAAGTCTATCTGATTTAATTATTAAAGGTCACTATTATTCTTTTTTCACTTAAGCTTATCATTTAGGTGCATAATAATTAATATGTTTATTAATTATTAAATGCACAAACCTAGCTTTCTCCGGCTTTAGGGTTTCTCACCTTATAAGCCACTTTTTGTAATTATTGTTCATACTTTTGGGAAATACAATTTTTCTCTCACTCCGCTGAGATTCTCAAAACCCTTTCTCTCTCTCTCTCTTAGGTTTTCACTCCAGCTTCTGGTATTTTGCTTGCAGGTGATCTTGGTTTTTTGTGGATTTGCACATTTGTGAAATCTTACAATGATCTTACCTCACTAGCATTTTCAGGTGTAGGCCAATTCAAAATAGCTTCAACCTTTTCAGGATCCATCTCCAAACCATCAACTGAAATCACAAATCCCAAATACATAATCTCCTCTTTCATGGAGGAACACTTTTTCAAATTAATTAAAAACTTTTCTTCTTTCAATATCTACTATACTTGTTCAATATGCAACAAATGTTCTCCTCTGGTTTTACTAAATATCAAAATGTCATCTAGACATACAATCATAAATTTACCCAATAATTTCTTCAATACCTCATTCATTAACCTCATCAAAGTACTCGGTACATTAGTTAAACCAAAAGGCATAACCAACCACTCATAAAAACCTTATCTTGTCTTAAAAGTAGTCTTCCAGTCATCACCTTGTCTGATTTTGATCTGATGATATCCAATTTTCAAATCAATTTTGGTAAAATACTTTGCTCCAATCAAACTATCCATTATTTCATCCATTCTCGGTATATGAAACCTATATTTCATTGTTATCTTGTTTATTTCTTTGGAATTAGTACACATTTTCTATTCTACATTCTTCTTAGGTGCCAATACAGCTGGTACTACACAAGGAATCAAAATTTCTTAGATCAAACCTTTCTGCAACAATTCTTGGATTTGTCGGTTCACTTCTTGATTCTCAGTAGGTGTTAACTGATGTGGTGCCTTGTTAGGTAAACTAGCACCTGGAATCAGATCCATGCAATGATCAATGCTTCTCTTTGGTGGAAAACCATCAAGTATATTGTTAGAAATGATCTCTCTAGAATCAGTGAGTATCTTATCAACTTATTCAAGGATGTTATCCACTATTTTCTCACTTGGTTTGTTAGGAATCATAACAAAACACACATCATTCTTCTTCAAATCCTTTAAAAAATTCTTCCTTCCATCAAACAAACTTTCACATATGTACAAACACTACCAACAGATTCTTCAATCAAAGGAAACAAGATTTTCTTTCTCCCATCAGCCCAAATAGTATATTTATGCAATCTCCCATCATATATATCATGTCTATCATATTTCCAAGGTCTACCCAAAAAAATATGACAAAAATCCATAGGCATGATATCACATAACACCTTATCATAGTACTTTCCAATTTTCAAATTCCCATAACATTGTTTACTTACCAATAGTGTATGCTCATCCTTGATCCATGAAATTTGATAGGGTTTCAGGCATTTAAACCTTTGAAACAACAAATTTATAACCATTTCCTCAAATGCCAAGTTATCTAAGCTTTCACTATCAATTATTACCTTCCATACTTCATAAGTAACTCTACATCTGGTCTTGAACAAATTTTTCCTTACCAAATCTTCCTTATTACTTTCACTCCAAAGTGCTCTCCTAACCATCAAGTTCTTTTCTTTCTTTGGGTCATTCAGTGAGTCTTCTTGCACCAAAGCATTTCTACTGTTATCAACCTTCTTACTTTCATGTGTACTATGAAATGATCTATTTCCTTCTTCTCCATAATTGTAACAAGTTCCTCATAATCCACCTCTATTATAGCCACCTCGGTAGTTACTGTCTCTTCTTCTAGCATAAATTTCACCATTCCACTCAGTCTTGCCTTTATCCTGATTTGTTTTGTCCTGATCAGATCTATTGTTTTCACCATAAGATCTATCTCTTCCTCTAGGTAATATACCACCTCTTCCTCTTTGTCTTTGTTCATATCTCTTGTTTAACTTCTCCTCAGCTTTTAGGGAAAACTGATAAGCTTCTTCAATACTTTCCAACTTAACCAAACTGATTTCCTCTTGGATAGAAATTCTCAACCCATTTAGGTACCTAGAAATTCTTTCCTTCATCTTCAACATGTCCAGATTTGATATCTAATTTATAGAATTCCTCAATATAATATTTTATCGAGCTATCTTTCTGCCTCAAACTTTTCATTCATTTAACTACATTAATTTGATAATCACAAGGTAAAAACTTACCTTTCAATTTATTCACCATTTTATTCCATACCTTTATTTTGTCTTTGCCTTTCCTTTTTCTATCCAACTGCGGATGCTCCCACCATAAGGATGCATGACTTTTCAAATTTGTGCTTGCAATCTTCACCTTCTTTTCCTTAGGGACATTTTCATACTCAAAACACTTTTCCATCTCAGTGATCCAATCCATCAATTCATCTGAATCTAGCTTTCTACTATACTTGGGAGGATTGAAATATGGTGTAGACATTAGATTTTCTAATGCATTCAATAATCTTTCCTCACCCTTATCCATAAAAGGTGCAGATTCAGCTTCACCTTGTTCCTCTTTAATTTCTTCATCACTAGCATCTTCAAGATGTCTTCCTTGATGCTGGTCTATTTCAACAGCTTCTAACCTAGCAAAAATATGCCTTAACATATCTAAAAATCTTGGATCTACATCTCACCTTCCACAAACTATCTTGAAAACCCTCTATAATTGTAGGTCAGATCATAATCTTCCACTCCGCAACAAATTCAACTAGGGCTTCACAAGAAGGAACCCTCAACCTAGGTTCACAAACCTATATCCAGATCTCAACCTTGCTCTAATACCACTTGATGCAAGGGAGGGGACAATGAAGGGCCAATGACACACCTTAATCACAACCCCCTTATAGAAACTACACACGAAAGAAATTATACACAATAGGGAAGAGAAAATGCATAAAAGATCATTATATTATTCAGCACTAGATTCATACATGATGGGTTGTAAGGACTTCCCGGTTACAGCCAATTACATTCAAAGATCAAATGAAGAAGTCCTCATACATGCAAGGATCCAACTTTCTATCTCTACCTTCCACCAGATCCACTACCACTACTATCTTCCCCTTCCTTAACTAACTTATCCTAAACTATAACCAACTTCTACATTTATACAAGAGGCTCTTGAAACAATGCAGCCATCATATCCATCATTGGAGAAAGGAATGACCAGTTCTAGGTCCACACACTTCCCAATGATCAATACAAACATTAACTCCATTACCAAAATTCAAAGCACAAGTCAACCTCAAGAGGAAATCAAAATAAACAACTTGGCAAGTAAGGTTACCAAGCACCAGGGAATAACTAATAAACTCAGTCAAAGAAGAAACTGAGAAACTACTGAGCCAACTTGGTCAATGAAGGAACTAAGCAACTACTAAGCAAATAGAACAACTTAATTTTTTTTTGGTGACACAAGATTTCCAAGAACCCGAGATGCTCCTACATCACTAATGATACTGAGGAAGGATATGAAGTTGTTTTTGTTGCAGTAGAGGAAGAATCAGATGAAGAAAATTTTGAAGATGATAAATTACTTGTTTCTCATGTAAGTAAACCAAACTCTTGGATCATTGATAGTGGTCATCACACCACATGACTGGTGATATTGATAAATTTGAGAATTTAGAAGAATATGATAGAGGATTTGTCAGATTTGGAAGCGATGCTCCATTCCATTTGAAGGGTAAGGGATCTAATGTGCTAAATGAGAAAATGAAATGTAATGATGCATATTGGGTAAGAGGACTACACTATAATCTTTTGAGTGTTGCAAAACTGAACAATACTGGCCACTGAATGGAATTTCAGAACATAAAAGTTAAGATCTATGGTGTTGATGGTGATCTAATTGGAACTAGAGGAAAATCAAAAGGTAATCTATTTTATCTTGATACTGATGCAAAGATTTGTTTATTTTCTAAAACTAAAGATGTACATGGTTATGGCATAAGAGACTATGTCATGTTAATTTTGACAACATGATAAAACTAAGTAAGAAAAATAGAGTCAAAGGTCTACCGAGGTTAAACAAACCTGATGTTGGGTAATTTTTTGGTTTTCAAAAATTGTTGCTTCAGATATTTGTTTTGTCTTCTTCCACGTCTTTGCCAGTGTTTTTATCTGGTTCAGGGTTTGAAAATCTCAAAATCTATTGTGCCTCTACTTGTAAATCCTTGTCCTAGGGCATTTTTCCCCTGGAAGGGTTAATCTTTTTAAGTTCCTTAAGTTTGCCCTAGTTTCTTATGTTTTTGCATTACCTTTTTGGCAACTAAAGATTTTCAAATGTGCACATGATCTTTCTTTCCCTTAGGTGTTCGTTGAATCATGGATTAATATTTCAAGTCACTTTTCCATTCAGCAAACCGGCGACTGTGTAATTTCCCAATCTCATAATCTTTGGCAATTTTCTCATAGCATTCAGCGATTTGGTGCAGCGGTTATCTCTTAATTGCTGGATTGGGTGGTCAAGTCATTAGTCTTTGGGTGATTCAGTGACAGTCATTGATTATCTTCTTGATCGATGGTAATATTTTAATCTCATGATAGATTGGGCCAATGACAAAGTATTAAGTGATTCAGCGACAAAGCAGTGATCTCCTATTCACTAGAGTTTGGTAGTTTCACTAAAAAGATTTGGTGATTCAGCAACAAAGTGTGATAAAGATATTTTCCTCAGTCACTAGATCTTAGAATGAAATTATTAATGTTCAATTCTTTGGGCGATTCAGCGAATAAGGCATTCGCTGAATCTCGTGATTAAATGGTAATGATCTAAAATATTGAGCAACTCAACAATAGCCCTAGATTGCTTTCAAGATCTACGGCCAGCACTTAATCTCAGAATGAAACCCAAGTCAAGTAAAGTATTCAGCAATTTGGAAAATAAAGGTTGTTCTCCCAATCTTGTAATAAAACCATGGTTAAGAAAATCATTCAAAGATTACAAGATGCCTTTGTTTGCTGAATCTCATGATAGATCAAGAGTTAAGTGAAGCATTTGGAGATTAAGAGATAAAGGTAGTCACTGAATCTACAGATAAGGAATGTGGTCAAGGTTCAAAGTGCTTGGGTTTAAAAGAAGCCTTGTTTCGCCGAATCACCAAAAGATTATTGGGTTAAGTTAAGGATTTTGAGAATCAACAAAGTCTTTTGTCACTTATTCTCTGAATTAAACCATGATTTATCCAAGTATCACAAGAATTGGAGAAAGATTTCAGTTGCCTATTCTCTAAATAGTGACTAGGTTATGGTGAGATTCAAAGGTAAATCTGAGGACCGTTGATTATCTCTGAGATCAATGGTACTCGTTGAATCTCCAAGAAAGGTCATGGGTTAACAAATCATTTAGAGATCGTGAGAGTCTTTATTCGTTGGATCTCTGAATCAAGTTTGGTTAAATGTCCATTAATGGAAAAGAGATAATTGTTGTTGCTATGTGGAAAAGTACTATGCCAAGTTGGAATAAAATAAAAATTTATCTTATCATATTTAATCAAGGGTTTTTTATCAATAATTGAGGGTTTTAAAACCAGAACTATGATCATTTCTTTTCTTCTTTATTTCTGAGTTTTTTAGTCAACCTATCAACATCCAAGTATCGGCTAGCCTTGATTTGAAATTGGTGATGTGTGGAATTGAATGCAAAAGTGATTGGGGATAAATTTGTAATGATTTTGGCAACTAAATGCATTTAATTGTTGATGATATATAGACAAGACTCCACTTCTTACAACGTTCAAAGTTTTCTAAAGATTGTGGAGATTTTCAAAGTAGTAGCAGTGAGTTGCGAAGTGATAGAGAATTTGTAGAACTAAGAGATATCCATATTTTCATAGATGAGTCAACCAGAGCCAAGCCTAGCTCCATCCAGTGGAGAGGCCAAGGAACAGGGTGGCAAAGAAAAGGGAAAGCCAAATTATTCATATGAATTTATCAAGTTGATCCCTTGTTCAAACCAGAATAAGAAGGCTACTAATGAAGCTTTCAAGGACATAATGGAAAATTGCAGAGACCCTACCACCCCTTCTAGCTTAGGTTACTCTATTTTCACTTATTTTTACAATAATAGAAATAAGGCTATTCCAATTTATAATGCTTGGGCTTTGGAAATGGAAAAATTGATTGTGCCCAGTGTTTTATTGGATGTGGACTTGATCATAGAGTTAGCTAGGCTATATGACCCAATTTCCAAAACAATCAAAAAGGGTGACCAGTCCACTTTAGTAACTTTGGATAGAGGGTCTTTCATGAAGGCCTTTGATTTATATTCCTCCTCCTCTACTGAGATAGACTTGAAGAAATAAATGAAACAATATGTAAGTCGCATAGGATCAGTAAAGAGCCAGATGGTTAGGCACATTCCAAATAGTGGCAAGTACATAGCCCCTCTCCTTACACACATGAATTCCCCTTATGAGTTCAAATCCCTCAACTTCTATATGAATTTTTTGTGTCATGGGTAGTGTACAGTTCTTGCGATAGATGGAGATGCAGAAAAGTTACCTGCTGACTTGTTAATGATTAATCTTGATATACAAAACTCCCATGCAAACACTAATTATGATTACATCTAGTATGTAATTGATATAATATATGAAGGTTTGTTTTCCTTCAAACAAAATAAGAGGCCCATTAGGTTCATACGTTACTCATTTATGATGCATTTGATCTTATATATCAATATTAATAGTTTGGATGCAAGGGTTTTGAAGCCTAGGTTTATGTTTGAGGTCCAACCTAATCTAGTACAGTATTGGCTAAGGGTGTGGAATTACACTTCCAATGAGTGTGATTATTGTGTTTTTTAGAACTGGATAGTTCACCTAATTCTCAAATTGATGGGGACAAATATAGTGAGATTACAAGTCAAGGTTTTGAAGCTTTTGAGGCCTATGCAATATGAGGACAAGTGGCAAGGAAATCATAATTGGGGTGATTTCTACTTAGGAGAAAATTGCACCATAATTAGGGTTTATGGATGCCCACAACCCCCACATTTACTTCCAAAATTTGTGCCACCAAGGGTTGCTCAATTAGAATTTATATGGCAGTTGATTTGGATTGACAGGGAGCATTTGGCACCTCACAGAAAGGGCACATTTACACCAAGGCAATTCAGGATAGGGAATTTCTTGGTTGGTAAGAGGGCATTTCCCCAAATCAGTTCATGTCTCAACCATTTTAAGATGACCTCCAGCAGCTGCAGATATGTGGACTCTGAGAATTTCATTAGAACTACAGGAATGCCACTGATTCCCAACATTGGTACAATAAGGGAACATGAGGGTTGTGATGATGAACATGTGATAAAAAACATCTTAGATGAGGATGATATTAGAGCAAGGCTCACCAAGTTCTATGATCTAATGAAGTTGGAAGCTCGGGTCAGAAAGGCCTGGATTGATTTTATAGGTTTCTTCCCTGATCTCCCCTATTTGCAAAGAATTGACAGAATAATTGAGATGCATGGTACCTTGTCAAGTCAGTTGGAAGGAATTCTTAAGGAGAAGTTAGATGTGGATAAGGATTATTCTACTTCTGACTATGAGGAATATACAAATGAATCACAAGAGGGTGATAGTCCACCTCAAACCAATGAACCTCCTATCATTAACATAACTCAAGAGGTAGTGGATACCCCTGAGCCACCATAGAAAAGGCAAAGACTTGAGGTAGGTGGGCCTTCCAAGGAGAGGAAACAAAAGAAGATTGTTGATAGAGCCTTTGTTCTAGTGCTTGGTGATCATGCTTATCATTACAATCTAAGGAAGACTATCAGAGAGGGTAAGAAGGTAATGTCAAAGGAAGAGGGGGAATTGCCTATGCTACTTGGAAAGGATGAGAGGGAGTTGTATCAGGATGAATTCCTTAGTGATGATCAATTCATCAAGAGTGATGAATTCTAAAATTTCCTTATTAGGAGGAAACAACAAGAAGTTGCTAAGGCTCTTCCAGGGGGTATGGAACCAAGCGATGAGACCTTGAGGGCTCTAACTTCCTATGATCCTAGCATAGAGAATATCACTATTGAGGAAGCTAGAGAAATGGTAAAGTCTAGTGGGATGCTCCTGATTCCTGGATGGGATTTGACCTCAGCCTTCATCATCAATCAGATAAGGAAGTAGCCAAAGGGTAGTTTGTCTTATGAAGTACACATTGGAAACATGATAAGGGGAAGTGGATATGATCCTAAGTCCCAAGCTGTAGCAATGTGGTCTTTATCCCTAAGGACCCAAAAGCCTTCTCTGGTGAGTATAGAGGAGAGGATGGAAGGGGACAAGATCATCTTTATTGTCTAGAATACTAGTGATCTTGAGGTGTCAAAGGTTGTGACACATTTCACCCATTTGAATGAAGAAAATATAGCCCAATTAGCAAATAGATATGCTATGCTATTTGATAATTCAGTAAAGATTTCCAAAGATAGAGACTTAAGGATGATGAAAATCAAGGCTCTAGAGGATGAATTAGATGATCTAAAGGCTCACTAGTACATTTGACCCACATTTTCGACCAACATTTCCAACCAAGCATTAAAATGGTTTTCCTTGGTCGGTTTATAGAAGGAAATTTTTGAATTTTTTTTTAATCCATTCTCATGTTGGTTGTAATTATGATAGCCATGATAGGTCATCATAATTCCAACCAACACGTCAATATAACTTTAAAAAAAAACATAGGGATCATTTTATTTCATTTTGTTATATTCCACGCGTGGCAAAGTAGAGGTGAAGGAGGGTCAAAGGAGGACATCTGTAGACACCACCTACACATCTAGCCTTGACTCCACCTATAAGCACCACTCTTCATCAGTAGTTGACCCCATTTCACCTTTATGCTACTGCTACACACCTTTCATCTGATCTTCACTAGTTTAATACATGATTAATATATATTGCATATTTGGTTTTTTATTTGTATTTTGAATTATTTTCATTTGTGATAGGTTTGAAACCCTAATCTTTGCACTTCTAATGGTTTTCATGCCACCATTAAAAGTAGCATGAACACTATTAGAAGTGGCCCATGAATTGGGGAAAATATGTCAAATGATGCAATAAGAGAACCATGGTTGTTGATAGATTTGAAAGTCTTAGTTGGTTGAAAGTCTTAGTTG
The DNA here is from genome assembly GCA_027943335.1 of Chamaecyparis obtusa. Classification (NCBI taxonomy): domain Eukaryota; kingdom Viridiplantae; phylum Streptophyta; class Pinopsida; order Cupressales; family Cupressaceae; genus Chamaecyparis; species Chamaecyparis obtusa. Next base: position 326,862 of record BSBK01004315.1, on the reverse strand, counting down.
GATACCCATCTTAATCAAAATCTCTCAACATTATCAACATATTCTGTAAAGGTTTGCATATGCATGTTTTATAATATATTATCTGTAATGAGAAAGAAAAATGACACCGTCAATAGGGCCTTTAGAAAATAACGCCGCCAATAGGGCCTACAAAAATAAAAGTAGTCAAACAAAATGATGTGCACAAAAAAACAATTAGCAATCATAGAGGATGCCATATAAAATAAGACTTTATCATGGAAATGCTTTGGTAATGCTTTAGTTCAATTACAAATATTAAAAATAGCATGACAATGATGTACATCAATTTGAAATATAGAACTTATCCAATAAGATCTTTATCAACATCACTACTTTATGTTTACATTTGGTAGCCATTTTTTAAAAAAAAGTGAACCCTTCTTTCACATTTGCACTCCAAGTAACCTACTCAGAGGAGTTTCCATCTGAATAGAAGTGCCTACCACCAGTATTGAAAGGCACATGGCATAAGTTCTTTGCAAACAAATGGTAAGCAACAACATATATGTCACTTTTCATATAATAGATCCTCATACTCATTTCAAGCTCAAAGCTCCCATCCTTATGGATGTATCATGTAATAAATACCCTACTAATAGTACCCATTTCCAAATGATTCAAAACTGATATTGATCAAGCAGTTATTAGAAGAATAGTTTGTTCTCATATCAAAGACATAAAATTTTCATAGAGGTGGTTCTATTCAACTAATTTAGTTAAATGAGATTAACAATGTGTAGAACAAGACATATAACAGTGAGAGATATCAAGTTAGGTAAATAGAATACTTCTTTCTTAAAAAAACATGAACATGATGGCCACAACTCCTAGAAACACAATTCATTCCTAACTTCTCATCAAAAAATGTAAACTAAGTCCAAGAACTTTGTAACTATTTGTGCTGATAATTTTAGTATCTAGGATTACATGGGATCAATAGAAACTTTTAGTGGGTAGGCCATAAAGTATCTTGTGGTTAATAACATGCACACAACTTGATCATGGAAAGTAGGATTTCTATTTAATATTAACCACTAACAATTTGTGCAATTCTATCAGCTTGGCTCTCTTTCAACTGAGACTCATACGGTGATCTTTTTAGATCATTCAATGTTTATAAGTCTTTCAAATGACTCTCTTTAAAATCTAGCTATTCCTTTTTATGACTAATTTAATTATTTTGTAATTGTTCCATTAAAGATCTTTACTCTTGACTTCAAGTTTATTACTATCATTTTCAATTAAAGTCACAATATTTATCCATTTATATAACTGCATAAAAGACATAGTGCACATTTCCATGATTAAAGATTATGTTTTATGTGATTAAATGACTCCATTGGAAGTACACTCATGCTACACCATTATGTTGCACATTCATGACCTTTCTATCCCTTAAAATACATAGGATACAACTAGGACATCTCCTACCAAAACCAAAGTGATCACAAGGGTGGGAGTGATCAACATGTGAGGCCATTTGACTTGGAGCCTTATCATACTAAGCCTTTTTATCATATGATGTCCATACCTCATAAGAATCTGAACTTACATCAGTATATGTATATTTATACTTATCATATAATGCACCATTATGTTCACATAAATTCCTATTTTCATATGCATTATAGCTTTGCAAACCAGTCATCTTAGGTGCACAAGGAGATTCAAACATGCATGTTTCATAAATGGGACTAAAAAGAATACACCCACTGTCAAACTTCATGTGAGTGGGGTACAAATATGCATACCTTTGATATTCCTTGGTCAACAAATCTGAAATTTGTTCACAACTTAGTGAACCACTATCTTCATTGACACCTTGTGATTTCATTCTTATACTGGAAATGTGCTAAAGTAATTGGTTTATCCTAATGATAACATAATATTTGGAAGATTTAGTCATGGGATTTGAGAAATAATCCTAGGGATAGCACATCATAAAATAGAGTATTATCGCATTCCATGAGATAACATCTCTTTGAGGCATTCCATCAAACAATTTATGTGCCTTGTATATATTTCCACATTTTCCATACATATCTATCAAATAATTTTCCGCTATAATATCCAATGAAAATCCCCCTTCCATTATGCTTTGATGGATGCCCATACCTTAATGTTCTAACACTCCCATTTTAGCACAGGCTGGTAGGATGCTGGCAAAAGTCATGGAGTTTGGATTTACACCTGCTAATTGCATTTCCTTAAAAGTTTCCATGGCCTTCTCAATAGTCATAGCATTCCATGAGACCACATTCCATGTTGATTATGCACAAACATTGATATCATCTAAAAATCGGTCCTATTTCTAAGTGATCAATGGTTTCACTAGTTTTTCTAGGGTTCACATGTCTTTGCATCAAAATGTTCATAATTTTTACCATTTTAAAGGAATTTTAACATTATTTTAATGTTTTCAAAACATAATATGTCATTAAAAATTGGGTCAATGATTGGCCAATGACTTTTTCATGAATCTAGATTTTTCAAGGAAAAATTTGGCACTCTAGGATTCAAGATTAATTGGGTATAATCATGATTTTTTATAGAGTATTACTTCTCTAATTATTAGTATGCATGGATTATATGCATTTTTATTGAGATTGCATGTTTAGATAGTTTTTAGTTGGATCCTTCTATTTTATTGGATCCTTTCTAATAATGTCAGCATGATCTACTTAATAAATTAATAGAGCTTTTAGTTGAACCTCTCTTTCCTATTTTTAAGAAGAAAGGGACAAAGGTTTACAAATCACCATCGGTGATACCGATTTGATCCCACAATGTGATGTTACATCTAATTTTAAGCCCCCACTTCCTCCATTTTTTCTTATTCCTCCTAGATTAGCTCTTGATTGACAATTGGGTATCCAAACAATCTCAGCCCAAATGGATGAAATCCACTATACATATATTCTAATTTTTTGGCACATACATATTACAAACCAAAGAAATGATATCTCCTCATCATTTCAATAAATAGGACCATTATTTTTAAAAATACCCTAATTGACAGTGAATGGAAATGCAACCAGAGAAAGCTTTAAAAAAGAAGCTTGTTTACATACACATTTAAACCTCTAATACAATCTAAGAAAACATAAATACATCATAATACATAATAAGGAAGACATCAAAAGGGAAGTAAAAAATCTCTTTCCCTAAAGCTCCTCTAGGTGCCTTTGAAGTCCTTGGCATGCAGATCTGCAAGATGGAAAATGGATTGAAAAATCTCTCTTTTCACAGCCCCTCTCCTTGGAGGAAGTGGATTCATCTTTCTTTGAAGCTTTGCAAGATGAGGATGATCCACTACCACATTCTTCAATTTTCCCTCACAAACTTGATTCTTCTCCATTTCCCTAAACCCACTAAGCTCACCTTTGAATTTTTGAGCCGAAAAATAAAGCTTTAACACCAATTTACTCTTGCCTCAAAGACAACTCTAATGTTTTGGCTTTATATAGCCATAAATAACTTCACTCCAAATGAAACCCACTAATTGGGCTTCACTAATCATGGTTTCATTTCTTATTCAACTCGAGTTAGATTGAGGTTACAGGCTTATCCTTTGATTTGGTCAAACACTTTAAGTGCATCCATTAGGCTTCCGCACCTATCATACATGTTTATAAGCTTATTCTAAAACCTTGTAGAAAATGTAAATTTCTTGGGAACGATGAAATAGTGAAAGTTTTTTTTTTGTGAAAGGGCATTCTTGAGAAAACATACATTCTTTATGTTCATTGTTTTAATCATGTTTATCTCATTGTTCACTACATAGTTTCTCATTTTCTTGATGTCATCAATACATTGTTGATCTTAATTGGGTATGGTAATCACTATTTATAAAATTTCAGATCTCTTTAAGGTATCTTCTTTGACATGCATCTTTGATATTACTGTTTTGATCTTTTGCTTCATGTTCTTTTTTACTTCTTCACATTCCATCTCACAATCATTCCAATTCAAAATTTCATTGTATATTGTCTTCTCACTGCATTTCTTTTTTTGCCACTTCTATGAAAATATTAGACATCATTGTCCTTTGTTCTATTATTGCTTATCATTGCCTCATTTTCACCATCTACTATCACATGCTTTCTGACTATCTCGATTCTTGATAGCATTCTATCTCCTTGCTACCATTAGATATTTGACATTACTACCCTTTAATACATATTAATGATATTTTATTTTCATTGTCTATGATATGACATCAACCATTTTTCCAATTTACCTAGGGTCTAACAATGAGTAATAATAAGGTAATGAAATACATAAAAAGAGGCATTTCACTATTTCATGACCTTTTGAAACCCGATCATTAAAGAGCCTAGAATCTACTACTAAAAAAAGGAGAAAACTCATGGTTTGAATGCTCGTTAGTTTAGAAGCATAAAATTAAGGGTAATTGTAATATTTAAAATTTTAAAATTAGCCACATGGTAAAAAGCCATAGGCAACATAGGATAAGGATGATCTTCTCTTGTGTGTTGTCCATCTTGCCACTAATTTTTGTTTCTAATCCATGGGGCCCTTTGTTTATGTTGGTGGTGTATTTTTCTTTGATTGATGTAAAATGGAATATATTGTTAGGAATGGGAACACTGAGAGGGGGGGAGGGTGAATCAGTGTTCACTATATTTTATCTTTTTACTTAATCTCAAATTGAACTTAAATATTTAAGTACTAAAATGAACATCCACATAAACATGAAAAAAATAACACCAATGTGGTTATGGGGAAACCCAAATAGGTAAAAACCGCGGTGGGAATTGACACCCACTAATATTTTGTACTAGTGTTTTATGATCCTTGTTAGAAGATCCTTAACCCTATTAGAAGTTTCTTTACAATGTATTAAGTACAGTAGACCTTGTCAAGGGTTAGACCCTGTTAGGAGTCTTTTACAATAAACACTATTAGGGGTGTGTACTCACTATCCAAGAGCTCACTTCTCAAGTGGTGATGGCTGCAACCTTCTAATCTCAGATACACACTATATCTTCTGGATGAATTGTTACTGTGACACTACTTGTCTGATCAGTTCCTTTGGTGTGTTGATGCTTTGACCTCTTGCAAATCTCTAATACATCTTATAGACTCTTCACACACTTCTACTCTGCTTATCTCAACTCTATGCCAACTCACATACTAATTACAATGGGTGCATCTTATATTTATATGCACATACAAAATAAATAACTAGGTCAGCTCTTTAACTAATTACATACAATGCTTCCAATTGAATTGGCTCAAGCATGTTTACAAACAAACATAATTACATCTCAGCAACCTAATTAAAATAGGCACATGACCTTTACATCATAATAATATAACCGCAAATCAAAATGCCAACAGTTGGTTGCTTACTCTATTCTTCTTTGGCACACACTAGCTATGTAACTTCAACTATCTGTAACTTTATCATACTCGCATATCTGATCATGCACTCATAAAATAAGCATGAATATACTCTAACCAACTTATCTTCAAGGGCGCATACCATAACTCAGTCGTACACATGTGCAATGATGCTCTGAACTTCAGGTACTCTGTACACTATCTAGTCTTCAACACTTAGCCAATTTTTGATCTTCTCATCAAGTGCGCTGACTCCAAAACACTATATGACTTTGTTGCCATAATGACAACACTATAATAAGTCATATACTCTAGTATAGTCAACTTGCCAACATATATGTGCTAGTTGCAAAATATCTGTTTGAGAAATCAACTTATGGGTCGACAACATTACATTATATATGATCATGCTTTATTTTGTTTCATTCATTATTGGATGATGGATCTGTGTCCTACATTCCATATTTCTTTTTATCCAGGTCCATTTTTGTGGCACACATAAGGGTTGTTACTAGACAAGATTAATTGTTGTTTCATTAACATGATTTCTATTTTGTCTTGGAAATTCATTTGACTTAATATTTCTATTATCTCCTATTATTCTAATGACATATTCTCATCTTTGTAACCATGTTTTTTATATTAAGCCACTCTTTCAAGTAGCCATTATAGCTATTTCATATGCACAGATAATGAACATGCATATTTCCATAAGCACTACTGGGAGCTTACCCTGCAACACATGTACTATTGTGAAATATCATCACAAGTCCATTTGTTGCAAGGTCGAGCTCCCAATAATTCTTGGTCGACAAATTTTCATGTTTGTCACCTTTGCATATACCTTCTCTAATTGACTCTTATATGCACATGTAGTATTGTGAACATGCAGATTTTCTATAGTCATAATGATTTTTCTTATTTCTTGTCTTTTGTCCCTTTTTTATTTCCTATGTCTGTGCTTGGTGACAGCATTTTGAACATTGTTGACATACTTAAATAGAATACTTAAATGGAATACATAATACCAAATGATGAATTCTCAATAGTTGTAATGGAAAAGCATCTGAACCATCCATTTCTAAACTTTGATTTGGTATGATAAATGTCCCTTTGTGTTGAGAAAAGTATAGTTTAGTAAATGGTTGTTCAGTGACAATTTGTATCTGTAGGTTGCAAACAAATCATCCTTCTTCCACCAACAAGTCATTCCATTCAAGAAAGACCATGTCTAATGATATCAAAACACAACAAAATAGGGAGACAATTGCTAGACTATGGTCTAACTTAAAAATAAAACGCGATGGAAAATGTTATTGTCCTTGCAAAATTTGTAAGGGCTTAAAGACTCAAAGATATCTAATCAAAACAGTTGAGGAACATTGTAGGCAGCATGGTCACATTGAAGGGAGAAACGAATTTCATCCATTGGTATGTATTTTGATAATTTATAAAATACATAAGACATGATTTGATGATGACATCATGGTCATGGTTAATATAAGGTCATCATTTTGATATAGGTCAACCACCTTGGGTTTCATGTTATGGACCATGTCAATTCAGAGAATGTGGATTTCCAAATGAGAGAACATGGAGGTGTGAATATAGAAGTAGAAGGTAATGATCCCATGGAAGAAGATCACGATGATGAAGAAGATCACGATTATCAAGATGATCATGATGATCAAGATGATGATGATGATGATGATGATGATGATGATGATGATGTTGATGTTGATGTTGATGTAGATCTTGATGTACCTATACTTGAGAAGGAACACGAGCCCCTATACGAAGGCTCCCAAACAACTCTTCTTGCCATTGTATTGTTGTTGGTGAACTTGAAGGTTATGAATGGTTTATCCAACATAGCAATGACATGTATGTTAAGGTATGTCATCTTTTCTCATTTTTTAAGTCGCAATTCCCTTACAATTAACAAACGGTGAATCATGTAGCAATTAATATTCTTTATATTAACAAATTATATTTTTGGTCGTAGGTTGATAGGTGAGTGTTTGTTACCACCATCAAACATTCTACCTCACTCATACCAAGAATTATCTTCCATTATGAAAGATATTAGAATGGAGTATCAAACAATACATGCATGTCCGAATGATCATATTATATATCATAAACAACATGAATTTGCAATAGAATGCCCTGATTGTCATATTAGTAGATATCGATCAGATCGAATAACAAAAAAGGTGTCTCGCAAGGTACTTCGGTATATTCTCATTATTCCACATCTACAATGATTATATGGATTACCATGCATGCAATAGAAGTCAAGATGACATTATGTGAATGCCTATGGATGGTTTGGCATTTAAGAAAATAGAAGAAAATTGGCCACACTTTAAAGAAGAACCTCGAGCTTTCATTGGCAGCGAACGGTGTCAATCTATTTGAAGAGATGAGATCTATTTACTTGGTGTGGCCTATTTTTGTTATCAACAATAACATTCCTCCTTGGATGTCCATAAAGAGGGAGCACATAATGTTGGCAATGATTGTTCTAGGTATTTTTTCATTTAATAATCATCTAAATTAATTTATTATAAATAATCCATCAAAATGGACATAATAATTATGTAATGTTTTTGTTCATTCAACTAGGTAAGTACCAAGTTAAAGATATCAATGTATATATTGAGCCCCTTATTGACAAGTTGATGGTGTTATGGAATGGGGTCACTATGTATGACATATCTAGACCAATAGGACAAAGATAATTTCAATTTCATACAATGCTTGTATGGACAATACATGATTGCCCTAGGCTGACACATTTTTGTGGTATGTTCTCTTCTTAACACATCTTTTTTGGTATGTTATAGTGCTAACACAAAGTTAACATATTTAATCCAATTATACACAATGTTATAGTGCTAACACAAAGTTAGCATATTGTTCATGTTTTCTTCTAAGTTATTGGTAACATACGTATCATGTAATTTTTAGCTAACTTTAGATAAATAATTAACATATGCAGGAAATTTAACCCCTTTGGCGAGGATCATGCACGGTGACATGGATCAGCAAGTATAAGTCAGTAAATAGACATAATTTTCTTATATTCTTCTTATTTATCACTGAGCACGTATGTTATAAATAGACATATTATATAATCATATAATGTATATATAAACAAAGAAGAACTGTATAGACATATAATTATATAATCACTTTCAACTTAGTACATTTTAGATCTCCCACATATAGACAAAGAAGAACCATATGTATGGGTCACAACTTGATTATTCTATATATATTATTTAATTATTATCAAAATTCTATTTGAAGTGGGGATGTGAAAATATCTCATTTGATGGATTGCAAGACCTACCAAATAGGTACTTGTTAGATCTATCTACATCAAATGAGGGAAATGAGGGAATGATAGATGAAAGTTCTACATGTAGTACGGCTAAAATGGGGAGATCAACTAGAGGTCAAAAGATTAGAAAAAAATTTTATAAACGCATGCAATTTTTCCTTGCTAAAGGGGGTTCATGTTCTTATGATGATGAAACCAAAGGTGACTTCAAGGTGCCCTTTCGGTACACACATATTGAGAAAGAATGGGTACCCAATGAGCTACCTCCAATTAACACTGATTTTTGTGTTAATGAGAGGATATATGGCATAGCTCCATCCTCATTACATGGTTTGGGCCTATTTTCCATGGTTGGGATAAAGGTATGTTACAACAAAGTTGTTGAATTGAGTATGTCGGTCCTTGTTACAATTACAATGATTGGATGTAGATTGTTCAATATAAAAAAAGTATGTGTAGGTATGCACTATCAAAAAATTATATACAATCAAAATAAAATGATCAAAGTAAAAGATTTTCTATGTACATTGATGGGAGACCAAAAGCAATATGTAATATTACGGGTTTTATAAATAGTACGCTACCTTCCTCAACTAATAAGCAACTCAATTGCATATTTGAGGTGCATGAGGGGAATCAAGTTTTTATAAGTGTGATAAAATCAATAAGTGCAAGGGAAGAACTGCTAATAGATTACCATTTAAATCACATAGATACAAATAAAGTTACTATCATGAGGGTGGTAAGTACTATATACCATTTTATTAATAAGTTTTTTTTGCTAAGTCTATTGCTTTCAGTTCACTAAATTTTTTATATTTAATCTTTGTCAGAGGATGATATGGATCCCCTACATGATAGAGGCCATGGGGATGCTCCTCCCACCCATTCTTCAGCAATGGTAAACCTTATTAAAATTGTACAAATTAGATAGTTGAAAATGTTTATATTATTATGTTATTTTATTAAGGTTTTGGAGTTATTATGATAGTTTTACTGATATTCCTATCACAATTTGATGTTCAGGATAGGGGAAAAGCACCTATAACAATAGAGGCAATAGCTACCCCTTCTGATGATGATATCCTAGAAATCCCTAATTTAATATATATGTTGAAGAAAAAATGAAAAAAAGTCAATTTAGAAATTATTAGCATTTTGGGAGAAGCAATCCAACCAAGGAGATGGTGAAGAGGCAACATAAATTGATGGTAGAAGCACATCATTATGAAGTAAGCAGTAATGAATCTTTAGTTATAACAAAAGTTCAATAAAGGTTTATATTTTATACTCTTTTATGTTGTGAACTAAAATATGTATGTGTTCTTGTTATAGGATTTTTTGCAAACTCAAGTATCTGATCAAGGACATCATGGTGAGGCTAGTACTAGCAGAGATTTGGCCACCTCAAGTAAAATAATCCTTAATTTGACAAGTTAAAAGGAATTTTTTCTTTCGAACATTCAAAAACTTCTTAAGTTAACTCTTACTTTTATTATTTCAGAATGTCTTTGTTAACAATGTATTGTTCAGGTGATCAAGTGCAGGTGACTCCTCCTAGGAGGTCGACCAACATCCATCTGAGATTTCTGAGTGCAATGTCAGCAACAAGGGGCATGAAAACATCAATGCCTTCATGGTCTATGCCTGGTAAATCCTTGTTTTTCTATATTTGGTTTTGTGTTAATTATGATTTGATAATTTGTACTTTAATCTTGGGTGCATCTCATAGTGGATTAATTTTGTGGAGTAAGAGATACATCGGTGCCATCTGCTACACCAGATATAGATCAGAGTACATGTATTGGTGATAATTCACCATCATTTCCTGGATCTACCCGTGTTTCTAGCACAAGAGTTATGCAGATGTCATTGTTGATTGATGATATTGAATTGATGCATTTAAAATGTCCTAAGCTTCTAGGTACTTTAAAATTATTATTTTTCATATTGTAATATGCATTTACTTATTCATAACAAGTTTAGGATTGATGATCCCATGACATTTTTTGTAGGAAACGATTGTTTTTATAAGATGCTTTATGACCTCACATTGAAGATATTTGGGCCCACCATACGTACAAGGTGGAACATCATAAGTGAACTAACCCTATCCCACTATTTTGATTTCATATCATTAATTGGTACAATATTTTTCCTTTCATTTGAGCATTTTCTTTTACTATATTCAAGGTACACAACTTTAGTTAATTTTTCTATCTAACAATTTTGTGTCTTTTCTTAAAAGGTGGAACTTGCAAGACAAAAAATTAAAATATCAGCTCATTAAATATTTAGAGCATTAGTTTGGTAGTAATATTTTTGAGGAGAAGAAAATTTTAGAAAAAGCTGCCAAACATCTTAAGACTTTAAGGGACTCATATAGGAGTCTCATCCAAAACCCAAAGTACAAGCATTCTCCCTTTATTCTAGTGAGGGATTGGAATGAGTTCATTTTGGATGCAAAGGAGAAAGGGGATGCTCAAAGAGGAATTACACCAACAAATGAGAGAAGAAGGTATGAAATAGTATTAACTACTAGTACAATGTAATAATGCACTAATTAGTGATCTTTATATCTATATCATCTAACATATTTCAAACTTTTCATAGGTTGCAGGACACATCAAAGGCAACAAAGGCCAAGCTGCAAAAGATTGGACATCACAAACTTGGCTCTGGTGGATATTTCAAAATTAAAGCACGAATTGTAAGTAGAAGTAAATGAATTCTAGAGAAAAATTATTTATAAAATGCAAATAATTTTGTTTAATGAAAAAATGCAGGGCTCTAAATTTAATTTAGAGGCCATGATAGAACACAAAAAAATTGCATTCAAGGAAGGCTATCAAGTCATGGTTGAACGCCTATGCCAAGCTTCCATTGGCCCAACCCAATAGTCTCCTGCATCATGTGAATAGGTAAATATGCCAAAAAAAAAATATTTGAAATTGAATACTTGAGCAACAATCTATTTGATAATAATGTGCATGGCATTGTAATGCAGCCTCCTAATCATAACATAGATCCTACGCCGCATGATGAAGCCCCTGATGTGCATCGTAGTGTCACTGGAGGTGTTCATTTACTATTAAAAATTAATTATGTAATTATTAATATAATTTAACATCTTAAATTGAAATTGGTGTAACCTTTTTTGTGTACATTTTAGAGGATACAGAATGTCATGCTGAACGAGTGGAGGATGTTCAGAGTGATCACCATGTAGATCATGTGGCACATTCAGGTAAAGAAAATCTATATTTTGTTATTTTAAATTAATTTTTTGATTTATAGTTCATTTACTTAATTAAATACTTGTAATTCACTAATAGAAAATGGTGTGAATTTAACTCATGACGTAGTTGTTATTGCAGTGAACCCCCCTTTGGCACAGTGGCCTCCTATTCTTGAATAGATGAGGAGGAGACATGCATTGGCATTAGAATCAGTAGAGGAGGGGAATGACGAGGACATTAATCTTCCTCTTAGAAGTTACCTTAAAAAAACAACAAGAAACCCAAAAAGAAATGATTATAATTAACATTTTTTGCTAATGAAAGAACATTGTCTTAATGGATGTAATTTTGTACTAGTAATGTTGATGAATGATGTGTTAATGAATTATTCATGAATGTTGTGTGTTAATGAATTATTCATGATTGTTGTGTATTAATGAATTTTATGTGTTAATGAATGTTATCATGTGATTATAATGATTGAATGTTATATTTAAAAAATGAATGAATGTTATTAGATGTTAATGGGGAATTTAGAGTGATGTTAGGGGGGGGGGAGGGGCCAAATGAGATTCCACCTTCATGTGGTTGGCCTCGTTAAGTAGAGAATATTAAACTATTCTCGAAACCAAGTGAAGCTCAAACTAAACCAATGACATAGATTCAACATGGTCAAAAACACCTTCTTCTTATTCCATATTATTTATCATTCACTTTAAGAAATATTTTACTTCTTAAACATGCTCATCAACCAATCTACATCACCATGTTCATCAAATTAGATTTATAGATAATAAAGTGAACATAATACAGACAAATCTAGAAAGGCCAAATGAACATAATTACTCTTAGACATTTGTAAGCAAGCATATCATGAATAGTGAACATAATTACAGACATGTATCTCTCTATAATTATTTTATATTATAATGTAATGCAGGTTTAGGTAACTTTTAGTGAATTGATTTGTGTTGTTTTCATGACTTTTCCAGCCAATCAATTGAAAACTTCACAGACATTGATAGGCTTTTGGCTTGGCCTTTTGACAAGGTCTTAATTACCTAATAATAATGTCTTCCAACATAAAATCTGTCATACTTTGTAGCATCGAAGATGGGTCAATAAAACAAGGCTATTTTTCAAATTATTTGAGTAGGACAGGCAATTGTGAAAGTGGGATTTAAAAAACAAGACAAACTTTGCCATGGCTTATTAGTCTAAAGTCAAAATTCCAGCAAGAACTCTTATAGCTATCACAGAAATCATCTTCAAAACAATTGTTCTTGGCTGGTTTTAATGCAACTAAAAAAGTTTCATCTTCTAAGAATGTTCAAGGAAAGTCATCTTCTTCATTAGGGCCTAAGGAGCTCAAGCAAGTCAAGGCAAGTGTTAGTGATGGTTGTGTGAGAGAAAGGTGATTATTTTCTTATTTTAATGTTTTGTAATAATATCTGGTATAATAACAAGTATGGTTGAGTTTTTAGATTTATATGTATGCTAGAGAAATTTAATAACAAGGGGAACAATATTCTAGACTTCTTATTTCATAGCAGCATCCAAACATTTGGATTTCAGAGGTTTAATTAGGTTTGCACATCAGTGGTGAGTGCATGTGTTTATATAAAGCATATACTTATGAAAGTTTTATTACTTATCTTTCTTCTAGTTCTCTCTGTTTATCTCTTTGAATATGTATTTTTTCATCTGTCACTCCCTTTTCTTGTTTCTTTTTATATTTCATTGAAACTATCCATTGATGATTACTCATCACTCTTTTCTGGGATCATTTAATTTTGAGTTTTTTCCATTACTTAGCAATTAACTCATTTTTTTTACTTGTAAATGGATTCAGTTGGAAGAACATCTGAGTAGTGGGAATGCACCTAAATTATCTGGTAAGTCAGATCAAGAAACATTCTGAATTGAAGGCAAACACAATTTTACCTTCAATAGCTAATGGAGCTTCAAATGGAAAATGTGAGCGTGCATCAAGTTTTAAAGATAAGCTTAAAGTTAATAGTGACAACCAAGCAAGTCAAAATGAAGTTCATCATTACAGGTATCTTGCATTCTCAATATTTGGAGCATTATTAAAAGCACTGTTATAAAAATTTATTATTGTTATGACCCTTTATGCATATCAACACTCTATCACTAGTTTTTTGCACACTTTACTAATCATTGTTATGTATTGCTAATGCATTATAGCAACATTGTCTTTAAGCCCACTTGACCATTATTTTTGCCACAACTATCTTCTTTCACTATGGCTTGTTGCAATAAGGTTCTTATGATTGTCATTTGATGTCCTTTTGGCCTCTAATTTTCCCCATATGATACTTTTACTGTGTTCCTATTAGGTATCTTTTTTTTCTCTTTATGAAAATCTTTTACAAATTCACCATGCTATTCATGATGAAAAAATAATAAAATGATACCTCTATATTATGGTTCTTGTCATCCCTCTCTAAAATGTGACCCCTCTATCAAAACAAAGACTCCATCTCTATTCTTGAAAACATGCCTTCATCATTTCTTGGGACGGTGCTTTAACATAGTTCCTAGATAATTGTGACTGATTTTTTTTATGGCCTTCGACCGATATCGTTGACTTTGCTACATCAAGAATGGTGAAAAACTCATCTTCCTTATGGATCCTATCATTTCATTATTTTGTATCAATGTTTGTTCACCATTGACTTTGTATAGCAAAACCCTTGAACAATCACTATTTTTTCACTTCCATTACATTTTTGTCCTACATTCATTGTTATTGCAACATTACTTACTACTATTCTTACTACACTCTTCACATTCTAAAAAAAATCATTGTTTTATAACCTTCAGCACATCTTTGTTCTTTGATTGTGAATACCACAATGTTCTTTGACAATGTACACATCATTGTTTTTTGAAACCTCTTTGTTCATTTTCAATCCATAAAAACTGATTTGTTTGTATGTCATTTTCCTTTAGACATTGAACACCATTGCTTCTATACAATGAGAATTGTCTTCATAGCACTAATTTTGTCAGTTTGGCTGCTCTTTCTTGTTACTTAATAACAATGATTTATTTTTACTTCAATCATTTTGATAGTCATGGCACTTATTGATACCCCTGTGACAAGGAATGGCACTACTTTGTGACCTTATTCACTTCCCTTAATTCATTTATTGTTTGCATTGAGCAATGTTTGGCCAATCATGCACTATAGTAGCAAAACTACTATTTTGATCTTTCTTGCTTTGTCAATAATAGTATTTTTGTCTTTGAATCATTGTCTTAATTATTTCATAAATGTATCCCTTTGACTTAGGGGATGAGTTTCTTGTCCTTTTGACAGTGACTATCATTGTTCTCTAATAGTGCTCTTCTAGTGTTCCCTCACTATTTTATCTTTCTTGGTCACTATTTTGTATTCCTAATCGTTGTCTTTACCAACACTGTCTCACACTACTATCTTTAGCATTGTTCTTGACTAGCATTAAACATTCCTTCAGACTAATAGGATCCGCATATCTCTTTTCCTTCATGACACCATCTTTCCATGTATATTGCTCAATATCAGTGTTATAATGCAATGCCACTATGTTAAAAACCCTTTAATCTTAGGTATTATTGTATCACTGCTATTATTGATTATCACTGTGACATTAAACAACATTGTTTTGCATCTTATAGTTTGATGAAATGGAATTCATTATAGTAAGCTTTTTTGAAAAAAAAATCAGTAGCTATTAAAAACCTTATGGTTAATGAGCTACCAGATGATTTTGATGAAGACACAATTCCAAAGCACTAAATTTATGTATTATATCATTGACATAATGTTTTTAAAAATGCTTCTTTTTGCTTGTTTCTCAATGAGGATTAGTCAAATTTTTTATACCAATTGGTTGATCAAATGACCAAAACTGTTGTTGATGTAATTGTTGTAATTTATTCTATTGGCCCTAATTAAATTATGTCATTGGCCATGATTACTATGTAAATAATTAAATCATAATATTGCTATGCTTAATTTTATAATATATTTTATTTTAAAAAAAATATTATTATTTGTCGCTTTTGGATGTCTCAATACTAGTCATTTCGATGACAATGCTATATGTTCAATGACTACTCCGACCAACTTTCGTCGAAAGTGAGACAAACCTTCCTTGGCATTTTGACGAGAATGTTGAACCCTCAACAATAATTGCGACCCTAAGTCATTGCAATTTCCACGGACATTGGTCGCATAGATGGAAAGTATGATCGATAATGCTTCCAGGTTGAAGCAATTATTTCGACGACAGGTCCGTTAATAATTCAACCACTATGGACGTCAAAATTTTGACATTGTTTTACTGTATCAAAAATTTGACTAATCCTCATCGAAAAATAACCTAAAATTTATGTGGAGCCTAATCAAACTTTTCCACGGGGTCAAGGGGTAGAGCCCCTTGCGGGGTCCTGGGGCTTAGGGTTTTGAGATTCATTGTATGAGGGATTATGGTAGCTTCTTGCAGCGGTATTGAGTTGCAAGTTTCAGATTGTAATCGCTGGATAATAATAAAGATATTGGACTCACTGTTGGTGGATGTAGCCCAGGGATTGGGTGAACCACGTTAAATTCTTTGTTATTGTGTTCTCTCTTGTTTGTTAATATTTGCATTTTTTTATTATTATCCTAGCACCTAGTATGCCTTATCACGTGCTAGGACCCCTAGGGAGTCCCCATGACCCCTTTTGACACATTTGAACACTCAAGTGTGTTCGAAGGGGTCTTAGGACCCCTTCGAACACACTTGAGTGTTCAAATGTGTCAAAAGGGGTCATGGGGACTCCCTAAGGGTCCTAATGTGTGATAAGGCATACTAGGTGTAATACCCCAAAATTGGCACCTATTTAATTTCATCAATTTTGGTGCATTATCTCAATTTTACATCACCAAAGTCCTAGTTCCCTAGGTAATTTTCTCTCTCCTATCTGACTTAATTTCACTTGATGTCAATTGCAAAGACCATAAATTGCAATAATCAAATGCTAAATTAATTCCTAAAGTCTTTGACTTAATTGGCTAAATTACCCCTATGATACATTAATTTAATTGTAAAGTCCTATGCGCTTTAAATTAAATTAAATCAAACCACCCTCTTTAGCTAATTACCCATAAAAAGGAATTAATAATTGCTTGTTATTTGAATGGACACCTTTTTCTTGAATTAATAATTTGAGATATTCGAAAGGTCCTCATGTGGCATTTTCCATTCTTTTAATAAAGTAATTCATGCTTATTTGTCCAAAAGGGATATGAAGGGTCAGGAGTTTCGAATCAAGAAACTCTTCCTCCTCCTCTTGGCTCTTCTTTTTATTTGACCTCTTTTTCTCATTCGGGAGGACAATTTTTGAGAGTAAAGGCACTATAGTGAATTTTTGATTGAATTTCAAGCTTTCATTTGCAACTAGTTTAATTTCTCATTCTAGTGTAATTGCATTTTTCATTTAAATTAAATTTGCTTAATTGTTCTTAGATTAAGATCATTTTTATTCCAAAATCAACTAAAAAAAATCTGCATTTCATGTCTTCTTTCAAGTATTCTTAGATTAATTGCATTCATCTTAGTTTGATTCTAGCTTTGCATATCATCTTTATGGCTTTCTTGGAAAATCCTCCGTTGTAGTAGCGGTCTGATGGTTGTTGGTTCTCCAATCTGAGAGCAATTATACACCCCTGCCTGCATAGGAGGCAACAGGTCGCTTCCTCATGAATTTCGGATTGAATAATTCATATTCTCTTCGTAATTTGACCATAGGAGTAATGACTATGTTGCGTATGTGGTTGATTTAGAGGTCACATTCAAGCACACACATTTTGGCGCCCACCGTGGGGTAGAAAGATCAATTTCTGGCCTCATTATCATTTTTTTTTCTGACAGGAAATTTTGCTCTGCTGTGCGTCCGTACTGTCTATGTACGGATCTTTGCGCGAGAATCCAGAGCGTCCCGCGCGAAGTTTTGCTCCTGTAGCACTCTTTCGTGTGAAATTTTACTGTCTCGCCCCAGAGTTTGCACTTTCTCGCACGCATTGGAGTACTTCCTCGCGCGAGATTTTAGTTATCTCGCGTGGTATACTGCACTTTCTCGCGTAGATTTGTACTTTCTCACACGAAGTTATATTACAGTTTTTTTTCCAGTTTCCAGTTTTCTTGTTCTTTCTGCTCTTAATTTCTGATAACTTCTGATAACTGTTGATTTTTATCTCTCTGATATTTTCCAACATTAACAGTTTCTGCAGGACGCTTGTCAAAGAATTTGAAAACATACTAATGGTTTGATTGCAGGACGAATAATTGAAGATCGCTAAAACGTTGTGTTTTTTTTCTGATTTTACTCACATAGTATAAATAGGGCTCCGTTAAAATTTCTTGAGAATTTTGATAGTGAGTAGGAATTTTGGCTCTTCATTACATGGAGGTGATGACCATGAATGAATCCGGAATTCTAATGATCTTACTAATATGACGAATTCTTGGGGAAGCGGAGAAAGTTAGTGAATCTTTAACATTTCTATTCATCAGGGAATTATGCTCTTCTCTCCTTGAGAGAGTATCAGAAACCCAAAAGCGTATAGATTTGGTGAGGTGAAACTAACTCAATGATGAACTTTCTTGATGTGTTTGGGTGAGGAAATGGGATAGAGAAGTATGCTCTTCTCCCTTTGGGAGAATCAGAAAATCAGACTCTCGAATCTAAACCAAATCTAGTGTCACCTTTAGAGGGCCTGCCGGTATTGAACCTCCGGGAACGACCCAAGTGAGTACACACCTATTGCCGGTGATTCCACCTCACTATAATAAAGAAAGTTTTGTTGAGTCTAAAGACTCCAAAACCATGGTAACTTCCTTTTCATGACTTTGACGATCATCATGGAAAGGCCCTGTCTATTACACTGAGCGGCGCCGCTCCAAGCCCTGCTTGCGGGGGTGTGTGATTTTCAGGTGTTGGTGTGGCTGCGAGGCCTCAACCCTATATCAGGGGCACCGAAGGTTATTGTGAATGGAAGCCTAGTAAAAAACCTTCTTAGCTAGTGGCCTACCCAGTTCATCTCCGAAAGGAGTCATTATCTTTGCGCAAGGAGGGGGAAGAATCTCTCCGTATGTTTATCATACACAGATTCCCATCATAGGCATACACCTGGACGTTTGGAGGTGGTTGCGACACTGGCCCCTGCTACAAGGGTAACCTTTGAACGTACACTGTTGAGTCCTTGGAAACACCGAAAACATGGGCGCCCTCTAGGGGGTGACACGGCTGTGTGAGGTGCATGTATGCATTCAAGCAATGGGGCAAAGGTTTTGGCTTCTCACCATTTTTTTTGTAGGACTAGGCTATGTGCTTGTTATTGAGTCTTAAACATTGTCCATACATTATCAAACAAAGACTTCCCTGATGCTATCAAGTTGCTTTGTCCTTGATAGGTCTGTTAATGACTACTTTTTGCTTCACAAGTGCTTGATCTAAAACCATTGTGTCTTTAAACGAATGCTTAGAATCCTAAAACGAGTGTGTTGATTAAACAATTCTATCAACCTGTCAGGAAATTGGATTTTCTGTCAGACATCAGTTCAGACTGTACCTCAAAATTCAACTCAAACTTCAAAAATTGCATCAAAACTGTCAGATTTTGTCTGTTTCCCGCGCGAGCTTTTAGCTTCAGAGCACTTCCTCGCGCGAGATCATATTTTCTCATGCGAAGTTCTGTGTTCTCTCACGCGAGCTGTCATTTCCTCGTGCGGTAAGGCATTTTCTCACGCGAACCTGTAGCGCAGTTTTCCAAAACAGAGACCTATTTGCAGTTCACTGTTTGACTTTTTATCTGGTCTGCTTTTTGTCTGGGGTCTATTTTTTTTGCTTCCCTGTTGTTTACCATCAGAAACTGGTTGTGTTGAGTTAGGAATCGATCGACCTTTGCTTTGGTTCGTGTTGTCTCTTATCTATTCATCTTATCTCTTTATGCCTTTTGTACCTCGCTTTGCGGTTGTCTTATCTCGGCTGTTCTAGCCATCTCTTTTTGACAATTCGTACCAGGTCCATCTTGCATCTTGGCTGTTCTGGCCATTTATCTCTTTTTCATTATCTTAGAGACAGAACCTAGCTTTATCCCGAATCTTTGTTCATTACATCTTCATCTATGACTGTCACGACTCGAAGTGGTAAGACTTATCCTATCCAGAACGCTGATCAAGGTCAAAGTAAATCTCATAATCAAAACATAGGTCATTTCCAATTTGTTGAGAAGTCTAAACTTTGTAAGAGTTCTTCAAATTCGTCATTAAGCACTCCACAAGATAATTTGTCTCAGACATCTCCTCCGGTTTTCCAAGAGTGCTTTAATCCTTTATTTTCGCAATCTAGTTCGTCACACCAAGAACAAGACAACTCTTATTTTCAAAACAATTCATTGTTTTGTGGCTTTGGGAGATCATTTCCTCGGACGGAACCCATTATTGAAACTATTGATCCCACTGAAGATAGTGATTCATCTGAAGCTATTCACACACCAAAAGTTACATTGGCTGCACCTTTTCGACATCGTTCTCATCACTTTACTGAAGCTTCAATTGCAGCACAAATTCGTCTTGACAAGATGGGAACCAAGAACCCATTTGACTTTCAATCAAGCCAATACGGTCAAACTTATAATCAATACCATGGTCAATCTTCTCATGACCAAAATCAGACTCATCACAATCAGTCTCATAATGACGATCAATCTCACAACAAAACTCAAGCTGATCAACAAGCAGCATATAACTATCGCCCTCCTCCTTATGATCAAAATCAAGATGATCAACAAGATCACACACAAAGCATATATGAGACTCTTGGTAACGAGGATGATGTAATTACTCAGAATGATATAAATGCTGCGAAAGCTAACAAGAATCTCATTAAAATGATGGAAATTATTCTTTTGGAAGATAAGGAAAAGTATTTTCTTGAGTTGGCTAAGCAAGGAGCCAAACTACCGTCGAATTTCCAAGTGGAAACTATTGTAGCTAAAGAAGAAGAAACTGAAACCGCTAAGCTACAAAAGATGATTCAAAGTATGCAAGATCAAATTACTCAACTGACAAAAGAAAAGGATAAGCCCACACAACAATTTACATTGGAGAATATATGTCCTTTTCCTTTTGATAAGAATGTTTACATGCCTCCTTTTCCAAGAGGAGTAGAGTTACCCAAATATGACAAGTAAATGGGTACAACTGATCCTCAAGATCATCTAAGAGAGTTTGGCGCGCTATCCATGGAATTCATGCACGATCAAACGTATCTTATGAGACTCTTCCCCCGCAGCTTGGGTGGGCCAGCTATGGAATGGTTTTGCCGATTACATCATGGTATTCAAACTTTTGACGAGTTTGCCAATCTTTTTCTTCAGCATTATTCTCACAACATCCAACACCCTGTCAATATTCATGACTTGTGTAATTTGAAACAATGACAGGGAGAACCTTTCTTGTCTTTTCTCCAGAGGTGGAGACAACTTTGTACAAAGTATCCTCGTAAATTGGCTGAATCTGAGAAACTTGATATCTTTTTAGACAACCTTCTTCCAGACTTTGGATATCAAGTACAATTACAAGGTCCTTTGACATTTGACAGCATGATCAAACAAGCTGTGAGGATAGAAGCCTTTATGGTCAAAAAGGGAGAATTAATTCTGAATAAAGACAATAAACAAGGATTCTCAACGAACAAGGATAAAGGGAAGTCTGTAAACAAGAATAGAGAGGTGGTAAATGATGGAGTGGTCGATAATGTCACCGCAAAGCCTTCAAAGCCTATCTTTAATCTTACTTCTAGCATACAAGCGGCTAAGGCTGTCGAAAAGAATACAACAGATAATCAGCACAGTTCAAGATTTTCTAGAAATAAACCATGGGCTCCTCGACCTAAGTGCAATTTCACTTCTTTGGGAGAGCCTCTTGATGTAGTCTTTAAAACTCTCATACAAAATCAGATTCTCACTCCTTTGGACAAGCGAACTTATGACCCACAACCAAGACCTCACTGGTGGAATGACAATGATTATTGCGACTATCATCAAAATATTGGTCATAAGACATCCACTTGTCTTCAGTTGAGACATAAAGTTCAAGATTTGATTGACAGCGGTGATATTGTTGTGGATGGTCATAATAAGAATTCTGATCATCAGGCATTTAAAGATCCTTTTCCTCCTCATGAGAAAGGAGAGTCTTCTACAACTAAGAACAACAATGCTAAGGTGAATTACACTTACCCTTCTACCGATAATGTTATTAACATGATTGAACCTATGGGAGTTGAATATTGTGATGTGATCACTTTTAAGGGGAGTGGTGATGCTCCCAAGCCTAGAGTTCCTTTCATCTTACGAAATTCCACATCTTGTTCATCTGAATCTAAACAAACTCAAGATTGTGCAACTGTTGTCACTCGATCACGTGGAAGAGTTGTTTTGAAAGGTCCTGATCCTCCGAAGCAAACTGTAGACAAGGATACTTCGAGACAAAGCACAGACAAGGTTGCTCCGAGACAAACGATGGATAAGATTACCACTGGCCCTACCAATAAAGCTTCTAAATTGACTCCCACATCTAGTGTTACTAGTTATAGTATCTTAGATCAACTCCAGCGAACCAATGCTCAGATTACTATTTTTGAGTTGTTAAAAATCTCACCTGCTCATAGGCAAATTTTGGATAAAGCCCTCGCTGAAGCAAATGTCCCCAAGGATCTTGATCTAAACCGGTTCCAATCTATGGTGGGTCACTTGACCTCACCACATTATTTGTCCTTCTCAGAGGAAGATGATCATTCTTTGAACCACCCGCATAATGCTCCCTTACACATAGAGGTTATGATAGGTCCCAAACGTGTCTGTCGTGTGCTTATTGATAATGGCGCTGGTCTTAACATTTGTTCTGCTACATTGCTCACCCAGCTAGGTTATGATGAGGACTGCATAGACTCCCGTAAGATGATTACCATAAAAGCTTATGATGAAGAAGAATGCAAGTCCCAGGGTTTAGTTGTGCTACCTATCCGTGTAGGTCCTGTTGAGAGAGATGTTACTTTCCAAGTGCTCGACATTCCTTTAGCATACAATATTTTGTTGGGTAGGCCTTGGATTCATGAGATGCAGGCTGTTCCATCCACATATCATCAATGCATCAAGTTCCCATTTCACGGGGCGGAAGTCACTGTACCCACAAACACCAATCTCTCTTGTAATACTCTCATGCAAACTACAGATAGCTTTGTTCCTGCCAATAGGGACTCCACTGAGTTCTATGACACTAAGCTTAGAGAAATGGAGCAAACTTTGAAAATTAAAGATACGGGCATGGGAGAATATCAAATAGAACCTATGCTATCTCTAGCAGCTTTACCTCCCTCTCCACGCCTCTATGGGAAACCTTCGGAAACTCATGGACTTTCTGATAATCTTCCTCAAACAATCTATGATGGTGCTTTTTTGCGAGCCTCCATACCTTTAGAAGATGAAGATGAAGATGAAGAAAGAGCTATCAAAGCTTGGATCTATAAAGGAAAGGAGATATCTGAAACAACTACTCCTCCAGAGTTAGAACAAGAACCTTATAGTGAAGGTTTCAAAATCATGAAGCGCTTTGGATACAAGGGAAGTGGTCCTATAGGGGTAAATGATAATGGATTGTTGAAGCCTATTGAAGCTGTAGGTCGTAGCCCAAAGGACACTACTGGCTTAGGCTTTAAAAAGACTCCCTTTCATTTGGGGACCAAGACATTTATGTTGGCTCCTATGTCTAATTCCAAGCTTGAACCTGAGCATGAACAAGAAATTGAAGATACCACTCCAAAGATGAATCCAGAAAATAGCTCTGATGAAGATACATTTCCGTATCCTATCCCTTTGGATATTGCAAAACTCCTTGCTGAACCTGATGAGCCTATCATACCTGTTCATCTGGTAGAGACTGATACTGAGACGTGCTCTGAGGCTGATTCTAAGAAAACTTCTTCAGTACATCAAGTTACATATGAGGAATGGAAAGCAGCATTAAATGATGATCCCAATTTTATAGGTGAGCAATATAGGCCACCATATTTTCAAAAATACTATGAACAAGAACAACTTCAGCAAGCTGTCAATGACAGAAGGAATAATAATGAGACTAATGATGCTGTTAATGAAATTCCTACATCAAGTACGGACTCACATGAATATGAGTTCGACTCTACATCCGATGCCACTTATGATGTAGACATAGATACTGTTCATGAGTATGAAAGACTCCTCAAAGTAGGTGAAGGGTCTGGCGCTAGAACACAAGAATTTGATGTTGTAGATGTCGACTTGTCTTCCGCTTCTGACGTAGGATCTCATAGGGATTCGAACACTCCTCTGGACGAGACTGCTCTAGCTCTTGACTTGCTTGTTAACGCTTTTGAGGGTTATACCGTGAACGCAGTTGAACCAGCCACTACTTCCCTTTCACTTCACCGTCCTGATCTAATAAACTGGAACTCCCCTCTCGCATCCAATGAAGTCCTTACGTTCCAGAATGATTATGAACTAGCCTGTTACCTCCATGCTCTTGAACCTATAATGTCTTCCACCAGCGAATAAAACATCAGCATGACAGAAGGGGATATCAAGTATCTTAGTCAAAAAATAAAAAATAGAAAAAATAAGAGCTCTGATGGTGAAAACCACTTTGTGGCAGTATCAGAGCCAAAAATAGTAAAAATAAAAGACGTATCTGAGGGTGAAAACCTCTCTGAGGTGCCCAAGGATGAGATACTTGATACTCTACCAAGCCATTTTCAGGAAAGATCATCAGTTCTAATTGAACCGACACAGCCGGTGAACTTGGGCACTGAGGCTACTCCACAGATTATACATTTAGCACAGTCATTATCTGCTGAAGAAAAAGAAGAGTTCACTAGATTCTTCCAACGCAAAAAATAAACTTTGCATGGGGTTATTCTGATATGCCTGGATTGGATCCCAATCTAATCATGCATCATTTGTCCATTGCACCAGATGTCAAACCTGTTAAGCAGAAGCTTCGAAAGATGCACCCTCATGTGGCACTATTGGTTAAAACTGAACTAGAAAAGCTCCTTAAAGCTGGTTTCATAAGAGCAATTGATTATGCCAAATGGATTTCAGACATTGTTCCAGTTACTAAACATGATAAGTCCATTTGTGTGTGTACAGATTTCAGAGATCTCAATAAGGCATGTCCAAAAGATGATTTCCCACTGCCTAATATTGATATACTAGTAGACATGACAGCAGGATATGAGATGTACTCCTTGATGGATGGCTTCTCTGGCTATAACCAAATTAAAATTGTGCCAGAAGACCAAGAAAAAATTGCCTTCACATGTGCTTGGGGCACTTTCTGCTGGAATGTTATGCCTTTTGGGCTTAAGAACGCCGGAGCAACATATCAGCGAGCTGTTACTACTATCTTCCATGATATGATGCACAAAACTATGGAGGACTATGTAGATGATACTTTAGCCAAGAGTATGCAGCGAAGAACTCACCTTGAAGATTTGGGTCCCATCCTTGACCGCATGGAGCAGTTTAGCCTTAGACTTAATCCCAAGAAATGTGCATTTGGAGTCACTTCTGGAAAACTCTTGGGTTACATTATCTCAGCCAAAGGCATAGAAGTCGATCCAGAAAAAGTTCAAGCTATTATGGACATGCCTCCTCCTAAGAACATAAGTCAGATGAGAGGTCTACAAGGAAGGTTGCAATCCATTCGGCGGTTCATCTCACAGCTAGCTGATAAGTCACAGCCATTCACTAAAACTCTGCATAAAGGTGTCACCTATGAATGGAACGAGGAATGTGACAAGGGACTCAATCAAATAAAACAATATCTTGCCAATCCACCCATTTTGATGCCTCCTATCCATGGGAAGCCACTTATACTGTATATTTCAGCCACAAGTACATCTTTGGGTGCTCTCTTAGCTCAAGAAGATCAGAACAATAAAGAAAGAGCTATTTATTACATCAGCAGAACATTGGTGTCCTATGAAATGAACTACTCTGTTATTGAAAAAGCTTGTCTAGCTGTAGTGTTTGCCTCACAGAAACTGCGACATTATATGTTGGCTCACACTACAAAGCTTATTGCAAAAATTGACCCGCTAAAATACTTATTAAGCAAGGCTGCTCTCACGGGTAGGTTGGCTAAATGGGTCATGATCCTCAGTGAGTTTGATATTGAATATGTGGAAAGGAAAGCTATTAAGGGACAAGCAATTGCTGATCAGTTGGCAGAGGCTCCTCTACATGATCACCAACCTTTGAACATTGAGTTTCCAGATGACTCCATTCTGCATCTCACACATCAGTCTTGGAGTATGTTTTTTGATGGCTCATTCACTCAACAAGGATCAGGTGCGGGTATTCTGTTTATAACACCTCAATGCTATTCTTTGCCCAAGGCCTACAAAATGATGTTTCCTTGCACCAACAACATAGCTGAATATGAGGCTCTTATCAATGGTATGAAATTAGCCCTTGAATGGCGTATAGATGAGCTCCAAGTCTTTGGCGATTCTCAGTTGATCATTAATCAAGTTAATAATGTATATCAAACAAAGGATGACAAGCTAATACCCTACAAAAGAATGGTGGATGATCTTAAGTTATACTTTGCACATATTTCCTTCCAGCAGATTCCAAGAACAGATAATAAGGCGGCTGATGCTATGGCTACTTTGGCCTCAATATTACAAATGCCAGAAAATGACTTCAGGCATGAATTCCTGGTGGAAACATTATGCTACCCTGCCTATGACAATCCTGAATCCAAGATGATCTGTTCAGTCATTGGACATGACTCATCCCACTACCACCATATTTACTCTTATCTTCGGGACCAAATTATCCCCGATACCTATACCTAGAATGAGAAACGTCACCTCATTCGTACTGCTTCACGGTATGTTCTTATAGCAAATGACTTGTATAGACAGGGCCTAGACGGTACTCTACTTAGGTGTCTAGAACCCGATGAGTCCAAACGTGCGTTAGCTGAGGTACACGAAGGTATTTGCGGCTCTCATTCGAGTGGTCTGACGTTAGCTCGTAAACTTATTAGAGCTGGATACTACTGGCCGGATATGGAAAAAGAAGCTGTCCAATATGTCAAGACTTGCAAGCAGTGTCAATATCATGGGAATCTGATCCACGCTCCTGCTAGGGAGCTCAGTCCTCTCATTAGTTTTTGGCCATTTCAACAATGGGCTTTTGACTTGGTTGGTCAGATACACCCTTCTTCTTCAAGAGGACATAAATTCATAATCACTGCTACAGATTACTTTACCAAATGGGTCGAGGCAGTTCCTCTGACTATAGCTGATGGAAGGACTATTGCTAAGTTCATTTTGAACTATATTATTTGCAGATATGGCGTACC
This sequence comes from Chamaecyparis obtusa, assembly GCA_027943335.1. Classification (NCBI taxonomy): domain Eukaryota; kingdom Viridiplantae; phylum Streptophyta; class Pinopsida; order Cupressales; family Cupressaceae; genus Chamaecyparis; species Chamaecyparis obtusa. The sequence goes on along the minus strand of BSBK01004315.1, from coordinate 299,416 downwards.
TTCATCTATTATCACTGACAATGGAGGACAGTTTAAGAACAAATATTTGACAGACTTATGCACTAAATTTAGGATCATTCAGCATTGGTCATCTATTTATTATCCTCAGGGTAATGGACAAGCAGAAGCTTCTAATAAGACAATCCTAAAAATTTTGCATAGAACAGTTCATAAATCTGGTAGAGATTGGCATCTCCAGATTAATCCGGCTTTGTGGGCTTACAGAACAAGTATCCAAACACCAACGGGAGCCACTCCTTTTTCCTTAGTCTATGGGGCAGAAGCAGTATTGCCAATTGAGGTCAAGATTCTGACATTGCGAATCTCTCTGAAGGGCCTCATCACTGATGAAGATACCAGAATATCTAGGTTGCAAGAGCTTGAATTATTAGATGAACGTCGGAGGGTGGCGTTCGATCATCTTCGAGCATATCAAAAGAGAATGTCAAAAACATATAACAAGAAAGTCAGACAAAGGGAATTCCAAGTGGGTGACCTCGTCTTGAGGGAGAACCCCAATAATCAGCAGCAGAGAACCTAGAAAGGAAAATTTGAACCAAACTGGCTTGGTCCATACATTATTACTGCAGCATTTGGATCTGGTGCTTATCGCCTCTCCACCACTGAAGGAGAGCAACTCAAAGAGCCTATCAATGCTCTTCATCTGAAGAAGTTCTACAGCTGAGACATTGCTTGTATGCTCATGTACATACTTATTGATCCTGAAAAAAATCCTAAAAATTGATATATTGCAAAAAATCCTAAAAATTGCAAAATGTCCTGAAAAAAATGATCATCTTAGTGAAAACCTGGCAAACAGGCGCTTTGATGTATCTATTATCCTAGTGAAAACCTGGTAAACAGGCGCCTTGATAATACAAAAAAAAATAGAAAATGTGAAAAATACAAAAAAAAATGAAAATATCAAAAATACAAAAAAATGAGATATTCAAAAAAATACAAAAAAAAATCAAAAAAGAGAAAAGTACAAAAAAAATTGAAAAAAAAAAATGTGCCATTGATGAAAACCTGGTAAACAGGCGTCATGGTAGCAAAAATAGAATCTCTGCCAAGATGGTGAAAACCTGGTAAACAGGCGCCTCTTATTTTCCTGAAGTAACATCTCATCTCAGCATCGCTTGGCTCTTAGTTTCCTGCTTTAATTTCCTTCCTTTCCTGCTTTAGTTTGTTTTCCCGCTTTCCTGCTTTAGTTTGTTTCCTGCTTTGGTTTGCTAGCTCATGCCTTGCTTTCAGTGTCTTCAAGATTTTGCTTGACTCTTCATAGATTGGAACTAGTTCACACTTGGGGGCACCTGCCTGGTCTAGGGGGCATTGTCCTATCACTTTCAGAAACTCTTTTGAGCATTGGTCGCTAGTGGTTCTCACTATGCTTGCCTGCGGATACCTAGCTTTCGTTCGACCTCTCACTTTTGGGACCTCTCCCTTACATCAATCACCAGTGATTCTCATTACGTCTGCCTATGGTCATTATCTCATTGAGACTTCGAATGTTATCTTTCTGAATCGACTTCAATCCGTTTGAACATGAACTTCAACTGAAACTAAAACTAAATGTGTGTTTCTTTGAGGCATGTTGAGCTTTGTTTTCTTTGAGTGTTTGTTTGTTTGCTTTCTTTTCTTTTTGCTTGTTGGTTTAGTTCCAATGATCCAAAGAATTCATTTAAGAGGGGTGTCCATTTGTAAGAGCCTCTATCTCGTATTGGATGGCCATGCGTACCTCAACTCCTTTTATATGGATGCTTTGGTGAGGTTGGTTCTTCTCCTTGTCTTTTGAGTGACTTCTTTCTGCTAGTGATGAAATTGTAAACGCTCGTCCTGTTAAGTGAACGTAAGGGTCACTGCGAGCAATCTTTGGCAAAAGAAAGAACTCCTGCGTGCTTGGTGTGTTTGTTCGCAAGAGACATTCAGGTCATTCTAGCATTTATGCTCTAATGCTTATGTTAACTTGCTAGATTAAAAGGAATAGGTGTTCAGGTCATTCTGGCTTCTTGTGCCTTGATGCTTACACCTTATTCCAAAAAATTTAAGACTCATGTCATATTCATATTCTCATGATAGCAATATTAGTAAGGATTGTATGACATCTTGCGATTGTCCGAACTTGAAAGGCTCTATGATGATAAATACGGTGAGTCCAACAACCAAGTCCTAGGGTTTGCATTTTCATTTTAAGCTTGCATCTTTAGCTTAGGCTTTGAACTTAAGATGATGCCTTATTTACTCTCTTAATAGTCTTCATCAAAGGCTCTCATCTATTGCCTCGGGTTCTTCTTGGTTGCACAAGTATCCGGTCTTCATTGTCGATCCTCGAACATATCTATCCTTTGATTAGTACCTGTTAAATATTGCTACAATCTTGCATGAGATGATTAGTATCATATCCATTGCATTTTATTTCCATCCATAAACTCGTTGCATCTGCATCAACATGTGTATCCGCTATAAGCATAAACCATTTATCTATCACTACATTGCATACATTTCTATTCATACATCTAAAGCATATAAGAGCACATCTCCTAAACATTATACATTCAAGCAATTTGCAACAAGTACAATGATATCAACGGAATCATCGATCTCATATATATATCTCTCGATCTAAATGTCATATATAAAGAGGTGCTACTCGAGCACAGTACCAAAACAACAAAAATGAGCTATGATACAATCAAGATCCACTCCCACTGGGAGGGGGTGGAGGTGGAGGAGCCTGTTGTCCTAATGTCTGCGGTGGTGGCATCGTAGCCTATGGAGGAGCCTGTGAAGGAGCCTGTGAAGGTCTCTATGGAGGAGCCTGTGGAGGAGCCTGTGAAGGAGCCTGTGGAGGAGCCTGTGAAGGAGCCTATGGAGGAGCCTGTGGAGGCACTAGGGGAGGAGCCTGGGGAGCCCTAGCATACTCAGAAAATGGCGGCACCTGCTCTGATATATCTGGAACAGCCCCACAGTATGCTGCATAGTAATAAGCCGCCTGGACGGCCTCATATCTCATCTCTAATCTCGAATGCGCTAACTTCGCCCGTAGCTGTCTAATCTCTGCATCCCTATCTGCTACTCAAGTCTCCTCTCGGATAAGACGCGTGTGAAAATCATCACGCTCACGCTGCACCTACCATACTCTCTCTCGGCTCTTCCTGAGAGCCTCTTGCACCTGTCCTACACCTGCTCCAGCTGCCACGTCTAGCATGTCAATATCCTCTCCCTGTGGTACCTGCTAGGATATATCAGCTGTATGTGGTCTCGTAGATCTTTGTTGTGTACCGCTACTCCCTACTCCGGGATCTGAGCCCATGGTCCTAGTAGGGATGCTCACCTATCCTGATCGGGGCCTCAACACTCTCTGCCCAGGTCTCTGCTGTGATGCCTACTGCTGTATAGGCTGCTCTCCCTGTGCCTGCTGATCCTGTGCTGCCTCCTGCTGCTACACAGCCTGCTGCTGTATAGGCTGCTCTGCCTACGCCTGTTGATCCTATGGTGCCTGCTGCTGCTGTGGTGCCTGCTGCTGTGCTCCTATGCCAACTGGATCTGTGAACCTCAGATGAGGCCGTGCAATCAACTGGTCCCTGTATGCAGGTGTCACCCCTGCATTGGTGACATCCACCATGTAATCCCATCGTGCTGGTGGGATGCATGACTCTATCGCGCATCGCCCTGGATCCAATCATGCATGCCACCCCTTCTTCTCCTCGTCAGAGAAGCGAGCGTAGGGGCAATACTCCTGTGAAATATCCTGCTGTCTGCCAAACTGACGCAGGACACGTGTAACCATGAATCTCTCAATCGTCTGAATGGTTCGTCCAATCAGTGGACGTAATACGAACATGGTAGTAAACTCTCTCCGAGCATCGTCCCAAGGCTCAGTAGCTATCCAAGGTCTCCAAACTACAAAAACCATGTCATCCAACTGTGCTCTCCACTGCTCTGTCTTACCCAGCAGGGGCTGGGTCATCACACCTGAATATCTGTAAATATAAGGCTCCAGCGCTTGTCGCGTATCATGGAATAGGGGTCTACAAATGGGGAGGTGCTCCCAGGCCCAGACCTGTAAGACAAAGACTCCTGCCGCCATCGATCTCGCACCTCTGTACACAATCTCATGCATCTCGTGATACATGTGTGCCAGCATACACTCCCCCCATCCAAATCTCACAGCTGGTCTGTCCAACATCCTCTGCAGCATAGTACCCCAACCACACTCTAGTCCATGCTAACCTCGATCAGGTACGAGGTAACAACTCAGAAATATAGCCAACATGACCTCGAATGGATGCACTCCACCATATCTGTGCACCAGATCCTCCCAGGAGATGGCCCGACCCATCACAAGATCATCCCTGAAGATAGTCCTCACGGCCACTGTACCCTGCCGTGGCTGTGTATTGTACTCAACACAAGTACCATGAATGGGTATCCGCAGGATCCTATATATGTCCTCGGTGGTCAGTGTCATCTCTCCCATCGAAAAATGAAATGTGTTCGTCTCCGAATGGAAATGCTCTACCAATGCAGTAAGAAGACCGTGATTCACCCGAATGTCGGGTAACTCACGCAAATATCCCAAGCCCAGAGCATCAATGTGAGCACTCTCAGCATCTGTCAGTCACTGAACTAATGTAGTAATAACTGGGTGATGTGCTCGAAATGCGATATCTGGAAAGTCAACCTGCATAGCAAATAACGACACTGGGTCAGTAACTCAATCATGTTGGTTTTCACTACTACAACAACAACTACAGCAGAGTATCTATCCTATGACAAGGCTCTACAAGACTTTATTTGGCTGATTTCATGCAAATCTGATAAAATTTGGCCACTTGCAACAGTCTTTCACATGAGAAAAGTGTTCCTTCGCGCGAGACAACTACCATTTCGCGCGAGAAAACTACCATTTTGCGCGAGAAATTCTCGCATTGACTACCTCTCTATCTCGCACGAAGTTCTATCCTTGGAGCTTGTTAGTTCGCGCGAGAAAACCACTTTATCATGCGAAACGAAACCTACCTTCGCGCGAGAGAACTACTTTCTCGCGCGATATTTCACACTTTTTACATTATGCTAATTTTTTTTTAAAAAAAATCTAACCTATCACGCTATACGAATTGAAATACAAAGCAGTTTATCAACTACTTACAGGTGCGTCATACTCCGGTGGCCGAGCATGTCGTCGAGAGCGCTCAAATCGGTGTGTATGTAGTGGCAGACCCTCCATTTCTCTATCTTAGAGCTCAGAATCACTAAAAGACAATGATGAATAATGATTTGAAAATGACTCCTCCGACCCTTATATAGCTTTTGACCTAATTTTTGAAAGTGCTCCATTTTCTTTGAAAATTGCACCCTTTGCTAAATCAACTATTCTGAATCCATTTTCGGGATCGAAATTGAAATCTGACATCTCTAAGTGGCTCAAAATTGCGTTTTAAATATTGGACTCCTTCTGGATCGGATGCTTGTGCAGTCAGTCTCCTGGTGTCATCTTCCTGCTAGATCCTCATCTTTGCATCATGTTCTCAAATCTTTTCTTCTTTTCATCAAGTCAACCCTAGTCAAAATTTGGTCAACTATGGTCAAACTTGGTCAACAGGACCTCTGCTTTGCGCCGTTTCACTTCTGTAGCTTCGCGAATCTGGTCTAATTGCTTTTGCTCTGCAATCTCTTGTTGTTTATCATCCTTCTCACATGTCATCTTTCGATTTCGCTCCCGAGGGGGCAGGATGATTACATCATTTGAATCTTGTCAAATCTATTCTTGAATCAGTCTGATTTGAATCATCAGTTCTCATCGCTAGGGGCATCTTGGTGCCTCGCATCTTGTTATCTTATCATCCATCTTTTAGGTATCTGAGCAATCTAACTCGGATCCTCAAGGGCCAAACTTCGTTCTGGAGATGGTTCTTGAAATCTTTTGGGTATTGGGGCAATCTAACCCTAATTCCTGGGCGTCAAGCTTCGTTCTGGAGATGATTCTCAAAATCTCTTTTAGACCGTTATCTGGGCAATCTAACCTGGGTCTCGGAGGACTAAGCTTCGTATTGGGGCAATCTAACCCTGATTCGGAGATAGTCCTAAATCTGCATCTTCATCAATTGGTATTGGGGCAATCTAACCCCGATTCTGGTTCTCTTTTAAGATCGTTGTCTTCGCAATCTAACTTAGACTTAAAAAAATTCATGCTTTGATCTGCTTTCATCTGTCACTTCAGACTATTCTTTGAATCAACACGTTGTTCGCACATCAATTCAAAGAGGGGAAAATGTAATACCCCAAAATTGGCACCTATTTAATTTCATCAATTTTGGTGCATTATCTCGATTTTACATCACCAAAGTCCTAGTTCCCTAGGTAATTTTCTCTCTCCTATCTGACTTAATTTCACTTGATGTCAATTGCAAAGACCATAAATTGCAATAATCAAATGCTAAATTAATTCCTAAAGTCTTTGACTTAATTGGCTAAATTACCCCTATGATACATTAATTTAATTGTAAAGTCCTATGCGCTTTAAATTAAATTAAATCAAACCACCCTCTTTAGCTAATTACCCATAAAAAAGAATTAATAATTGCTTGTTATTTGAATGGACACCTTTTTCTTGAATTAATAATTTGAGATATTCGAAAGGTCCTCATGTGGCATTTTCCATTCTTTTAATAAAGTAATTCATGCTTATTTGTCCAAAAGGGATATGAAGGGTCAGGAGTTTTGAATCAAGAAACTCTTCCTCCTCCTCTTGGCTCTTCTTTTTATTTGACCTCTTTTTCTCATTCGGGAGGACAATTTTTGAGAGTAAAGGCACTATAGTGAATTTTTGATTGAATTTCAAGCTTTCATTTGCAACTAGTTTAATTTCTCATTCTAGTGTAATTGCATTTTTCATTTAAATTAAATTTTCTTAATTGTTCTTAGATTAAGATCATTTTTATTCCAAAATCAACTAAAAAAAATCTGCATTTCATGTCTTCTTTCAAGTATTCTTAGATTAATTGCATTCATCTTAGTTTGATTCTAGCTTTGCATATCATCTTTATGGCTTTCTTGGAAAATCCTCCGTTGTAGTAGCGGTCTGATGGTTGTTGGTTCTCCAATCTGAGAGCAATTATACACCCCCACCTGCATAGGAGGCAACAGGTCGCTTCCTCACGAATTTCAGATTGAATAATTCATATTCTCTTCGTAATTTGACCATAAGAGTAATGACTATGTTGCGTATGTGGTTGATTTAGAGGTCACATTCAAGCACACACACTAGGACCCCTAGGGAGCCCCCATGACCCCTTTTGACACATTTGAATGCTCAAGTGTGTCCGAAGGGGTCCTAAGACCCCTTAAGACACACTTGAGCATTCCAATGTGTCAAAACAGGTCATGGGGACTCCCTTGGGGTCCTAACATGTGATAAGGCATACTAGGACCCCTAGAGAGTCCCCATGACTTCTTTTGAAACATTTGAATGCTCAAGTATATCTGAAGGGGTCCTAAGACCTCGTAAGACACACTTGAGTGTTCCAATGTGTCAAAAGGGGTCATGGGGACTTTCTAGGTGTCCTAAACTGTGATAAGGTGTACTAGGACCCCTAGGGAGTCCCCATGACCCCTTTTGACACATTTGAACACTCAAGTGTGTCCGAAGGGGTCCTAAGACCCCTTAAGACACACTTGAGCATTCCAATGTGTCAAAAGGGGTCATGGGGACTTCCTAGGGGTCCTAACTCATGATAAGGCATACTAGGACCCCTAGGGAGTCCCTATGACCCCTTTTGACACATTTGAATGCTCAAGTGTGTCCAAAGGGGTCCTAAGACCCCTTAAGACACACTTGAGTGTTCAAATGTGTCAAAAGTGGTCATGTGGACTTCCTAGGGGTCGTAACACGTGATAAGGTGTACTAGGACCCCTAGGGAGTCCCCATGACTCCTTTTGACACATTTGAATGCTCAAGGTTGTCTGAAGGGGTCCTAGGACCTCTTAAGAGACACTTGAGCATTCAAATATGTCAAAAGGGGTCATGGGGAATTCCTAGGGGTCCTAACACGTGATAAGGCATACTAGGACCCCTAGGGAGTCACCATGACCCCTTTTGACACATTTGAATGCTCAAGTGTGTCTAAAGGGGTCCTAGGACCTCTTAAGACACACTTGAGTGTTCCAATGTGTCAAAAGATGTCATGGGGACTTCCTAGGGGTCCTAACATGTGATAAGGTGTACTAGGACCCCTAGGGAGTCCCCATGACCCCTTTTGACACATTTGAACACTCAAGTGTGTCCGAAGGCATCCTAGGACCCCTTAAGACACACTTGAGCATTTTATTATGTCAAAAGGGGTCATTCCAGATTCTTTAGTGCTTCTAGTGAATCCAAATTTAGTTCTTATAAAGATGAGATGTTAGTGAATGACTTCTTGCTAATACTACTCTTCCACCAAATCCAGATTTCAGTCCTTTTGTGGATATACAGGCTCAATCGCGAGCCCATAGGATTGGCCAAGAGAAAAATGTGATTGTATATCAACTAATTACAAAATGTTCAGTTGAGGAGAAAATATTGCAATGATCAAGAAGAAAATTAACTATGGAAAATCTAGTTATGAATTCTATTAAGAATGAAACTATTAAGGAATTGCATGAATCACAAACCATGAAAATAACCTTCTGCAACAAAGAACATTCAAGCTATAGAATTTATTAACTCTAAATTTAAATGACTTATTAGCATTTATAGAAGAGATTTCATTAGCATCCATGGAAGAAATTTCTTTAACTTCAGACAAAATCATCTAAAAAAATTCATTAACTTCAGGTGAAATCATTTAAAACAGACAAAAACAAAATCGTATTACTCAAAAATGGTAGAGAAAGAAAATGAGATAAACCAAATTTATCAAATTCTTGCAATCTACAGCATCTCTCCGAGTGCAAAATGACAATCCATGGAGCCAAAATTATGGTGAAAATTAAATTCTTCAAGTAAGTCATTTAGAAATGCACAGAATACTGTAACGCATGATGATTTATAGAGAATTTATGATGGACTATGATGTGCAAAAGCCCGTAATCCCTGCCATATCTCAGAGCATTGATGAGAAGCAATGGTGAAAGTCTGAGATAGAGGCGGCGCCGACATTGAAGTGGCAAGACATTCTTCATAATATCAGGGAGGTGCCATCGAAACGGAAAGGCTTTCCTCATAATATCGTGTTGTCATTGATCTCTTCTTTAAATTTATTAATGTGGTCAATTCTACGGCACTTGCATAATTTCCAGTATAGCTGCTCATTTTACCAAACCCTTCCCCGCTCTCCATAATCTTTGACCGGTTCAAAGATCCATCTGGTTGTTCTTGTTTAACCTCCCAATGACTCTATTGAGCAGTCGGATTATCAACAGGTGTGGTACAATTGTCCGGTTCAACCAGAATCTATTTTTTATATGAATTTATAATTAAATAATATTTAATGTAAAATGTATATTATATATAATATTTAATATATATAATATATAATCTAATATATAGTTTTTAATATTAATATATATTAAATAATATTTAATGTAAAATGTATATTATATAATATTTAATATATAATTGATATTATAAATATTTAATATATCTAATATATAGTTTTTTATATATAATATATCATATGAAGGATGGAGAAATGGGAGGGAGAAAGTGGAGGAAAGGGAAAGTGAAAATTAAAAATTCTGCCGTCATTTTCGAGTACCCAAAAATATTGGGTACCCGATTAGGCTCGGTATTGCCTTGTGCACCAAACCTACATGGTCAACTATTGAAATGTCTCAAATACATGTTTTTCCCCTATTTCTCTGAGTTCCAAACTTTGACAATGTAGCCGATGACCCTTTTTTTCACCCAAATTTGATAAAATGAAAAGGGTATTTTAAGGATATTATCAGCTTTCTATCGATATAATTGTTATCAAATTTTGAATTTAGTAAGTAATTATTAGTTATTTTGTAATTGAGCTACCTCTAAAGTGTTGATTTATATACTGATTGAAAAATGACTATAACTTTCAAACAGTATAACATTTTTGAAATCCAAAAAATGTGTCACATTCTATGCTTCGCCTACTATAAGAAAAAAAATAAAAATTGAATTTTGTAAAGTTTTGAATGAGTTAAGGTGGTCAGACATGGAAGTTTTTTTTTTCTGAAAATGTTGTAGCAGAAAATTCATAATTAATTTTTTTTTGGAATAAAATTACAAAAAATAATGCATCACATCCGAGCATGAGTCTACTACTTATATATTAAATCTTATAAAAAAATATTATCATTTGATCATGATTAAGGTTGTCAGACATACACCTACTTCTTATTTTTTTCCTGAAATTTTTGTACTGCTGTATTGAAATCTATACTTTTCACCAATTATATTAATTTTTTTTTAGAAAAGGCCTAGTATTTTAGAAACTACATTCAATTTCCTACAGATTCTATTCTTACAAATTTTTGGTATTAGGTTGATAGCTAGTTCAAATTTTCACGTCATCTTGACTAACCCTGATTTGCTGATTTTTCATTGCCACTTTTGGGCATAGTTTGGCCCCTCATGATCTTGCACATACCCTCATAGAAGATGTTGACCTCCCCAATAATTTCATACTTGGAGTGTATGTATTCCCTAATATCCTCTATGTGCAATACACCTATGGGTGTTTGGGAAAACACCCCTTCCGGATCATCCTCATAGGATTTGTATGGATGCCTTTTGAACTTATACCTAGGTTTGTCAACTACATCGTAGATTACTGGTGCATCCATGACTAAAGATACTAGGTCTAAATACCTTGAATACACACAAATTTGATGCTTGTCTTTACGTGAGCACAAAATATTTCTGCTAGATTATTGCTTCGTCTTCACACTTCTGCTCTCCTTAGTCGCTAATCAAAAAGTGGTGGAGAAATGAAGTTTTTCAAGTCTTTTATCCATCGTAAGTTGAGTGTGTGCATTAAACACAGGTAGCTCAACTTTGCATATCATCCGATCAATGCAAGACTCATGAACATAGAAGATGAATCTTCAAGTGTTGCGATCTCATCCATAGATTCACAAACATCTATACATATCATACATAAGCTCGCATGAGCTTATTCCACTCATACAGGGGCTGGATATTTTTTGTTGTCTTCATCCATTGGTCCCCATAAGGCCATGAGGCCTTCTAGGCTGATGCCTCAAATAATTCATCATGCGAAGATACAACATCACAAGTTGTCTCTCCCTAAACCATGACCTTATTTAGAACTTTTACTTTCCATATCTTTTCATTTTCTGATTTCTTGTTTTCACTTATGTAATCTTTTAAGCTTTTACCACTGTCACTAATATTTTTCCTTATGACTATAGGTGGTGGTGTTTATAGTTCATTGAATCTTCTTGGTCCTCTTCTATTGTTATGTCCGTTGTATCTACAAAACTTCACAATGTGACCTGGATTATTGCATTTGTAACAGATGGGTGGTCCTCTTTTGTCTTGACTGGTCTACAGCTTACAGTACCTTTCTATGTGTCCAAAGCTGTTGCACTTCTAACATATAATTTTGGTTGTAGTTTCTTCTCTGATATAGTCTTTCTTATACCTCGATTGATTGGGTGTTCTACAATCTGCCTTTTTGTGTCCATACTCATAGCAATTAAAATAGTAGCTAGTAAAGGGTTTAGAGTTACCATTACTCCTGTAGTCTCTTTTCATGTGACCAACTTTGTTGCATCCAAAACATCTACCTCTGAAGGGTCTGAATTGTTCTCTATAATCTTCATTTGTAGGTCTTTGTTTTGGAATAGATTTTTCCTCATTCCTGGCTTCATTTGGTTCTTCTTGAGTTCTTGAGCTTCTAGCTTCATTTGGTCCACTTATGTTATTTTTAGTTCTTTGATCATTGTTCTTGTCATTTCTTATGTGTAACTCCGCAATAAGTAGTTTGGGTTGAGTGAGTTCACCTTTGATGATCTGATTGTAATTATCCAATTCTTGATATTTGTCTTTGTAATGCTCAAGTTCAGTCTTCATATTATCTATCTGAAGGTTGGCTTGTTTTAGTGACTCTTCAAATTTATTTCTTTCATTTTTCTCACTCTGAATCTCATTGATCACCAAGAGATTGATTTGTTCTTTTTCTTGCTCCAACATCTTTACTTTGTCTGATGTGTCATTGTAAGAACTTTCCTTGATTTTCTCCATAAGGTCTTGTCTCTGATCTTTTAGAGTTAAAAGTTGTTCTTTAATTTTCCTCATGAAACCTTCTACTCTTTTCAATTTGAATTTTAGTTCACCATTTTCAGCTTTCATCTTATCCAGATCTTCAAGTGTAGTTTCAAAGTTTACTTGAAGGTCTTCTAAATCCATTCTGATCTCCCTTAAGTTGTTAAGCTTTCTCTCAAAGGGCCAATAGCTCTGATACCAATTGTTAGGATTGAGTAATACTGAGAGGGGGGTGAATCAGTATTACAAAATTTTACTTTCAACTTTAAACAATTATAAATAATCCAAAGTAATGCGGAAAGGAAAAGAACATATAAACATAAAACATTACTCATGACACCATGATTTTTTTTTGAGGAAACCTTGATTAAAGGGAAAACCCCGGTGGGGATGCTACCCACAAACATGCACTAAAGTATAATGTCCCTATTAAGAGATCTAGCCCTGTTAGGAGCTGATTGTTACATAGTACATTTCCTTTCTAGAGGATTACAAAAACTTTGTTAGGGGCATACAAAACACCTGGTTAAAGGTGGTGAGGACACTGCTCTTACAATCAATATTGTCCAAAATAGTTCACAAAAGGGAACAATACAAGCACTTATCTTGCCTAGATAGTTCTAGTTATAGCTCTACCTCCTACTAATCTCGCATCTAACTTCTTCACTCTTTTTCAAAATCACAACATATCTCACACCCTTTTTCCACAAGAGTAGTTTGTACTTATACAAAATTAGCCTTCCAGTCGCCTCCACAAAAGTCATACTTAACATAGAAAAACTTGTGTAAGTAAAATATATGAAGTCAGCACTCTTATACAACAAAAGAGTCAGCACTATACTTTATTCACATGAATTCTCACCTTATCATATCTATCATGCTTTCCTTAATCATCGCAACTATTCATATACCCTGATATACTATTTTACTATCTTTGCATACCTTCCGAACACTATATCTCATACACCATCTATCCAAAAATCATGCAATCTTAACTGAAGCCTTAAAATATACTAACATACCTCTGGTTAACTTGGCAAGCCATAATACCATCTATGTCTCCATCGCTATTCAAAACTGTGGTACTGTACCCTATTTTCCTGATTCTGAACTAAGTCATTTTCATGACTGTGAATCCAGTGGCAATCTTCACAATATGTGATCATGCTTATCATAAGTGTTTCCATAAATTACAACCCTTAGAGGACTTCCAATACTCCAAAACATCACTTGTCAACAATAACAATCACTAGGATTTAATTTATTCACTTTTAATCAAGACTCTTTAGACAGCTTTTAGTGGTGCATAACAGGATGAAAGCCTAGTTGAACTTGTTTTTGGAAAAGGTGGATGTTTAAAATAAAGCAAAAAAAGCCAAGGATGCATTAAAAATATCAAAGCACAACAAGATTTCATTCAACTATAGGATAATAAGGCACATTTTAGAAGAACCTAGATAATATTCCATCTAATTACTCTTTCAATGGTATAGTATTTACTTGCATTAAATTTGGTCACAAGGCTAATGAATGTAGAGTAAATAAAATGGTTATGAAAAATTTTAGGTGCTAATCCTCCCTTCTCAGTTAAGCCAAAATACATTATCTAATACTCCCCTTTTGATACTTTCAAAGATGTTTCCTTGTCGAAAAGGATAATCATTATTTCCCTAAGTTGTTGTACATCATCTTTTTCACAAAACCCTAGTTCAATAAATTATTTATATTGTAGATGTCAATTTTATTTCAACATCTTGTCAAAGAAGTGATTTGGAGGAAATTTGTGCATCTTGTGTTCACCAAAAAGAAGGTATATATTTTGCAAATTATTTTTTATGGAAAATGTAAGGTTTGTTAGTGTTTTGGATGAGGCTAGGCCTATTGTCTAATTGCACCCATTTATACCCATGACAAAAAACCTTGTTATTGCTTTTTTGATAATTCCTAATAGGGTTATTCTCAAGGAAGACACATAATTCTATATTGATGTACCATTGGAAGTATATTACCATGGAAAAATAATTGAGTTCAAAATAAAATCTCTCTCTATTGATTCACATATGCTGAGGGTAGAGTTTTCATATCTAGGACACATGGGCTTTGATGTTTGGAATGATTTTATGATTTTTTTCGATGAAAAGATAATAAGGAATAAATTGAGTTGTATTCATTGTGAATTTTTGTAGTTGGATAAGCAATACCCAATTTCAAATGATGATATGAAAATGGTAACTAGTTTGTGTTCGAGTGGAACAATTCCCTTTTTGAAATCTATGAAAAATTGAGGAAGTTTTCAAGTTGACTAGTGTTTCTTTTGATAAAAGAGCCTTGAGGTCAATAGGATTATTGATCCTGGTCTAATGTATATAATTTTACAGATTTCATACAAATTATACTAGTAGAACAAAGAGGGTTATACTTCTTCTACTTCTATATTTTTTTCCTACAAGATGCTAAAAGAAAATAAGTCGTATGATATGTGTGAGGTCTTGAAATGATAATTAATGGATAACTAAAAAAGACTAAGGAATAAATGTATTCTTTTATTTATTAATCTCTCATTATATGTCTAATATTTTTCTTTCTAAATAATTTATCGAAACAAAAACATGTTGTACGAGGATGTGATATACTACTTGGAGCACAAATAAGGATTGGCTAGATAAATTGAATAACATAAATGATTTGGTCAACAAATTTTTCTTATACCTTTGGAGAGAAATGTTTGTTAGATATGTGATTCCTTGAATGGTTGTGGAATTGTAAAAAAATTAAATTAACTTTCTAGTGTATAGATATTATTGCTTCATGGAAGCTATTGAACCTAGGTTTTCATAGGTATCTTTGTTACCCTATGAAGCAACTAGAAATGAGTGTGTGTTTATTGCTAAAGGTACTTCTAAAGCTACTAAAGGATTTGAGAGTAAAAATATTGGAACTTTTGAATAGATTGTTGAGAATCATATTTTTCGGTGTGATAAGGAAGAAATGAATAATTTTATCATCTTTGGCTACAAAGACCTCTTCTGGCAAGCAATCAAAGTCCATTTTAGAAGTGGAAAAGAGTAGTTATATTGTTACAATAAGAATAAATGTTGATTCATTGTCTATTGTTGTAGATGTTGACGAATATTATGTACTAGAGAAAAAAAATTGGTGTCCCCTACTCCTAGGGACTACTCTCCTACTAAAAGAAAAGAAGGTTTAGGAGGACTTGTAGGAAAGACAATAGTAAAGTGCAAAGCCACACATAAAAAAATATAACTCATGCTATCAAGAATGAAAAGAAGGTCATTATTGATATTTTTGAAATGTGCAAGATCTACTTAATGTGGTCTATTCACATAAAGAAGCTTAAATAAAATATACATTCCTCTAAATCTTAGAATTCATAAATTTCTCAATCTTTTGATATATAAAATGATAAAAGATGAGTTATATATAAAAAAATTGTGAGCTACACTCCATTGATCCAAATGTGTATATAAAAATTATTTTATGAGTTAAACGATATCTTGGAGATTTGGTAATTCATTTTCATAAAACTTCTTGTTCGTGGAGAATAATTTGAATAGAATTTATAGGATGAAGAAGATAAATAAGATTGGTGATTCAACATGTCATAGTAAGACTCTACTACTATACATTCTTGGGAAATTACTCTAGTTAGTTTAAAGAAGAAAATAAAAAATATTTGACCCGAGAAGATGGTTAGTTGATGTCCAATCCTTTTTTTGATAAACATATTTATACATATCTTTAAAAGAGGTTTCATAGTAAAGGGGGAAAAAAAAATTAGTTTTGGAAAAGCCTTTTTGGTTATCCTTTATCGTTGATTTCAAAGGTGGAGAAATTTTGTTGAATTACACAAGTGTTTCTATCTATGACTTGAAGGGAGGGATTGTTGTAAATATGGAATGTTGGTTTCTATTGATGTAAACCTTGTTGAATGGTTGAAGTGTTGATGAAGGAATATTGATGATACTTTGGATTATTGTTGGCTCTTTTTATGTTGGTTTAGCTATGCTGGTTTCCATAAGTCTAGATGTGTTTTGACTATTCTGATTTACTCAAAATGGTATGGATTGTAGAAATCAAGATGGAAGTTCCTTTTGTGGAGATGTTTAAGAATATTTCACATGTGTAGTCTCATTGGTTCAAATGATATTTATCTAATAATATAGGATTCTTGTGATGTTTTGGATACGGTTATTGTGGTGTTGGACTCTTTGTTTATATCTGGTAATAATGTTGCTATGTTCTATCCATGGAATAGTTTGGTTCTTGCCAGATCAACCCGCGATTGATTGCTCCAATAATTACAAACCCAGGTACCAAATCTCTAGTTATATTCCTCAATGAGAGGGTAAATATTAAGGGTAGAGGCGAGTAGAGCATTTAGAAGAGAACTATCCTCCCAAAACTTAATATTATTGCCATTACCCAAAAACCACTTCACCCCAATTGGAGAAGTACTTTTAGCTTTTTGGATACTGTTCCATATAGAAGAACCATTAATCCTAATATCTAACTTTAGAAAATCCATAATGCTAGTGAAAGGGAAGAGTGACATAGTTGTAGGGAAGGTAAAGGCAAAATCAAGGGGAATTGACTCTACTTAAACCCACAAACAAGCCCTACTCAGAGTTACACATGGAAGCAATATAGAAATCACATACAATAGTATAAACACAATGGATATAAGGTAAGGAAACTAACAACCACATTGGTACAATTATCATAAAATCATCAACATGCCCGGTTGTGAGGCCTTCCAGGTTTCAGCCTTATACAAAGAATTATGAAAACAATATCACAAATCGCATCATATATCTTTTATAATCTTCACATTTTTTGCTATGCTAGTCTACTACTACTTCCAATGCCTCCTACATTAACACAGGCTCCAAATATATAGCCAGAAAAGCCACAAGTTAGCCAGTCAGGCATTTAATTACATTATAGGTCCACCTAGGGAGAGAAACCAAAAACTAAGAAAGAAGTAATACAACACGCTACAAAGTTACATTTAGGTCCACATGTGATCCAAGAACATATCCTAAACTTCACAAGATCCAATTTCCTCATAAGAAACCGTGCAAGGGTAGACACTCCATGTTTCATGTGAAATTGGCAGAAAATTGATACCTGAGGAAAATGGAAATAACTTCCAGATCCAAATGAATTAGGAAGTACGCTCTTAGGAGATGCTCAAGATTAGGTATTCAACACCATATTAACTTTCCAAGGAAATAAACCAACATCAACAATGGCTACAAAACAAACATTAGATAGGTACAGGAAAAATAAGAAAATATTTTTGGTGATGGAAGATTGCTCAAGACCCAAGATTCTCCTGCATCAGACACCTGGGGTTAATAAAGAATTGATGTCAACATCAAGAACTGCTCATATTCTGACCTAAATCATAAAGATCCAACTTAGCTTGTGTAATCCATGAACTATCTTCAAAGGGTTTATCTTTCCACTGAACTAGGTATTCCATGTAGTCTTTTCCTCTTGTACTTTTTCTTACTCTGTTGTTCAAAATTTCTATAATGTTGTCTTTGTTCTTCTTAGGATAATCCAAATCATCTTCTACCTCAATAGGTGATTCAAAGTACTCAAAGATATCAACAATGTTGAATATAGGTGATATGTCCATGTCCTCTAGTAACTCTACTTCATAAGCATTTCCAAGTGTCAAACTTCTTTAGAATCTTACAACGTCCAAATTTATTCATTTTCAGATTGTTGTAGGTACCAACTAGAAATCTATTTTTCTTCAAATGAATCATAACCTCATCTCCAACTTCAAAATATTTATGTCTCCTTCTCTTATATGCTCTCTATTTATATTTCAGATTACTTTCCTCCAAATTCTTTTTGACTTCATCATATAAAGTTCTCATATATACTACAAAATCCTCAGCTTCAGCACTTCTTTTGGTCTCAATAGGAAAATCCCTTAACTCTTTGGTTCCCTTAGGATGAAATCCAATAACAATCTCAAATGGTGTCCTCTTAGTACTTCTATTCACATAATTGTTATATGAAAACTCTGCTTGTGCCATAACTAAATCCCAATTAGCAGGCTTATCTCCAACTAAACATCTCAATAAGTTTCCCAAACTTTTATTCACAACTTCAGTCCATCCATCTGTCTGAGGGTGGAATGTAGAACTAAACTTCAACTCAGTATTCATCTTCTTCCAAAGTGTTCTCCAAAAGTAACCAGTAAACTTAGTATCTCTATTTGAAACAATAGATTTAGGCAGACCATGCAATCTGACTGCTTTCTTGAAATATAATTCAGCTACATGTAGGGGAGAGGGACCAATAGTCATGAGGGATAACTTTTTTAACATGTAGCCATTACATGGAATATCATAAGACCTTCATTTGTTTTAGAAAAGTAAAATGGACACTTAACTACCTATAACTAAGGTTTGAAGGTGTGTCTCATCACACAATTCGTTAAAATAGCACACCTAGTTAAACATGTACAAAATTGACTTTTTAAAGATTCGACCAAAACTTAATCTAAAAATATCTAGTAGTTGAATTTAAAAATATCATTTGTTATTAGTGGGTGACTGTATTTCTATACAAAATATGACATATATGAAACTTAAATGGACCATATACCTATTATTAACCATATATATTTGTTATATCTAACTTTTAAATCCAACACAAAAGAACCAGCTTCAACACAAAAAAATTATTTGTTGTTATAAAAATAACACATTATTATGTAAAATACAACTTATATCCAACACAAATGGACCAATAGTTAAACAGTAAAAATTTTTGACAATCTCACACATTTCATGGGAAAATACAAGGCATTTAGGTTGTGTTCACCTTTTATATTTGTGATAAAAAAATTTATTAATATGAAATATTCTAATGCATATACTTTGCTACCCCAATAGTTGTACACATAAGAATAGTATTTGTCCAATAAGATAACAATACTTGTTTAAGTGGGCATCTTATTTTATTAAGTGAGCATACTATTCTTTAAGTGACACACATATGATATATAGCTATGATATTTTATTTGAGACAAAAAGTTATCTATTTGACTTGTTAATGTTCTTTTAATATAACATTTATAGGTTCTCATGTGTTCAAGTATTGGTCCATTTTTATCGACATTTGGAATTTTTTTGATTTACATTTGGATTATTTAATCACAATATATAGTAAAAATGTGGTGTAAGACTGGATAATATATTCACTAGTGAGTGATCGACTATTGGACATGCCACAACTACTGGTACCTCTCTCATAATGCATTAGATGTCTTCTTACAAGGTATGAAATGAGTCATCTTTGAAAATGTGTCAACCACTACCAAAATAGAATCATTACCTCTCTGATTTTTAAGCAATCCAAGAAAAAAGTCCATCTTCCCAAGGTCTATCGGGTACAGGAAAAGATGTATACAATCCCAAATTCTGACTAGTTCCTTTTTCTACTTGACAAATTATGCAACCTCTAACCATTCTCTGTACATCTCTGTAAATTTGTGGCCAAAAGTATCTTTCCAAAATCAATTTCATAGTCTTATCAATCCCAAAATATCTAACAAGTCCACCACTATGTTTCTCCTTTATTATATTCTCTCTCATAGATCCTCTAAGTATGCACAATTGAATTCATTTAAACAACATGTCTTCTTGAATGAAATAATCAGTCCACTTATCACTCACTATTTGTTCTTTACAAGCTCTCCAAGGCTCTACAAAATCAAGGTCAGTTTCATACAAACTATTCGAATCATCAAAACCAAATAGGTCAACTTTCATCTCTGTCAGAAAATTTCATCTTCGACTAAAGGCATTAGCAACTTTATTTGACTATCCACTTTTATGCTTCAATGAAAAGGAAAAATTATGTAAGAACTCAACCCACTTCATATTTCTCTAATTCAATTTATTCTAACTTCCCAAATACTACAAAGCTTTATGGTCAGTATAGAACACAAAATCTTTAGGCATCATATAATGTCTCCATTTCTTCAATCTTGAACAATAACATAGAATTCCTGGTCATAAACAGAATATTTTCTGTTAGCATCATTCAAATTCACACTAAAGAAAGCTATAGGTCTTCTTTCTTGACTCAAAATAGCTCCAATTGCACTTCCACTAACATCACATTCAACTTGAAAAACTTTACTAAAATCAGGCAAAGCAAGTGTAGTTAATTCTACAATTCTTTGTTTCAAAGTTTCAAAACTCTTTTTTGCTCCATGTGTCCACTTGAAATCTCTTTTATCTCCTCTCATAGTTTCAGTCATATCATTACAAATAGAACTAAAATTTCTAATAAATTTCCTATAAAAACTTGCCAATCCATGAAATGATCTTACCTCTTGAATATTCTCTGGTGTAGTCCAGTCAAGTATAACTCTCACTTTCTCAAGATCCATCTTCAATCCATCAGCTGAAATTACAAAACCAAGGTACACAATCTCTTCTTTCATAAATGAACATTTCTTCAAATTAATCAGCAACTTTTCTTCCTTCAACCTCTAAAATACTTGTCTGATATGTTCAAGATGTTCTTCCTTACTCTTACTGGATATCAAAATGTCATCAAGATATACAATCCCAAACTTACCCAAGAATCTTTTCAAAACTTCATTCATCAGCCTCATAAAAGTACTAGGTGCATAACCAACCATTCATACAAACCTTCATTAGTCTTAAAAGAAGTTTTCCATTCATCCCTTCTCTAATTCTAATCTGATGATAACCACTCTTCAAATAAATCTTTGTGAAATAATTCACTCCACTCAAACTATCCATTATGCCATCCATCGTAGGCAAAGGAAATCGGTACTTTACGATTATCTTGTTTATAGCTCGATAATCAGTGCACATTCTCCATTCTCCATTTCTTTTCGGTGCTAATACAAGAGGTACTGCACAAGGACTCAAACTTTCCCTAATCAAACCTCTCTCAAGAAATTATTGCACTTGTATATTCAACTTTGTCTTTCAATCAGGCGTTAACCTATGTGGTGCTTTGTTAGGCAAACTAGCTCCAAGTATCAAATCCATACAATGACTTATACTTCTCATAGGCGGTAAACCATTAGGTACATTATCAGAAATGATGTCAAGAAATTCAGTCAACAAAGGTTCAATCTCAGGTGCATGTTCTAAATCATCATGTTTCTCAGTTTTCCTTGGAATTAAAGAAAAACAAATATTCTATTCTTTCATTTCTCTTGCAAACTGTTTACCCTCAACCAAGCATACTTTGATTGTATTACAATGACCTTCATCAAAAAAATAATATAGGAGAAAATGAAGGACAAAAGCTAAGAGAAAATGAAGGACAAAAGATAGGAGAAAATAAAGGGAGAAATGTAGGAGGAAGTCAAGGGAGGAAAAAAGAATATATAAAGGGGAGTAAAAGGTAAAAGACTTTCAACAAAAATTCAATATTGAGGTATGTCATTTAAATACAAAATTAATTAATTAATTATTGAATATTATATATATCTATATATGAACATTTTTTCAAGTTATATATATATATATATATATATATATATATATATATATATATATATATATATATATATATATATATATATATATATATATATATATATATATACTATTTTGACATTCCTTATATAGATAATGAAATTAAAGTTATACAATTGTTGATAATTAATTTTATATTCATTTTCCCTCTAGTAGTCAAACATATGAATCTTATATTTGTCCAAAGTTACATAGAGATCAAAGTAATGGCAATTTGAGGTTGATATAACCCCGTTACCCATTTGAGATAGATGGAAATTTGAGGTTGATATAACCTCGTTGCTTATTTGTGGTTAATGGCAATTCGAGGTTGATATAACCTTGTTGCTCATTTGTGGTTAATGGCAATTCAATATTGATATAACCCCGTTGCCCATTTGAGATGGATGGAAATTCAAGGTTGATATAATCCTATTGCCAATTTATAATTGATGGCGATTCGAGATTGGTATAGTCTCATTGCCAAAGTTGAGATTCTTATAATCTCATAGGTAGTATATATACTGATGTCAGTCATATGCATATAGGCTTGGATAGCATTTATTGCTTCCAATAGATTCTTATGGGTAGTGCTCTATGAGATGACGTGTCGATAGCCCAGTTTCTTAGAGTGGATCTTATATCCTTCAAGCCGAGAATCAAGAATTTTGTGAAGCTTGACCTAGAGGTAGCCTTAAGAATCAAATCCCCCCTTTACTGACTTAGAGTAGAGTATGAGTCATGTAAATATTGTGTATTATTTTTTGCTAATGTCAATTTTTCAGGAAATTATGAAAGTAGAATAAGAAGGGACATTATGAAACCAATATTATTCATATATCAAAAGTTATATATCAATTGGTTGTTTAATACCATATAAAATATTGAAGATAAATAATAATTAAGTAAATAACCTATTATTAATAAAATATAAATATTTTATAGATCTTGAATATAAATAATTAATAAACCAAAATTCATATCCCCTTTTTCCTCTGAATGACACACCAGTTTGGAATAGTGATATAAAAGTATCATCTTTTGATTAAAAAAGAGATACATAGAATACATGAAATTAATCCGCAATAGCTCAACGGAGAAATGTACGTAAGGTCTCGATAGGGGACATTACACATTTAGATTTCCTAACACACAAATTACAACCTTGTAGTCTCTATAATCATTCACCATAAATTTAATCATTAACTTAAAAATGAACATACACAAATTGAATCAAAGAGCATGATCTCATTAACTCACATGTCACATTAATCATTCCTAATCTATATCAATCATGATGTTGTTTTATCTAAAATACATAAGCATTAATTTTATCAACTCTAAAATCATCCAAATGGCATACAATCAAGTAACCAAATCATCAAGTAATAACCCTAATAATGTCCTGAAATTCAACAATATATTTCATCTCCTAACCTTTGGCGGTCCTCAATGAAATTCACCTCTCAACATAATCCAAATCTCGATTGTCATTTTCCTAAAATATATTTCATTTCCTAACCTTTGATGGTCCTCAATGAAATTCACCTCTCAACATAATCCAAATCCCGATTGTCATTTTCCTAAACAACTCACATCAACATATATACCCAAATTGCAACAACTTAGCATTCATCTAAATCAATCATCATAATGCTAGTCATAATGTATCATAAGGTCAACATTGTGAGTATGGAAAGTGTCATAAAATATGAAGTATCATCATCTAATGTTATCAAATCCCTATTAAAGAGTAAAATCTCTTAATTCATCAAAACCTTAAGACAATTACTAGGTTTATCACAATGATAAATGGAAAAGCTCTGACGGGTTTGGGGTGAGGCCTCACAGTCTGAGAGTGTTTTCATGTTCCAACAAGATACCTATATCAGTTACAATACAATTCATCAAGAATATTCCATGAGAATCTCTACATGTTGCACATCCATCTAGGTGTTAAACATTATAATGCAATGTGTACAACACATATTTTTCCATCCAAAAATATTGGTTGCATATTGAAAAAATATAGCCCAAACACTTATAGTAATAAACTAAAAAGATGCAAAATTAACATGTGGCAATCCAATATTAATAACATAGTTATCTTGAATAAAAAAATATTTTTTAAATGCATCTATTTAACATATCTATGTTAGTTATTTTAACACATATTGTAACCCTCCGAGTTAGCATAATCCAAAATCTTACATAAATGAATTAAATATTAACATTATTAAATATAAAATCATTTACACTATTAATATTAATATTGACATTAGCATTATTAATAACATTATTATTATTAGTTGAAACTCTTTCTGCGAATAAGAATTTATTATATTTTACATTTTGTCATAAATTTAGATATTGTAAAGTTTAAATGTAATATTTTAAGTTTATAATTTATAAAAATTATTTCTCTATCATTTGATTGGCTAGATCAAATGAAGTCTTATACACGAGAATTTAGGAATATGAAATGTGAAATGTGAAATGTGAAATGATTAATATTATTGATATTTTTATTATGTATATTATCAAAAATTAAATTAAATTTTATTTTTACATAATATAAATATTAAAAAAAAATTAATAATGTAAATAACAAACTAACACATATTTGTTAGCTTGTAAAATTGTATTCATAAAATTAAGCTTATTTTAAACAGTAAACAAAATGTTTGGTTGTGAATGAATAAAATGCAATATTTTGTCGGCGCGGTGATATTTTTATTTTTATTTTTTAAAAGAAAACCCGATCCCCCTCATATAAATATAGGGGTGAGCCGGTAATTATTGCTTTTATTGTAGCGTGAGGAATTAACCAGTCTTTCTTCTTCTTGGATTTTCGTTCGATTTTCCTGCCCATAAATTCCCTTGTTTTGAAATACGAAAACATCCATGGCAATGGAAGGAGGCAAAGTGCAGTTGAAGAGCTCAGACGATGAGATATTTGAGGTTGACGAGGCGGTGGCATTTGAGTCTTTAACAATGAGAAATTTGATTGAGGATTTAGGCACGGAGAATGTCCTGCCCTTGCTAAACGTGACTGGTAACATCCTCGCCAAAGTTATCGAATACTGTAAATATCATGTGGAAGCCAAGGCCGCCCAGACCAGCGAAGACAAGCCCGCAAATTTGGAGGAGGATGTGAAAAAATGGGATGAGGAGTTCGCGAAGGTGGATCTGCCTACAATTTTCAGCCTCATCCTGGTATGTGTTTAGGGTTTAGATCTTGTTTTTGCTGGTATGCTTAGGGTTTAAACCTATTTATGTTTTAAAGTTGGATGATGTAGGTTAGGGTTTTCCGGAAACATTATGGATAGTTCGGCTTTAAAGCACATGGATTTCGAATATTTGATATGTATTTGTAGGATGAATTTTGTTATTTAATTGTTAAATCATTTGCAGCAATATATTTGTCAATATGCTTGTACTAAACTTATTTTTCATATAGATATAGGCTGGAAATGATGACTTGTTATGTATATCTTTTTGTTGTGAACAGGCTGCAAACTATCTGAATATAAAGAATCTTATGGACTTAATGTGTCAAACTGTGGCTGACATTATTAAGGGGAAAACCCCTGAAGAGATTCGAAAGACATTTAACATAAAGAATGACTTCAGTCCTGAAGAGGAGGAGGAAATCAAGAGTGAAAATCAGTGGGCTTTTGAGTAAATCTGATAGGTGTAAGGAAGTTAGTTTACATATAGTCTTGTGGCATGGATAGATGTAAGGAAGTTAGTTTACATATTTTCTTGTCAACTTTCTTTATAATGATTTATTGGCTTTTAAGAATTTGGATATTTGATGGCACGGTATTTGCCAATCTCCTGGATTTAAATTGAAGTAAATGTAGTAGTTTTAGGGGATAAGTTTGTAATATTTTAAACAAAAGTACAATGGGATATTTTATTATGATTGTTTTGCAAAGATATAAATCTAATTATCTTAGCCATGTGTTATAGCAATTTTGTACTAATTGGTAAAATAATTTCCCTTTTTCATACTTACAATATTTACACTTGACGAAGGTTTTTCCCTTCATCTTCTCATTTATTGAAATCATTCTATCTCTGAATGAAAGCTCTTACTAATAAAAAATTTAATCTTTACCTTTTACAAAGATACTCCAACTAATGAAATTAAAAGTTTCCAAGCTCCCTTTTAACCATTATGTAAAAAAATTCTCATTGAGAGACATTGTTTTAGAGAACACTTGTATATTACTTTCCTTATTGAGAAAAATAACAATTCATTTTCCTTTGAAAGAAAAATTTCTAAAATATTCTGCAATACTCTTATGTTACTGCACACCTAAAATATTAAGTTTAAAACAAGGTTGAAAAGCAAAATGATGAGCCCTCTGAAGTAGCACAATACTATCAATCTAATATCAACAAAGCGAAGATTTAAAAATTCACCACTAACATCACAAAACTGTTCATTACAACGCCATACACACGATCAGTAAATATTTACTAATATTATCAACCATCA
Organism: Chamaecyparis obtusa; assembly: GCA_027943335.1. Taxonomy (NCBI): domain Eukaryota; kingdom Viridiplantae; phylum Streptophyta; class Pinopsida; order Cupressales; family Cupressaceae; genus Chamaecyparis; species Chamaecyparis obtusa. The sequence continues at coordinate 273,111 of BSBK01004315.1, read as the reverse complement.
CAAACACTATTTTTTGTTCACATCAACATGGGGTATTCATAGTAGTTCATTATTGTAAACATTATGCTCCAAACATATATTTTTCACAGAAAGAAAATACATTCAATGACAAGAAATATGAACAGAGCAGCATTGCCCCTTTCAATATCCTAGCAAATCGTTCATATGCATTATGTCTATTTCAACATTTTGTATGTATGTCTAGATCATTCAACAGATTCTTTTTGTACAAAAAATGTTTCCCCACTATGCTTTGATGGTTGTTCCAAAGCTCCATTCTACCACACGCACAAACATGGAAAACAGTGGCAAACATTGTTGAATCTTGCTTTAAAGTTCCAAACTATTTTCAACAAATCCATTTTCTGCCAATCTCCGGTCATGGCACTTTCTGAGACCATATTTCTTTGCCTCATTCTATCAAAAACAGTTCGCGCGCTCTGTTTATACTTTCATATATTGCAGGCATTTCCCTCCATAATACCTAACAAAAATTGCTTTTGTTATACTTTGATGGATGCTTATATCCTGTGTCTATAAGCATCCAAGGAAATGACAGAGATAGTGAAAATGACAGAGCATATTTCATCATAATTTGATTATGTCTATACAAGGATATTTCATCATAGCTACAGGATAGTGAATGAAAATAAATATCAATCAATGAAGACAACATACAATGGTAACCATAATCAACATTGTGAAAATGACAGAGCATGGGAATGTTATGGTGATAGTACATATGAGAGAATGTTCAAGTTACATGTTTCAGAAGCTACAGGTACAATAATGATATAAGAAATATCATGAATGTAATGACTGTTGGAGGAAGATTCAACACATACAATGCTAAACAAAGTAAACAAAGTATCTACAGAGATGTAAAAATATGAAATTATACTATTGCCTTTTTTATAAATTTACAGAGTTTTTCCTAAGAGCTGCCAATGCTCACACTATCACATATCTTGTAGAGACCAAGTATCTTCTTGACACATCAAACTAAGAAAAAAAATTTCTTTTCTGATTTCAAAATATGCTCCCCAGAAGCATCTAGATAAGCCTGGAGAATAACCGAATGAAAAATGTCAGTATAAAAACTATATAAAATACACTGCAATAAATACAGTAGTTGACAGAACAAAAATGCTGTCGCAGGAGAGAGTGGTCACATGATCGCATGAATAAAATAATGCTCATGCGATCATGCGACAAAAAGATGACGTAGGAAGTACTGGTCGCATGATCACATAAACTAAATGGGAGTTATGCGATCATGCGAAAAGGTAAAGGAGAGGGCCCCACACAAAAACAAGCCATGGAAGCACACGCAGAGGACAAACAAAAAGCTAGGCAATAAATGAGATCGCAAGAGCGCACTTAATAGCTAAAACCATGCAAGCTAAAGGAAGTCGCATGATCACAAGAATGAAAATGAAGTCTTACGATCATGCGACAATGCATAAAGACAAAAGGAAGCCGCGCAGGGGAAGATAAGGCAGAGTGGCAGAAAAAGGGGCGCGGTCGCATGATCACAAGGGAGGAGAGAGAAGCCTTGTGATCATGCGACAAGGCAGAAATGGTACGGCCGGAAAGAGAGGAAAGTGCGCTGTAGACAGGGAAGATTAAAGAACTCTGCATTGTTGGCTTCCACGACCACAGGCATCTGCATTCTTCAACAATGACAATACAAATGATATATTCCATAGGAATGGAAGCTTCATCTTAAGAATCATGAGAGCTTCATGTTCATCCATGGTATGAAGTATAAAGAGGATCTTTCAAATCTATTGTTGCATTAGATTGTCAAATAAATCAATAATACATACTGTCATCATGTAATGATTGAGCACAAGAGAATACACAAATGACCAACACCATTTCCACTCTGATCAGCTACAATACAAATAAAGGAAACCCTCTTTTCTTTCCTTTCGTAAATGAGAAGCTAATAAACATGAAAGATTATATAGATTGTTAAAGGACCTTCAAGAACATCAACATCATCAAGCTTCAAATATCATATCTTATAAGTCTATGTTTCATACATACAATTAAGGAATAAGAAAAGAAAAATGCACAAGATATAGTCCAGCTGGGAGTATGAAAAGAGATGTAGGCCTCGAATAAAAATTTATTATTGGAATAAGATTTGTATTGATATTTAAGAGTAACACAATTAAAATTAACATAACATAATTAAATCTTTTTATAAAATAAATTAATTACTATATTAGTAAAAAAATGATAAAAAAGAAGCCAAATTTAGAGGATCTAAAAATAGCCACCAATGGAAAATTAAGCCCATGATAAAAGATAAAGATAATATTAAAAAAATCTATGTATAGAAAGCCACCCACCTGGATTAGGGTATAAATTATTTTTTTATACTTTCTAAAAAATTATTCTAAAATTAAGATAATTTTTTATCCCAATTATAAATATTATATGTCTTAAATTGTTGAGAAGTTAAAGAATTCATTTTGAAAATTTCATAATTTTGTAACTTTATAAAAATATATATTTTGCTAACAACTCCTACACTTTTTGACTTTACATAATTAAATATTAATACAAATTATTCTAAGAATAAATCTAACTTTTTTTAGAAGTTGAATAATTTTTTATTGTTGAACATTTCAAAAATTTTAACTTTATAAAAATGAAAATTAAAATAATTTTCACTATAAATTCCATAGATTTTTTAAAATTATTTTTATTATTCCAAATCTTATTTTTAAAAAATTTCTATCATTAAATGTCAATATTATTATTTTCAACTATAAATTTAATATTTTTTATAAAAATTAATTATTTTTAACACACCAACTATTTAAAAAATTTTACAACAATAAATTTAAGTCTATCATAAATAAAATTTTATATTTTACTTAATTTACATTATTTACTTTGCATTGATTGCACTTACAGATGTTTCTCCTCCATCAAGATAAAACTTGATTTACGAGTTTTTAACTTTAAACAAGCAGCTTCTGTCAATTACAGAAGACTAGGAAAAATGAAAATTTCAATCGAACTTTGAGCATTAAACATTTGAACGGAATTCAGTGCATGCGTACATGCAATTATAAGTTATGTTTTAAAGATTTTTCCTCAATTTTTTTATTTTTTTAATGCGTACTCAAGTTTAAAGGAAATCTACTGCAGTTCGAGCGATGGTGCAGCGGCGGGCAACAGAACGAGTAAACAAAGTGTTTGGTTGTGAATGAATAAAATGCACTATTTTGTCGGCCCGGTGATATTTTTATTTTTATTTTATTTTAAAAAACCCATCCCCCTCATATATATATAGAGGTTAGCCGGTAATTTTAGCTTTTATTGTACCGTGAGCAATTAACCACTCTTTCTTCTTCTTGGATTTTCGTTCAATTTTCCTGCGCTTAAATTCCCCTGTTTTCAAATTCGAAAACATCTATGGCAATGGAAGGAGGCAAAGTGCAGTTGAAGAGCTCGGACGCTGAGTTATTTGAGGTTGATGAGGCGGTGGCGTTTGAGTCTGAAACAATGAGAAATTTGATTGAGGATACAGGCACGGAGAATGTCCTGCCCTTGCTAAACGTGACTGGTAACATCCTCGCCAGAGTCTTGTGAGAATCTGCTGGGTTTAACGAATTTAGTTTAGATATAGTCTTGTGGCATGGTACAAGAATTGTCATGATTTTTCTATGTAAGAAGTTAGTTTATTTATAGTCTTGTGGGCATGGATAGGTGTGGGGAAGTTAGTTTACATATTTTTTTGTCAACTTTCTTTGTAATGATTTGTTGGTCTTTAAGAATTTTGATATTTGATGGCATGGTATTTGTCAATCTTCTGAATTTAAATTGAAGCAAATGTAACAGTTTTAGAGGATAAGTTTGTAATATTTTAAGCAAAGGTACTGTAAGATGTTTTATTATGATTGTTTTGCAAAGATATAAATCAAATTATCTTACCCATGGATTGTAGCAATTTTGTTCTAGCTGGTAAAATAATTTTCCTTTCTCATACTTGCAATATTTACACTTGACCATCTTCTCATTTATTGATATCATTTTACCAATAAATTTTTAAACTTTTATCTGTTACAAAAATACTCCAACTAATAAAAACTATGTTTTCCCTTTTAACCATTATGTGGAAAAATTGTCATTGAAAGACATTATTTCACATAATAATTATATATTACTTTCCTTTCGGAAATAAATAGCAATCAATTTCCTTTGAAATCAAAATTTCCAAAATATTCTACAATATTCTTATGGGCCAGCCTTAAACATCACACACTAAGCTTTGACTGCTTAGGTGGATGTGGGCCCAGTCCTTCCACTTGTCCTTCAACTCCCGTTCACCCAATGCACTTTTCCGTTGCGGTTGTTTATTGTCCCGTGTACACACTGTTACTGTTACCGTGCAGCTTATATTTTAAAACAGTGTTACGTTACCGTGCAGCTTACATTTAAAACAGCGTTACCGTTCCGTGCATTTAAAACAGTGCCCTGCTTACAATTTAAATGAGAAACCTGTCGATCACAAAAAATACAGGGAAGGGAAATCATTTATAAAATTGTAGAACTTCAAAATTAAAAAAAAAATCTGTCGTTTTAAATATTTTTTATTTTCATTTTTTTCAAAATTGTTAATTTTTATTTTCTATAGTTCTAAATATTTATCTCATTTTCATTTTTTTTTAAATTGTTAACTATTTAAAAAGTTGCATGAACTGTTATCTGAATTAAGAACCTATGATTCGTCATTTTCTAAGAAAAAACTAAATTTGTTTTCTGTAGTTTTAAATATTTATTCTATTTTAATTTTTTAATTCATTGTTAGTGGAATGGCTTCTGCAACAGGCCCAGCCTGCAATGGATCAGCTTTCACCGTCCAAATTTTTGGAATCGGAACCGTGCAGGAAGCACAAAGAGAATGAGGCAGAAAGAGTTGAACGCAGAGCCAAGGCAAGGGAAAGGGCTCGCGAGAGACATGTGCAAAAATTGAATATTAATATGGATTTGCATGATTCAACTGCAACAATGCATTTGTTTTTGAAATGACTTTTATTTATGATGTGCCAATGCCCTTATTTTATATTGGGGGTATAAGCTAGAATTTTAGTTTTTTTATTTAAATTAGTATGGATATTAATATATAGTAATTTATAAAAAAAGGAAATATGTTGTGAAGATACTAATATTTAAAATGGGATAAGTTTATATATATATATATATATATATATATATATATATATATATATATATATATATATATATATATATATATATAAAATGTAGTACAAGTATGTTTTGCACTATACATTATTTTGTACATGCTAATCATGGTCACACCATATTTTACCATAAAGTAATTTGAATTATATATGTCACAATAAATACAAAATTGAAGGCTTCAATATGTTAAGATTATTGGCTATCATACTTGAGATGGAAAATTATATGTTGAGAATGTGCATACATTATATAATAATGATGCAAATGTCAATTTTTTATCGATCTTTTTTATTTCTTATCACATGTTTTCTTATTTTTTATATTAATTTTTTTCATTTAGGTGGCAAAGATGTACTTCTCATGGCTTCAATATGCTCAACTCAATTCTTATACTCCAATAGTTTTATGTGTGGCATGATCTATGTATCTAGTCATAATATTTTGTTACAATATTTCAACTCTTTATTGTCATCAATAATATATTTATAACTTGTCTAAGTTGTCAATATTATTTTCATATCAATAATGCAATAAGATATTAAGAATGCTCACAAAAACTATAATTTCATATCTACATTGACATAAAATATCAAAGTATTAATTAACAATATCAAAAAAACATGATCACAATTGGTCATTACACAACTCTTGATGTAATACATGTGCCATGTAAAATTTAGTCCTAGTGTTAAGCATCATAATCGAGAAAGAAACACAAAACTAAGTTAAAACAATGTACTTTCAAATTAGTAAAGAAATTTACTTATATTATTTTTAAAATATCACAATAAAACATATATGCATGTACTTTTATAATAAAAAAAATGTGAAGTTAATACTTGTATTCAAATGTAAGCATAAGTTGTCGATGTGCTCTTAGTGGGATGGTGAAGTTGTTTGGTTTAAGATGTATATGTTAAATTTTATGTAGCTTTAATAATAGCACAAGTTCAAGAACCCTTGTACAAGAATATGCATATATATTCCAATTTCCACCAAAAAGAGAAGTCAACTTCATTATTGATTTAAAACTACAAATTAAGCCAATTTAGATTGCACTATACTAAATGACAATTCAAAAGTTGAATCAAATAATCATTAGAGACAAATATGTTTGTCTACCTAGTTAATGTTCAATAGCTTGAAATATATTAATAAATCATAGTACAAAAGGATTCAAAATAGAGAGAATCATTTCAAGAAGGATAGTAAACATCACATACAATACATTTGGAAATAGATATAAAGTATGTAATTTTAAAAAGAGATAATTATTAGCAAAAAAATGAGAAAAAAGGAACAAGAATATTTATGAATTTTGTTGTAAGGTTTATATATTATTACCATATCAAGGTAAATATAGTAAATATGGGCACCCAAAAAGTCTATTATACCTATATGAGATATAAAGAATAACTGTGTAAAAGAAATTAAAATCTTGTTTTCATTAGCCTTTTCCAATCCTTGATTTGAGGATATGTGTATTTCATGTGCAATTTAAGTTTGGTCATATTTGACAACTTTTTAAGAACATTAGAATTAGGGGTTAAAACTCGAAAAGCTATCAACTAGTGTCTTTCAAGCTCCCATGACCAAGAAAATTAAATATCAATAACAACCATATTTACATCCAATAAGAATAATAAAAATTCTACTCTAATATAGTTAGAAAAAAAGTGAAACATGTAGGGAGGAATGTCAATGATATGTAAAAATAAATTATTTAAACCCTCATGCCATTTGATAGATGTACATACCCTATTCCCAAGCCTCCATGATAGAGTAATGTCTACCATGTATATCTAATGACCTTAAGCATAGCCAACAACATGAATACTTAAACAACTTGTAATAAAAAGTCTTAAAAAAATTAGAAAAACAACTTAATATTTACCTCCTCTCTTTGTCATTGGCAGGGTTTTAATTCATATATTTTAAATAAAAAATATTTTTAAAAATGAGGGGAAATTTTGAATATCTAATAAAAAATAATTTTCAACTTTTTATCATACATAAAAATTGCACCAACAACAACTTAAATATTTGAATAAATTTTTCATGGAGGCACAAAAATATGATAAAATGACAAAATATGTAACAAAATACATTCACAAAATGATTCTCTGAGCAATGCAACCCTAGCACTACTGATTTTTAATGTTTATGGTTAAATGTTTACCTTTGAAATAGTGTAGCTTTGTAAGGACAATTCTTGAATATTTATCCTCTGTATTTTTTGATACATGATGAATTGAGTAATTATTTTTTTATTTTAGCCTATTCAATTATAATTATTTATCCTTGCGTTACAAGAGATAACAGAATGATTTCACCATTGATACCATCAAGAATCTTCGCATTCATGACGATAAATTTGCATATTTAATGTTTGTTATTAAAAAAAATCAACTAGTTTAAAAGTAAAGGGTTTTAATTTTGTTACAAATTTAAATAAATATAGAATAATTTAATAGGTCATAAATAAAAGTAATGAAATATTACATATAATGAGAAATAGAATCAACATTACTTACCTACAAAGAGAACTACATCAAATTATTAATATTCATATATAATATTTTCAAATATGTAATCATATGCAATTCATGAAAGCTAAAGTTCACATGCTCGTGTTTAGAATTTTTGTGAAAATCACTTAAGACTTAACTAAGACTACAAATGCTTGGAAAAATATGAATTATAATTATATTATGACATTTGAATCCAACAACCTAAAATAAAAAATTAATAGTCTTCTATTATATCTCCTTTCTCCTATGGTTATAAGCCATCATGAACATATCCAAAGCTAATCCTTGATTCTTCAAATATATTCATGTCTCATTTTTCATCATTTCAATAGTATAAAACCTACTGCATTTTGTAAGAAGTAATTTAAATATATATAATACAAATTATATTTAAATTGATCCAAAAAATATAGAAAATTATATTATAAAAAATGCTTCAAATACCCTATATCTCTAGCACCTAGATCAAATTTGGGTTCATTCTCCTAGGTACATGTCACCATTGGCGATATGTCCTAGGAGAATGGGGCCCAAATTTGGCCTAAAGATCCACGCCAGGGTCTTGAGGGGAGATTTGGTCCCGTTGTTGGCCTACATATTTCTTAACCCTTGAAATAAGTCACAATAAGTTCACTAGGGAGAAGATTAGTAGCAGTTCAAACACCCCAAAACCAGGAGTATGAAGTTTCAAAATGAAAGTCATGCAAGTGGGAGATCGCCAAAATAAGAAGGCAGCAGGACCCTGACTTCAAGGGAACGTGTCAAGAGTTTAGTCTCCAATTGAGAAGCACAATCGATCTATGGGAGATAATTTTAACTTTCAAAATGTAGGCTCATCAATGAAACCTGATTTTCAGGACAAGAGAGCTGTACAAGAGGTTGCTTTCCAACTTTTAATGATGCATCAACAGTGTAATTTTGAATTTCAAAAGGGAAGTATGCATTACAAACACCTAGTGTATGAATTCAATGTCAATTGGCAAACACTAAAGATAAATCAATATGGTTTATATTAGTGCATCTAGACAAATAAAATTGATAGATATGTTACTCTTTCTCAAGAGCATCAATGTCATCAACCAATTCATTGGAATAACAAGTAGCGCCAATGCCACTCCCACTATCTGGTGCGGGAGCACCTTCTACATCAACTGAGCATCAGGAGGACACAAAAAGCATGTAAGGATCATCAACAAGGTCCTAATAGCACATAGGTTGTTTAGGAATAAAGAGTTGCCCTTAGAATCCAACTGTGAGACTCCAGTACCAAGATTAGGTAGGATAAGCCCTTGGTCAACTGAGGGTCAAAGGATTGGAAAACTCTTAGGTTTTAGTTGTTTTTTCTTTATTTCATGTTTTTAGACCATTATTATCCATTTTGGATCACTTTTGGCCATTTACACTTCATTTTGCAATATTTTGCAAAAAAATTGCAAAAGTTGTCAAAGTTGTCAAAATGCAACTTGACAACTTTGCATAATCATTGTAACTAAGCCCTCCAACGGTTAGTTAGTTTGAAAAGTGGTTGTAAAACATTGGGGGAGGCCTTATTATGCCCTTACAGGTGGGTAGAAGGTATCATGATGTATTTGGCATTTTTGAATCAATAAAAATCACTCATTTTCCTGCAATTTTGACTATTTTTTGGCTTGTACGGATTTGTACGGAATGATGGAGATCTGAAACCAATTGAAGCAGAAAGATTGAACAAATAACTTTCAGATTATTTTGGTTTGAGGTTCTAATTCGATTTCTATCAAAAGTTATTGCAATTTTACTCCTACAGCCGTGAGTTTGCTTCTTCACTAGGGCTTTGTCACAAATCTGTTTGTATCTTGAGATTCCACCATGGGAATTTGAAACCCATTGGTGGATCTGTAGGTTGACCAATTTAATTTCATTTGTTTTTGGTTGCAGATCAAATGGTGCAGGGATTGAAGAATAAATTGATGCCCTAGGAGGAACATCCCAATGTGTTTCTCCATTCTTGGTTGGGACAACAAAGTTTAGGAGGCCTAAATCTTCAAACCCAGACCTAAAACTTGGAACTTAAGCCTTTTTAGACATTCCCCATCCAATGAAATTGGTTTGGAGTTTTTATGAGTTGTTTTGAGGGTACTTCCTTCACAAAGTTGGCCTACTTGAGGGTTTCTAGTAAACTATTTTTGCCATAGTTTGTTGAAAGTTTCTTAAGACCCATCCTCTATACTTTGGGGTCTGTCTAAGCATCAAAAGAGGTTTCCAAAACTAACATTGGTCTGGGTTGGAGTCTGAAAGATTGAAAGTTAAATGCTTAAAACCCTTCAGCCAGGGCTAGAAGCAATAGTTGGCCTTTACAAAACAAGTATATGAAGATTGCATGGCAGAATCGTAAAACCTGTTGGAACATGTGTTATTGGACCCAAATGATCATAATCCATGCCAATTTCACCCCTCTAATGCATTCTCTCAATTTTCCCCTTTAAAACCAAAATTACCTTCAAGGTGTTCCTAGAGCAACTAGTGATTAGTTGCATCTTCTTGTGATTGGAGTCTTAGGGATTGAGACCCATCAACCTAGTGGTCTGTCTGACCTGTAGGACACATTTTTTACATCAGTGATTGATGATCATAGGGCCTTTTCCTTTAACCTTGCAGTGATTGCAGGAAGAAGGACTTAAGGGACACATATTTTCAATTTTTGGGTGTACCGTCACACCTCCATTGCATCACTATCTGTATCTACAAATGACACTATGTATTTGATAAAGTATGTAGAAAATCATGATAAAGTTTGATAAAGTGACAATCATCAACCATAAACAATCATAGGTGGAACCTAAGAAAAGATATTTCTTTTGGAGCTTGCTCCTCCATAGACTCCTCGTTAAACATCCCAATGGAGACATCAAGATTTTCTCTATATGTAGAACACTTGAGAATATTAAGCATCTTTTTTTTCTCTACTTGGTGGATAGAGAGATCTGGGGTCTATTTGGCTTATACATTCATGAAAATATTAAGATTTATAACATTTTGTTTGGATACATCCTAGATATTAAGAAAATTTACAAAAATTTCTTTTCTATCATGTCAATTGAAATTCTTTGGTATATTTGGAAGCTTAGGAATGCCAATGTTTTTAATGGAAAATAAAGAGCTCTTACTAAGTCTCTGAGGAGACCCACATTTCACAATATCAATCTGCAGGTAACAATCACTACGAGGCTTTCTAGAAGGAATTCAAGAATCTTCTCCATGATGGCACTATAAGGGTGTTTAAAGAAGAAATATCACACATTCACACATGGGAAAGGGGTTCAACTAAAAGAACTCCCTTTGAAATTGGTTTACAAAACTTCATGGTAGAATTAAGAACACAAAATGAGACCAATAGACAACATAATGTATATTTAATTGTGGTGGTGCCTCTCACTATTACTCTACTTTTCGTACCAATGCCTCCTGTTACGCCAACTATTCTAGTTGTTGTGAGACTTAATCACTCATATGCACAAAGGATATAAGATGACAATATGTTGTTGTGGATTTCAATATTGATTGAGTTCCTTTGCAAAAGTGCCCATTGAGTCTTCTGATCTTAAACATCGTAGCATAACTATGCATATAAATAGTCAACAATCTTTCACAATTGTTTGGATTGCTACGACCAAGCACCATGCATGCTTTTTTACTTTTATCTTTTCTTTTGTAACTTCCTCTAAAAGATGCAAATACAAATTACATTGGAAATTTAGTGATTATTGTTATCTTTCTTGGACTTCAACTGAAAGATTACTGCTTCATACTTGAATTAAATTTGTCATCTAGTGTTTGGACTAGGATATTAAATGGATGAATAGCCAAACTATAAGCTCACAAATTTGAGAAGGTTAACTACTATTCCCCAAACCCTCAAGTGCTTCAAACGACTTCAAACTAACCAAGACTCTTCTTAAAGACCCAAAGTGGTAGATTTGGTATTTTTAGGTATTATTAACTTGGATTCAAGAGGATTTTAAGGTTTCAAACCATTTCCAACACTCTAACTCTCAAACTTCTCTAAACTGCCCCCTAGGCCTAAGTCCTCTGTCTTGTAGCCCTGCAGCAACCTTCACAAGGCCTTAACTCCAAATTTTCCCAAAACTCTAGAATAACTCTTACCATATTTGACTACCCTTTATGCCCTAATAAAAAATATCAAAAGAATTCAATAGGTTTCTTTGGACCATGTACTGCTGTCCTCACACCGTGAACCTAAAATGCATGAAAAATGGGCAAATTAACAAAGGAAGTATAAGTTTCCTTCACTCCCAAGACTCCATACTTTCAACAATGTCTTATTATGACTCAAAATGATTAAATCCAAAATTAATTAACCCCAGACCCCCTGAAACATCATAAACCCCAAATTAGCCTCTTCAAACCCTTATTTTTAGGGCTTTTCAAATGTCATGCTTCCCAGCACTTCTAGGCATAAAAGACACTTGATTCATCAATAAATGAACAATATAAGACAACCCACATAAAAAAATACACCCCTTGTTCACACCAATTTGCTGCTGCTATACACTAGCAACCATTTCCATCAACTTTCCTTGTGTTTCTTGTCACAAACCAATGGTGATCACCCTTCCTCCATGTTATCTGTTCATTGAATATTAATTTCATTAAAATAGATGTTAGATACAATCATTCCATGAAGGTTATTCCTTTAATTTCATGGAATGATATCCATCTTTTCAACTACCTATCAAAACAGTGAGGTTTAAACCCTCAAACCGTGACAGTGCTCCAACAGAGATATAAATTGAATTCAAAAAAATGCAAAGAGTATTAAAAGTGACTTAAAACTAACAAGGAAACACTCCTATGGTGTCAATAGACCAATTCCAATAGATTATCAATCACTAAGCATATAAGACATCACACAATCTTTGCAAAATTCTGGGTTGTTTCTTTATTTCCTATCACAGTCCGTACTATAGCCCATTAGCCTGTACAATAGACTCTTCTAACAGTTTATAACTTGTTTTCTAACCAACCCAACCACATTTGGATAGTTATATGGATTAAGAATGCTAAAAGATCCCTTAAATGGGATTTCCCTCTAAAAGACCATGACATAGCTGTTTGTATTTAAAATTTGAATTATTTAACTCTATTTTCTCCCATTTATAATATTTTTTCATATGAACTTTAAGGGTATATGAACAATTTGAACATCTGGCAGCTGCAACTACATCTGCCTTTGACTTCCTTGGAAAATATCCATGCAAAATCTGTAAGCATAGACAGGGAACATGAACTGTTTGACAGAAGGCTATGATTGAAGGATTCTATACTTGGAAAAGTGCAAATTTAGATGCAATGAAAAGCCCAAGTCAAGGCTGAACATTTGACCTATGACATAAAATCTGAAATCAATTACCTTGTACATTTCTTGAGGGAAATCATTGCGATATAAATCATAAATTGTGCTATCTCTGCTCACAATATTGACAGTGGGAAAGTAAGTATCTGAGTGAGAAGAGATGAGCAATATAGCTTTAGGCTTCTCTTGTAAAAATTCGTCCCAGTTCAGTAGAAAAGGCCTAGAATCCCTGCTCAAAAGAAGTAATTGTAATATGTCTGTTGTTGCTCAAACTATTGACTTGCAACCCTTAGTGTCTATATTATGCCTTCCACTACCTCCTGCCTCCCAAAATTTATTGATAAAGATTGAGAGCCTCAACCACACTATCATAATGGATCAGAGACGTCATCTCATAGAGTGACATTAGCTCAAAAGAAGTTGGCAGGTGTAGATCCAAATTCCATAACCTTTTCCAGTATCCTCCCTGACTGTACCAAAATGTGAGCCTCTGAAATAGGGCATGGACATCCGTCAAAGCACAGTGGGAAGATGACTTTTTGTTAGATATTATAGCTGAAGATAAGATGTTTCTCCAACTAAAATTGAGTACAGAAAGTCCTCAAATTTATAACATGGTATTTTTTGTGTGGGTAAGTCGAGTAGCTACTCCCTTGTACAACTAATTTGTACAAGACATCAGTCTACCCAAGGAAGTCATTTTCAACATTTTTTAGATATTGTTTAAAGTTACTTATTGAAAATGCTACTGTCTAGTTTTTCTTTTCAAGCAAATGTAACTATAATTCTAAACTCAAATTCCACAACCTTTTCCAGCATCCTCCAGACTCCATGATTAAAGGGTATGCCCTCTTCACCCAGTGAGATCTTTATTTTTTATCTTTGAGTGATTTTTTCTTCTCATGTAATCATGTTTTAACATCTGGAACCTCTTCAGCTCATATACAATAAAAAAATGATTGTAGGATATGTACAAAAATGATTTGTTAGCAACTTTAATCATGTTTCAAAATCTGGAGCTTTAAATGAACTGCATGTATAACATATATATGCACATTAGAAACATATAGAGTGAATGTATAATGCCCAAGTATGCAGAATGTGAAAGCATAGACAAGGAATGAGATAATGCTTGGCTAGACATGGAAGCATAGACAAGGCAAGTGGACTATTTAACATAATAGATCAGAGAGGTCATCTCATGGAATGGCATTAACTCAAAAGAAATTGGCACTTGTAGATGGAAATTTCATAACTTTTCCAGTATCCTCCCTACCTGTACCAAAATGGAAGCTTTCAAACAGGGTGTGGACATCCATCAAAACTTTAATCATGTTCTAACATCTGGAACTTTAAATGAACTGCGTGTATAACATATATATGCACATTAGAAACATATAGCTCTGTGAATATATAACTGCCCAAGTATGCAGAATGTGGAAGAATAGACAAGGCATGAGCTAATGCCTGGTTAGACATGAAAGCATAGACAAGGAAAGTGGACTATTTAACATAATGGGGATATATTTATCTCTTTTTTTTCTTTGTGGGACATCATTGTTCAATATCTCTCATGGGTTCAGTTATGTGGGCCATGGAATGACAATCATAGAGGCCCAAGTAAAAACGTAAAAGTAAAGTAGCTACAAATTAAATTGTAGTTGAACAAAAGACTTATTGTTTGCATTTGAATTGTGCTTGTTACTATTAAGCATTCTTAACATTGCTAGTGTATAGTTCTTGGGACTTGTAATGTCTAGCCAAGCTGAAATGAGAGACAATTGGCCTATGGGGATTATTATTCTATTTTGAAAGAGAAATCTGGATTAAGTTATGAATAAAAAAAAGAAATCAGCACACCATGTATTGGTAGTTGGAACAAAAAATTAAAAATATTACAGAGACTGAGATGTTCTATGGTTCATGCCATTCTTTCTTTCTCTTTTTTTTTTCTTTGTGGGATATCATGGTTCATTTATGGCCTCCTAAGCCATGACCCATTGCTGGGAGTTTTGAATTTATGAAATTTTATTTCAAGGTTCTAAATTTTTTCCCTCTGAAATCTTTACTAAGTCTTGGAGCCCCTGCAACTAATCATTTATGCTATGTATAAAGACTGATTTGTTCTTCTCATGTCATCCTATTCTAACATCTGAAACCTCTTCATCTCATATACAATGAAAAAGTGATTGTAGGATATGTACACCAATGATTTATTAATAACTTTAATCCTATTCCAACATCTAGAACTTTAAGTAAACTGTATGTATAACATATATATGCACGTTAGAAACATATAGAGTGAATGTATAACTGTCCATGTATGCAAAATATGGAAGCATATCAAAATTATGTTCAAGAATATCAAAATGTGGAAGCATATCAAAATCTTGGACAATTTCAAACATGTGTAACCATATCAAAATTATGTTCATTGTACTAAATTTGGTTATTTTCTCATTCATTTTCCCTATCAAGATCATCAAACCAATTTTTACGCTTGCAATTTTGTGGCATTGGTGGAAACATAGGTGATCTATTGGAGATACTTGACCTTCTCCTCACATTCATGCACTCAATCAAGTCTCTTTGTCGATGAATACTATGACCAAATCCATCTTGGACAGGGCAAAATGGATTTGCACTTGGATGGTCTAATCCAAGTTGGGATGAAACATGCCTACTCTCAATCTTGTTTGATAAGTCGTTTAAATTCTTACCAATGAAAGTAAGTGTTGCCAAATCAGCTATTTGAGTTGAATTTCCCTGCAACTTGTCCAACTCTTGTTTTATCTGTAGCCTCATTTGTGTCACTGCATGTTCATCTTTGTTTTCAATGGTCTACAAAAATAAAAGAAAAATTTCAGAGATTATATAATAAAATTAAGAATAATTAAAATAACAATATTCATTACCTACATTGACATTGCAACACATTAAAAAAATTAAAGCACATAGTTTGCAAATAATGGTATAGCAATAGAATAAATTCTTTATGTTTGTTAAGTACCAAATGATTAGAGACGTTGTTGTGGCATCCTTCTTCAATAGAACTAGCTGTACTGACAATATTATCAAGGTCTACATCCAATATGTTAGATAGATGTTGTCTTTGTCTCTCCCTCATCAAGTTCACCTTCATCACATGCTTGCACATATATCCTTGTAGTGAAAAATTACAAGAACACATAGATAGGCCAGGTGAGGAGTTATACACCTCATATCAAAAATTGGGATTACTTTCACTTGTCACCCATTCTATGTGAGCATTTGTGTCATTGAATGTAACATGATCATCTGGAATTTTCATTGCCCGAACCCAAGATGTGTTTTCAATCTTCTCAATATCAAAGTTCCTATAAAAACCATGTTTCTTGCTAACTTGCACCCACCAGTAATAGACATAAACATGTGTTGTTAGCTGATGGACCAACCAATCAACACGACGATTTGTAGCACGCTCGATTGTTTTCAAGAATCATCTCTTTAGGTGTAAGTGGTAGGACTCTATGGCACCATTTGTCTCTTGTCCTGCATGTTTTAATGTATGGAAACATCTAGCCCACATACTCAATCTATTAGACCATCGTCCCTTAAAATATTCAATGAATAAGGGTTGTGTATCTTTATAGTCTTCAATAAATATGTGAATCTCATGCTTTGCTAAATCCTCATTTTCTGAATGATGCATGATAAATCCAAGTCTATCAAACATCTCTTGTCTAATTGCATTATCTTTGACCTTTGCAATCAATTTCTTCAGCCATGCACGTCTAACATGCCAAGTGCATAGATATACATCACACTGAAACACTTCTCTACATCATGAATACTTTTACTTAGTATCTAATTTAATTTTAAGGGATGCATTGAAATATTTAAAAAAATTACAAAGGTTGAATGGAAAATGAAATTTACCTAATAGCTTTGATCTCAGCAGCTGCATCATCCACCATAAATGCATTTAATCTCCAATCAATATTCTTAAAGTGAGCTCGTTGGAGAAGAATCCGCATCCAATATGCAATATCATGTGCACAAGACTTGGACATAATAACCCATGCCACAGGAACGCCCATATGCTTCGAGTCGAATGCAAGCATTGTATACAATTGAAACTATCATAAGGCATAAGGCATGATTCATCAATACTATATTTTTTTTCAAGTGTAAACATTTTTAAGTCAACTCTACCAAGGAATATACAACATACCTTCATCGCATTCGTACCAAATGTAGAATCCATGGCCAATATATTGTTGTAGCCATATTGAAGCATCCAATCAAGTTGCTCTAGTAATTGAATCCCTAGCACAAATGGGACCTCCCCATCTCCATCAATAGTGGAACTATACTCTTGATATGCAAACCACTTGTCGGGGTTTGCCAAAACCCATTGTTGCACTGAAAGAGCATCACTACTATTATACATGTATCTCAGTGACTTAATTATGCGATCAATATTTGCAATATCATCCATTGTAAGAAAATCATCCCTAGAAGATTGACCCTCAAATATGGTCATCTTCTCATGCACCATTTGCTTATGTTTTTTATGCACTGCATCTGCAGGCATGCCAAGCAATAGTAATGACTCAACCCATTGATGCAATTTCTTACTAATAAATGGTGCAAAGAAGGACCTTGTTCCCAAAAACTCATTGTTGATTTGACCGTGACAATGTATGCCTTCCTTGTTCACATGTTGAACTTGGTGGTACCATATCAAGACATGGGTTGGCCTACCAACCATGATTCAGGTGCTAAAATGGCAGGTACAACCACATCGTGTATGTTTGCGACCAGGTCTACTACCTTTCCCTGATTTGGGAATAGAGGAAGGATCAAATGGTGTTGCATCTTTTTCTTTGTGGTCCTCTGGTCCAAACGTGCACCAATACCTATAGAAATCATAAAGAATATTCATATTAGTGTTACACATAACAAATTATTAGAGACACTCTTTCACTTCACAATTGCAAGTATAAATAATCTTAGTTAAAATATTACTCTTACATGTTGTATTCCAAATAACTATTAATCCTATTTTTTGTATTAGAACTTTGAGGGGGTTTCCTTGAATGACTTATGTGAAAGCAAGTTGGATATGAGTCCCTTGAACTTTCCCCCTCAAGAAAATCTTTCAATCTATCAACTTCAATCCAAGCTGATAATAATTCTGAGCCTTTAAGGACATACTTCTTCCATGAAAGATCTCTATAGGAATATTTTCCGCTACATGGCCATTGAACTTCTTCATCCATGATGCGAGACCAATCAACATCCATCTAATTGAAAATAAAACTATTAGAATTTGAATAGAAAATATCTACACATGGTATAACACACTTGGTAAAAAATTTAGACACTTTTGATCATTGGTTTTGTATTATAAGCATCTCTCAAAAGGTGGATAAGTAAATCACAAAGTGGAGAAGTAAATCACAATTTTTTAAGTATTATCGTGTCTATTTGAAATGCTTTCTTTAATAAAACAATTTGAAGTTATTTTTTTAGAGCATAAAAACTTTGGGGAGATTGTGTGGGTATGTGTTTAGGCTGATAGAGAGTCAAAATTGTGTGGAAAAGAAGTCTATAGATCAAAGATTGAAAGGAGGATAGAAGTTTTTTGAATTTGTGAAAAGATAAGTGAAACCATCAATCGGTAAAGAAAATATTAATGATGACAATGTTTTGCTAATCTCTCTCACCAAAGAGAGTCCAACTCGACAGATTTGTAAGGAATAATTTATAAGTGAATGTGATAGTGCTCGTATGAAGAACATGGAAGCTCAGTCAAGTTAATGTAATGTTTTATTTTTATTTTTTTTATAAAATATGTTTTTGTTGGTCTCGCCTTTTTCTTTTGCTTGCCTCTTCATTCATTCATAGGTATACTTTAGTATATTGGGAAACCTTTAAAAGGATTTGGAATGTACAATTGCATTTCAAAACTAAAATTTGTTGTATTGATTAGATGGTGAAAGAAAACTTGGGAAATTATTGGATTCTATAACTGGCAAACTGTTAATTTAGATGCAATGAAAAGTCCAAATCAAGGCTAAACATATGGCCTTTAACATAAAATCCCAAATCAATGGAAGTGAAAAAAGAGAGTTACCTTGTACATTTCTTGAGGGAAGTCATTGTGATAGAAATAATAAATTTTGCTATTTCTGCTCATAGTATTGATAGAGAGAAAGGAAGTATCCCAGTGAGCAGAGATGAGCAATATAGCTTTAGGCTTCTCATGTAAAACTGTCCCAGTTCAGCGGAAAAGGGCTTCCAAGAAGCTCTTTTATCACTAATGTGGGTGATCCATGAGAAATGAAGTATGTCTTCATCATGCCCACTCGCATTTCTTCTTATTTGTGGATGAAAAAATTGGCTGGTAAGAGAATTAGAGCCAAATTTGTATAAAGCTTGGATTGGATAAGATAAGTCTATCATGACAAACTTTATTTAATAATCAACATTTAATTTAAAAATTATTATAAGAAATAAAATAATTTTTAATTAATGATTAAATAACCAAATTCAATTTCAATTATACTAATTATAATCATGTTTAACATAAATTATTATAAGAATTACTAGTCTATAATTTTCATCTTTTTTGGTCATAATTTGCCCATTTGTGCAGAGCCGTTAATAGTTGTATTCTGATTTCAAAATCAGAATACAACTATTTTCAATTAATTAAAAAACATAATCAGGATGCATTATAGTCCCCTGCATTAAAAAAATCTTCAGCTTATTAAATTCAAGAGATAAGCTCAGCCTAAGAAATGGAAAATTGGGTAAATTTCAATGAATAGATATGATGGATAAGACACTCAAAGCACAAACAAAGATCTCGATGAATTTAACATTAGAAGAAAGAAATGGAGAATAGTGAATCTGAATAGTTATAAATTAGGCAAGCTGGTTTGGAAACTCAACTTTCTGCCAAAGTTTAAAGCGGGAAAGATGCAAGAATTCAAGATAATGTGACTCACTGTCTGAGATTGTCTAGGCCAAAAAAAAATGTGAATGAATATCTGAAATTGTTCAAGCCAAAACAAAATATCAAAGAATGATATGCTTGTAAATGTCAGTGATTGCTATAGGAATCAGAATGCCAAAACCATTTTCTCATTAGTGACATAATTTGCCAGAAACCATGTCACTAATGAGAAAATGGTTTTGGCTAATTCAAAGATCAAGTTGAATTATTTCAATTAATTAAAAAATGTAATCAGGATGCATTATAGTCCCCTGCATTAAAAAAATCTTCAACTTATTAAATTCAAGAGATAAGCTCAGCCTAAGAAATGGAAAATTGGGTAAATTTCACATATGAATAGATATGACGGATAAGACACTCAAAGCACAAACAAAGATCTCGATGAATTTAACATTAGAAGAAAGAAATGGAGAATAGTGAATCTAAATAGTTATAAATTAGGCAAGATGGTTAGGAAACTCAACTTTGTGCCAAAGTTTAAAGCATGAAAGATGGAAGAATTTAAGATAATGTGACTCACTGTCTGAGATTGTCTAGGCCAAAACAAAATGTGAATGAATATCTGAAATTGTTCAGGCCAAAACAAAATATCAAAGAATGATATGCTTGTAAATGTCAGCGATTGCTACAGGAATCAGAATGCCAAAACCATTTTCTCAAACCTGCAGTGGAAAATCAGAATGTGAACTGGTTTAAAATTACATACCTTTCGTTGTCTGGCAGAGTTGAACGGTGCCCTTGCCGAAGAAATTGAAAACACTGCAAAAGAAATTAAAAACGCAGGCATTTTGGTAGAGCGCGGGATACATGGGCTATTAAAGGTGCCGATGAAGAGTTGATGGTAGTAGCTGTAATTAAAACTTTGAAAAAGTTGATAGCTAAACAGTGGCGGTAAGTTTGGACGGTTACGGGAGTAGACGGGGTAAGTTTGAAAGTTTACGGGAGCAAACGGGGTAGGGGTGAATTAGGTGGACCCCACAGGACGACACACTAAGCGGTCAAGCATAGTGTGTGATGTTTAAGCCGTGCGATTCTTATGTATCTGCACACCTAAATTTTAATCATCTTATTCTCAAACACCTCTCAATGCTAAAAGAATAATATTTTGTTGAAAACAAGGCCGAAAAGTAAAATGATGAGCCCCTGAAATAGCACAACACTATCAAACTAATATCAACAAAACTGAAGATTTAGAAATTCACCACTAACATCACAAAACTGCTCATTACAACGCCATACACACGGTCAGAAAATATTTACAAATATTATCAACCTTCACAATTTTTTGTCCCCATCAGCATGGGGTATTCAAAGTAGCTCATTAATGTAAACATTATGCTCCAAACGTATATTTTTGTACAAAGAAAATCCATTCAATGACAAGAAATATGAAGAGAGCATCATTGCCTCCTTTCAATACCCTAGCAAACCGTTCATATGCATTATGTCTATTTCAACATTTTGTATGTATGTTCAAAGCTCCATTCCACCACACGCACGCACAAACAGGGAAAACAGTGGCACTTTCTGAGCATTTCCCTCCATAATACCTAACAAAAATCCTTTTTTTAATACTTTGATGGATTCTTATATCCTGTGTCCTGAATCTTCCATTACGACACGGGCAGTGAGAATGCTCGCAAAATTTGTGAAAAACGGTTTCATACCTGCCGTTTGCAATTCCCTTTTTAAAACTTTATTCCTCTACTGCAGTTCGGACACTCGGGCAAAGCCCCTTTTGCATACCAACCTCCTTTTCACGCTGCCCCCTTTTTTTATTGTTTCAATAAGGCCTTGTACATTGAAAATCATTTTGAAAAAATATAAAATGGTTTGCACTTAAACTCATTTAATAATGTTATAAAATATTATTTTAAAAAATAATTTAAATAAAAATTTATTTAAACCATTTTTTATGTTCATGAATCTAAATGCATCTCTCATATAAACATGTGTAAATCATAAACATGATTTATTGAACTCTAAAACTTCTTTATTTCTCTATTCCTCAAATATATATGTTATTATTTAAATCACAAAATGATTTAAATAATAAAATATTAGAATCAATTTTGAGAATGAGATTGTAATGCAATGGAGCGAGTGGGGTCCCCTTGTGGGCCCAACTCATTTGTTTTCTTCCGATTTGGCCCGGAGACAACTTGAAACAACCTCAATGTACATTATGAATAAAAAAATAAAAGTGTGAAACCATGAAAGTTCAATATTTTACCTTTCTACGTACTACCCAAAACAAGCTCAAGGCTTGAGAAATTGCCCTAAAAAGCTAATCAAACGACAACATGAGATCATGACAACTGGAAGGCATATAGACTTATATGCTGAGAATCACTCTGTATGATACTTTTGCTTGTTTTGCTGGTTCTCTTTTTGTTTCTTGTCATGTTGGTTGTTGCTAGTTTTGGGTGTTTTTGTTCCCCCTCTTTTTTGTTTGTTTTGGATATTATTTTCTATTGAGCTTATTGTCTAATCTGTATCTTTAAGTCTTTGTCTAACCTGTTTTTGCTTAAATTTAAAAATGACAACATGAGACCACGACAACTGGAAGGCATATAGACTTATATGTGAGAATCACTATCTATGATAGTTTTGCATGACACTTCATGGAGTGAAATAATTTAATCAACAAATTGCCCTACTTTGTTGTTTTTGCAACTGGACACACCAAAACCATCTTGAAACCCTGTCAACATGCCTCTTGCAAAAATACCAAACAACGGTTTGAGGACCTTCCATTGGGAGGATTAACTCATTCAAGTATAAAGAAGACATGTGTGAAAACATATCTCACATCTTCATTTCTAATGTGAAATATAAATGGTCAAAGTTGACTATGTTCAAACTATTAGCAACATGCAAGTGCAAAACATAGTGAACTTAGTTTGGTTTAGGCCTTGAAAAAATATCAAATATTGAACTAAGACTTTGTAATTTGACATAGCTCGTTACATTTACATATGGAAAGGCCAAGGTACTAACCTACTTGTCATAAAAAGCATCTGGTAGCAAAATATTGACCCACAAAAATGGCAACTCAGGAAACTCAAAATTATGCATGTAGAAAAAGAAAAGAAATTGCAACCAGATTGGCCTTGGACAAGTTATTAAACTTTGAATAGCAGCAATATCAAATCAAATGAACACAACGAATGCCAACACAATAACACAATATTTTATTGTCGAGAAAACCATGTTAAAGGTAAAACCCCGGTGGGAATTGACACCCACTAATGATGTACTAAGAGTATAGTATCCTTTTTAGAAGATCTAGCCCTGTTAGGAGCTAATTAAAACATTACAGTACACAGTCCTTGTTAGAGGACAGACCCTGTTAGGAGTAAAGAAAATAAGGTAGGCTCACTGCCCAAAGAAGGTTGTGTCCACCTTTAGAACTCACTATTCGCAACACAAGTGTATATGAAGAAATACACAATCTTTGAAATATCCGATAACAATTTTCTTTGCTTGATCAGTTCGAATGAAGTATATAAGATATCATTTTCTCTATATCCAACAGACTCAAGCTCGCAACTTCCACAATCCTCTTTTACATCACATCCATTCTACCATGTCTTTTCAAAATAAAATATCTTAAACATATATACCAGGCTATTACAAAATAAATGATCAGGTCAACCAATTAGGCTTTCCTAATATACAAATAATTACATAACTCCTTGCCAAGATACACATGGTATCTAAAACAAGTATACAACAATTACAATTCAATAATTAAGGATCGACATCCATAATTCATGCTCGCCATTCATGATACACGCTACAACTCTCAAGTCATCTTCCAAATAGAACATCTCCAAAACACATGCCACAACTAATGTCATCTTGCTTTTCGTACCTTGCAGAGATCAATGAACATTCTTTAGTACCCTATCTATCATTCCTTAAGCTCGCATACACTAAATCTTCATCGCCTAAAAGATATACCCAAAACTCAGAGACTTACTCTATCAACTTCTGTTATTACTATCCAGTAACCAATCTTCACCAAATCTTCTGTAACTCAACCAATATGCAATATTTTTTCTATTAAGATAGTTAATCAACATTTGCAAGTAAAGAACTGACTCCAGAGTCTGAAAAAGAACTATTCACAACCCCCATAACATATACAGTTAAAAAAAGGGGGCAGTGATATTAAAAACTTATAAGGCCTATACTATTCATATTAAAGGACTAGCTAAGCATAGTATCATTATGTCTATCAGGTTTACAAAAAGAAAAGCATAATTTCAAACTACTAACTATTCCCAACCATCATTTTGGCTGGCTATGTCCCTTGGGACCCATGGATTTTCCCTTTGAGTATTTTCCTGTTCATGTGTATTAGTTGATTACCATCCTGTCAGCCCCCCTATACATTGAGAGCACCAGAAGAATCCATCTGATCCCTGGGATCTACATGGAAATTATGTAGAAGACTGTTTAAATCCTCCACCTTCATAGGGGCAAGAAAGCTTTGATATTCAATAACATAATGCGCGACCTTTACTTCATCCTTGTTATTAAAAGACTACCCTCATGTATCAGCTTCATGAATTTACTCTTTGTGATGTTGAGCACCAAAGAAAGTTGTGTCATAATATTAAAATGGGTGAGTTTAATATTAAACATAGTAAGCTTCCTTTTCTCCGTCTGAAAAATCTCTATGTTCATGTCCTTCCAAAGAGTCCAAAGAACTTCATTTTCAGTGTAAACCACAAACTATTAAGTTTAGAATCAAACATTTCAACATAGTCAACTGTAATACCCCAAAAATGGGCTATAAGTTCATTAATCTCCTACATCATCAAATCGAATGAAATCGACATCAAAGTCCTAACCTAAGGCACATCTAAACATCATTGAATCTTAATTGATTATCTTATATTTTGCATCGGGGAATATTCCTAGCAATATTCCTAATTATCTTAATTATCTTTAATTTAATGATTATTTGGCAATAAATCACATTTATCCTAAAGTTTGATTAATTGAATATTTTCATATGTATTTAATTAATTAGATTTAATATTTGCCACTTAATTGTGTAATTAAATTTAATTGTATCTATTATTAATTGTATTATTTAATTTTGACAATAAATCTAATATCATATGAATAATTGATTAAATTCTTATTTAATTAATTAAAGCAAATTGTCATTATTTAATTATATAGATTTTAATAAAATTTTGATTAAATAATTGATTAACCCATAAATCAATTATTTTATTTTTAAAATCAGTAAAGTTGAGCATAAATCACTTTATTTATTTATTAAATCATAATTATCCATGTGCACATTCAAGGACCAGTTAAACTCAAAATTGGAAAATCAATGCAAGTTGTTAGCTTTTTGAAACTCAACATCTTTTTGAGTTTTAAAGTTGATCTAAACTTCTAATTCGAGTTGAACTGTGCTTTTGCATGATTTTTGTGACTTAATTATCTTTATTAAAAAATAACTCAAAAATCAACCTGAGTTATTTGAGTGATTTATGACTTTTTCTCATGCACCTCCAAAGCCTTGGATTTCTATAAAAACAAGGCTCGTCTCTTCATAACTGATCTCTCAATCTCTCTCAAATTTGCATCTCATAATTTTGCAAGCTTACTTTGCCAAAGTCATCTACGAATTGCACAACTATTTTGAAGAATTGGAATTTGGAGAATCAAAGCTTCTTGTGAATCAACATTGTTGTGAGATCAAGTTTGGTTTTTACATTCATTTAGATTCATTTTCATATCATTGTTAGCTTACTTTGCATGTTCATAGATCAATTTCCATATTAGCATAGATTCATATCAAGTTTTTATCATTATTATTGCATAGAAAATATCAAAAAAAATAGATTAATTGCATTCAATTTCATATCCATCTTTTGCATTCAAATCCTTCATTTAGGTGTCGTCTAGGTCACTGATCTTGATAACAATCTGAGAACATTAATCTCGCACCTACCAAAAGGCAATAAATCGCTTGGTTAGATAGCTTTCAATTTTGCACGATTTCGATTATAGCTAACCTCTAATGTTTTACTAAAGTGTTGTGTCTACAGATCAGGTACAATTTTCACACACACATTTCTAGCGCCCACCGTGGGGCCTTGAGCCTCATTCTCATCATTTTTATCTAATTTTATATATTTTCGGTGTCACTTTTTCATCATTTTTGTGCAAACAGGAAAAATGCCGCTTACGAGCAATCTGATGCCACTTACGAGAAATTTGTTCACACCTACAAGCATTCTGCTCATGCCTGCAAGCATTCTGCTTACGCCTGCAAGCATTCTACTCATGCCTACAAGCATTTTGCTCATGCATGTGACAGTTTCAATCACGCATCTGCCAGTCTTAGTCATGCATCGGCCAGTTTTAGTCACGCCTATGCTAGTTTCAGTCACGCCTATAAGTATTTAAATCATGCCTATGAGTATTTAAATCACACCTAGGCACATTTCAGTCACGTCTGTGCTCATTTCAATCATGCCTATGCCTATTTTGATCATGCCGGCTTTCTATTTTTTGATTTGTTTTTTTTTTAAATTTTGGCATTTTCAGAATCCGTGCCACTCTGGAAAACTGGCACCCATTTTTTGCGAAATTTTCACATATGGTATTGAAAGTTTAAGTGTGATATATCATTGGAAAGCTCTTTCCAAGCCAAATCCAAGCATGTTGGTTTCATTTTCAAATTTTGCCATTTGATCACAGAATTTGCATATTTGAACTTTTAGATTATTGATTTCTAATGCTTACAGTTTGCTATTGATTTGTCTTGGTTTTGTAATTTTGGACGTGTGCTAAATTCTAGATTGTAGAGCATTGGACCTAAGGTATTCTTCTCAAGATAATAATATTTCAATTTGGATCCTAAAACAAATCTCTTATGTGTCAGGCTTGTGTGCATATTTTCATGCTTTGATCTATTTCTACACACTTGCATAATTGATACTAGGTTGTGACCCCTTAAGGATTCATTAAGTAGTCTTAGAATACTTGTGATTGATCTTGATTGCTATCTTGGGTTATTGGACTCGCTAATCTATTGGCCCCTCATTTTCGCCCCATGGTTGCAATCTCAGCGCCATAAAGGGGAGGGGTCAATAGGACAAAAGTGTTAAGTGTTCCACTTGGCAACCCTTTTGTGCTTTTAGGAACTCACTTGTTTTCTAAGTTGGGGACTCATTTTCAGCTTGTGTGAGGTGTTAAGTGTTCCACGTTGTGGACTCATCTCATATTTGCTTTAAGCGTTAAGTGTTCCTCTTTCTGCTTTTTGGGTACTTTTGGTAGATTTTCTTTCGGGAATATATCTGTGCTCACATAGTAATTAGGCCCTATGAATACTATTCGTGATTCTTGAGAGATTGGATTCCTAGAGAAATCTTTCTTGACGACAGAATCCTTGTAGGTAGGGAGGATACTTAGTGTGTTTCACATTCAAATTGGTTAGTGTATCTTCTCTTATTGATCGATACATTCTCTCCCAGGAGAGGTTGATAGATCACGTGGGGTTGACATCACGAGCTTTGGTGAATCAAAATTGGTTAGTGCGCCTTCTTTTATTGATTGATACATTCTCTCCCCGGAGAGGTTGATAGATCACGTGGAGTTGGCATCATAGACCTTGGTGAAGCAAAACTTTGTCTTAGCGTGTCAGATTAATCTACTTGCTTTGTTTGGGTTAAAAGTGAAAAGGTGTCAAAAAATTTGGATCTCGAGCCAAGTCCCCTTGTGGTATACTATTGTGAGTCATCTTTAGAGAGGGTTAACCATAGCAGACAATCCCTTTACATGGCAAACTGCGTTGATGAAACCTCAAGCGGTCATAGCCATTTTTGCCATGGTAGTGACAGCCGCTATATAAATGTCCTTGTGGAAGAAATCTCCATGGGTATGGTTCATTGTTGGGTTGTCAGATCTCCCTACCAGCTCTTGAAGATTAAGTTCTCAGACTGTGTCAAAACCCTGGTGTGCCGAGATTGGAGTTCACCCCTTTGGATCATAAAAGTTGCAGAGTCAAACCATTACTAAAAACCCTAGCGAGGCCAAATTTTCATTTTATAGGGTATATGTGCATCATTGTAAAACATTTTTGGAACATACACAATTAGCACTTCTGAGGATTAGAACGAATAAGTCACTTGATTGTTCATGCGCAAGGTTTCTTTTGCCCTTGTTCATTGTTTTCAGACATGCTTGAAATCACTTGCTTGCTATTTTGCATGCTTGTTTATCTATCTGGTTATTGAAAATGGACAAATCTGTTACAATCTTCAAATCTGGACATTGAAATTTGCAAACAATTCAAATCTGAAAACTCAAAATTTGCAAAATCTGAAGTCAAATTCTTTTCTGGAGTCAAAAATCATTTCACGAAGTCAAAAAGTCATGAGTTTTTTTCAAGTGTCATTTCATTACAACCCATCTGTCATATGATAGCAAACCCAGTGTCGTACGAGTTTTCATGTAAGCAAATTCTCAAAGTCAAAATCTTGCAACTGTCGTATGATATTGTCAACTGTCGTTTCATTGCTACCCAACTGTCGTATGATTGAGTACCCAGTGTCATACGAGTTTTCATGCCCGTAAATTTTCAAAAAGTCAAATCTTGCTTGAAACTATTGTATGAGCTTTTCAACTGTCATTTCATTGCCTACCCACTGTCGTACAAGTCTGCACAGTGTCGTTTGGAAAATTTTGTTAAGAGTTGTCAAAAATTGTCAGAATTGCCAGATATTTAGCTTTTTCAGCCTATTTCCAGAATCTATCGAACAAATCATTATGTCAACAACAGAGTAGTAGCTATTGAAAATCAGTACACATGTCTCAAAGAATCAGTACACATGAGGAAGACATTCTAATCACAGCTATGATGAAGCAGCTGCAAGCTATGCAAGTTGAACTTAACAATCTTAAGAAAGAAAAGGAATCTAAAGAGTTCTCCATGGAATCTCTATACTCTTTTCCATTGGATAAAGACTTCTACATGTCACCATGCCCCCGGAAAGAATTTGAGCAATGTGATAACCCTTATGATACCTCTTCCATAGAGAGTGACACATCCAGCTTTGGAGACTATGATGACTATGATGACAGACAATGTAATGATACCTATGAGACCTCTATTCCTAAGAGTCCTCCTCGTCATGTATTCCTACTTACTACAAATGGGCCATCACATTGGATAGATCATGATGGTGATCCATATGATTCTGATTTTGAAAGAGAATTTGATGGCTTTTGTGGATAATACCTTGATGATGATCCATCTACTACTGCTGAGGACTATAAAATGCATCGTGCTAGCTTGAAATGTCAATACTATAACGATCTCTCCTCTAAGAACTCTCAGGCTGAAAATAAAGATTACACTCTCAAGCAAGATCATTTTAATGTTGGACCTTTGTCTTGTGATGGTTCCCTTCCATCCCCTACTTCCTCCAATACTTGTACATTTCCTAAAGCTTCTGAGTCTTTCAAATCTTTCACCGAACCTTCATTCAACACAAGCCCTGATACTTTTCATGTGGTTCCCTATAGTTATCCTCCAGGGCTACCTCTTAAAGATACTCAAGCTAACCTTCACTTGGCTGCAAATACTTTCAATAATGATAAACCTAAAGAGCATAAGCCTTCATATGCTATAATCCCTACTTCAGCTAGTCCTCCACCATCTCTTCCAAAGTCATCCATGCAATCCCAACATGCTTCCTTGTCCTTAGAAGTGGCTCCATGTCAAGAGGACTCTAAAAATGATGAAGAAAAGAACATAAAGAAAGATCAAGATCAAGAACCCTCCATGTCATCCAATCGCTTTCATGATGTCTCTTATCCGCTTCATGGTTCTTTTGATCCTGCACACCCTTTCCAATGCATTCCATCATGTCTTAAGTCTTCTCCTAAGCAAGATCATGATGCTACTTACACTGTTGAGCTTATTGACAATCAAAATAACCTTACTACACTTCCAATTTCCAAAGATAATACTTCCATTAAGGTTATTGAAAATGGTAGTGTTCCTTCCAATGTTAAGCCTATTGAAAATCAAGAGAAAAATTATGCGCTTATGCTATCCAAAGATCCTTGTCAAGATCAAAGTCTTCCATCTTCTTGTTCTACCACTCCATGTTCATTTCCACTTTCTTCTCTTCCTAAGTCTTTGCAAGCTTTGAACAATCCTATCAAAGAAGGTGCTCATATTCAAGATGTCCATGATTCTATTGAAAATTCTAATGCTCACTCTAAAGATGTTGATATCCTTGGTTGTCATATAGATGTTGATGAACTTGTTGATTATCCTTTTGCATTTTCCACTTCCATCCTTGGACCTCTTCCACCACTACTAAAGGTTTCACGTCTACCTTCCATCTTGGGTCCTTATGTCCCTTCACTTTCCCCTCCTAACTCTCCTAATTCACCATCCATCTTGGGTCCTTACATCCCTCCATCTCCCATCTTTCCTCAAGATCAACATAGATGCATACCCTTGAATCCTTTTTATCCACCCACCCATTTAAACCAGTCATATTATCCTTCTTCTTCCACACATCCCAAGTCTTTTGGAAGTAACTTGAATGTTCAATACAAGAAAAAGAAGCAATACAAGAATCCATCAAAAAAAGAAGATCACCATGTCTCCTCTAATAGACATGGAAACATAAAGTCAAAAGAGATATCTAAGAAAAAAACTACAAGACAAGTATGGGTTCCAAAATCCATCATTGAAGATATTCTCTCTAGATCATCAAAAGGAAATAAAAAGCCTACGATTATATGGATTCCAAAGTCTCTCTTGAAAGAGTCTGGTGTTGAGCAAAAAGTGAAGTTGACATTCAAACTTCCAAAGGCTTCCACTTCATTTCCCTCCAAAAACATTTTTCCATTCCACATGCCTAAACCACAACCTCTGCTATCCATTTGCCATATTCCTTCACATATTCCTTCATTCACATTTCCTCCATCCTCTCACCACCCTTCAAGGTATGTGTTGACGTTGATCTTGCCTTCCTTTCCACCTACCCTTTTACAATCCTTCCATGCATTATCCTTCTAGTGGCTAAGCTTGAAGAAGCTTCAAAAGTAGTTCCCCCTCCAACTTTACAGATTCAAGCTACAATCCAACCACTAGCAGAGACCTCTAACAAGTCATCAAAGGATTCAAAGAAAGTAAATTTTGATGCAGCCTTAAAGACTATCTCAGAAATTGTGTAACACAGATGTGAGAGGATAAAAGAGAAAATGGACTCAGTCCATCAATCAGTGGGCATGTTTCATAAGATAAATGAAAATGTGAAAGAGGCAGTGACTACTCTGGAGCCACTTTTTAATGTTTGGTATGGAAGGAGCTCTTTGTTTGAGAAACTTGATGCATTGTAGCCTCATCAATAGGATATCCTTGAGGTGGTTACTGAAGTTTATGAGAAGATAGAATTGATCAGTGCCACCTAGAGCTTTTTCAAAGGGAAGTCAAATCAAGTAAAGGCTAAAATGGCCATGTTTGATCAAGGCTATAGAAAGTATTTTCCTTCAATTTATAGGGATGAGGGAAGTATAATAGGTCTAGATGAGTGGAAGTCAGGCATGAGCTAGGCAATAATCAATTTCCTTAGTAATGATGGTTCTTTGGACATGGATGGTTGCAACAATATAATTAATAACCTGATCAAGGTTGAGAATGATTGCATTAAGTTTGTTTCAGCTATTAAGGCCATCACTGATTCTAGGTGGGATAGGCAAATCAAGTTGTTGCAGGATTAGTAGGGGTACAATTGGCCCTCAAAAGATGATGTGGCAGCATGGGACAGAAATACAAAGAAAAAGAAGAAAAATCTAGATGTCATTGAGCTAGAAGTAGAAGAAGAAGAGTGAACCCCACTAGGCACCTGATCCAAAAATATAGGGAGAGAGAGTATCATACAGAGAATGATGTAGGTTAGCCTATAATGGTAACCATCATTCATGTAAAAACCTCAAGCAACTACTTGGAAATATCCTCCGACAAAGGTGCCAGCTGTGAAGATTCCATTTATTGGAAAACTGCTTTCTATTTTTCTAGTTTGTTATCATCATTTTTGTACTTTTGTCTCTAGTGCAAGTCACCATCTTGGCTATTCGAAGCTTGTTGCATCCTTTCTTTGAGGATTCCAAGATAGCCAGTGATATATATAGAAAGTTTTCTTCTTTTGATAGGGTGGTGGATATTACTTTGTAAAGAGAGTTCTCATAATAGTATTTTTGTCTTACAATTCTCTGTCAAGAATGTACTGATACAGTTAAAATATCAATACAATATACTGAAAATATTTTCCTTATTTTGATTGTCTTCATATTTGAATGTTTGAATTCTTTTATGTATTAAATTGTAAGGCATTTTAATACATTGTTTAAAAAGTAGATATAGAGGTTAAGCTTGAGTTTCTTTCAAGGGAAGAATAAACCTTAAGGGAGATCTCTAGGAATTTATAATCCATATATGAATTTGATAGCAGGATTAGCAACTGGGGAAATGGAGTGTAAGGAACATCATTTGAATTTTGGGATATTTGTTTTGATAAATTTTTTGTTGATGTAGATTTTGACTCTGATGCCCTAGGATATAGCATTGGTTATAGCTTAATTTGCATGTGTTCACCATCAACAAATCAAATAATCTGTATAACTTAAATTTGTTGTATAACTTGAAATTATATAATCTATGTCAAGCACACATATAACTATTTTAATGCTTTGTAGAAGTAATTCTGAAAGGTAAACCTACCTAAGTTTTAAGCTCAAAGAGAAGAAGGTTTTTCAACCTTAGTACCTTAGTGTATGAATTTTGTTAGATGCATCTATTGGGAGTGCTAGATTTTTAATTTTAGATGTTTCTGAATCCTGTTTAATCATCTACAAGTTTAAGCACTAACAAAATTGGTGACTTTGCTAGGGAAAAAATAGATAATGCACAATGGATTCATTATGTTCATGCTAAACCAACTATTATTTTGTTGCAAACCAGTTTATAAATTTTCTATTCCCATTTGTTTGTGGGTGGCGACTCTGAGATCTTTATTTACCAATTGCTAGTATTTGTGGTGAAAATTAGTTGTATTTTGTTGAACACGTCATGATTCAACAAATATTTAATAGGTCATATTTCAAGTATCATTCAGAGAGTAATGTGGGTGATGAACTCCATACACCTAGTAGCAAACAGTGGTCCAGGAGGGTTTTTTTCAATCCTAGTTCTCCCGAACCCTCTAGAGATCAAATCCCTACACCCATTCCTCAGGAAGCATCTTCTTCTTCTGATGATCCTAAACTTATTAGGAAAACCAAGCCTAGTGTCATTAATCCTTCTTAGGAAGATGAAGTCATAGAGATAGGTTTTTTCCCTGCAAAAGAAACTCTAGATTGACCAGGGGAAACTTCTGCTTCAGAAACTACCTCTTATGATTCAAAAAAGTTGAGAGAGGAAGTAATAGCTTTGAGGAAGAAATAACATGAGCAATTGTTAGATATTTCCAATAGAAGAAAGGTACAGGAACAATAGATCTATGAGTTACTTATGGAAAGACAAGATCTCATAAGAAAAACAAAGAATAATGAGATCCAGGCTAAAGGCCTAAATCAAGATGTCTAAGGTTTAGATAGTGAATTGTTTGGTGATATGGGAGCCTTAAGAAAATAGGCTAATGGTAGTAAACCTAATCCATAGAAAGATGAATTTGAAGGAGAAGGTCATGTCCTTAGATAATTGCATCCTTCAGAAATCAAAAGAAATGAGGATCTCAAAAATGCCACATGGGATGTCTCTGATAAAGGAAAACAAAAGGTGGTTGGCATAAGTATCAATGAACCTACGAAGAATTTTTTTTCCCCTAACAATGTATCCCAAGAAAGCCTAGAATTGGAAAAGGATAGAAAGGCTAAAGAGGATTTAGCTCTCTAGTTTGAGAAGTTGGAATTGGAGGCTACAGTAGATGAAATGAAAAGAAAGATAGATTTCCTGCACACTAATATGAATATGTTTGGTAGTAGCTCAGTCCTTGTTACTTTAGGGATGGTGCCACCAAATCAACCTTGTGGTATAATTCCTAATCCCCAAGTCTCCAATCCAAAACAAAGTGAACTTGGACCAGTTTTGAATACCAACCCAGTAGCCCATTTGACTAGTGGTCCAATTGGGAATATGCCTTGTCAAAATGTTGGAAGAGGAACCCAAATCCCACCAAATTTCCAAAGAATACCAATTCACTTGGATAGATATAGGCCTTTGTTCTTTGATGGTATCCCTGGTCAGCCTAATGTTATCCCAAATGAGGTAAGAGAAAAGATCCCAAAGTTTACTGGAAATAATGTTGTTACATGTGAAGAGCATGTGAAGTTTTTTACAGATAAAATTAATGATTATGAGATTAAACATGAAGATGTTGTAATGAAGCTTTTTGTTCAATCATTAATTAAAGATGTCAAGGATTGGTATAGAGGTTTACCAGAGAACATCATTTCATCATGGGATGAATTTGTTAGAAGCTTTAAGGAACAATATGTAGAACATGTTAATTCAAGCTACATGCTAAATGAATTTAATAATATCTAAAAACATCAAAATGAGAGCATGTCAGAGTTTAATGGTATATTCCAAAAGGCAATGTACAAATTATTTCAAGTTTTGAGGTTAGATGATGTAGTCTTCTTGACCACATATTTTAATGCCTTGGATGGTAAGATGTCATATCTTTTGAGAGATAAGAGTCTTCATACTCTAAGAGATGCGTTTAAATTGGCTATAAATATTGAAAGTAATAGGAAGGCATCAAGTTAGATGTATAAAAGGGATGAGGGAAGACTGTGGAAGGAAACTAACCAACTAAAGATGATGACAAGGTTGAAAAACTAGCAAGTGTGGTCAAGGATCTCTCAACCAAATTTGAAAATGGTGGGAGAAACTATCAAGACACTAGATCACCTTATCAAAGGCAAGAAAGGTTCCCAAGGTTACAAGATATTCCTTACAAGAAAAATTGGAAAGATGGGAAACCTGTCTTTGACAATCATGAAACTCAAAAGGGAAGGGATACTCCAGATCCTTTGAAGAAAATATAGCACATAATGTGGAGAGCATTCCTTGGTGTGTGGCTTGTAGTATGCCTCATTCACCTTTCCAGTGTGCTATAGCTCAAGCTTTGGAAGAAGAAGCTAAAAATACACATACATGAGATTATGAAGAATCTGAAAAGCCTGTAGTTAACATTTTTACCACTGAAAAGGTGGAAGAACTTTTATCTTCAGATGATGAAGATATTTGTGCTGATGTTGATCATAAGAGGAGGATTCTCTCTGGCTATGAGTAAAAAATATTTACCCAATATGATCATGATGAGTCTGATTATGATATGTGCAAAAATAATATGGTCAGATCAAAGTTGGATGGGATTCAGTGGAGAAAACCCAGTGAGGAAGAAATTAGAACTTAGACTGTGGCTATTATTTCACAAGCTAGGTCCTCATACAATTTGAGGAATAGAAGAGTGGATGCTGATCAAGAGATACCAAGGTCAGTATTTGTTAAAGATGATCCTTAGAATAAAGAGCCCTCTAAACCAAATGTTATCAAGGGTAAGGGTGGAAATAATAGGAGAGAGGAACCTATTATTGAAAGTAAAAAGAATGAGGAAGTTGTTACATACAAGGTCAAGAAGAAGGTTGGTAGAATAAAAGATACTTCTAATCTTTCTACTGATCCCCCTACTTTTGACATGAGACATGCCTTGTCTCAAATGAAGGTATCTATTCCTTTATTAGAAATGTTTAAGATTAAAGAGCATAAGACAACAACTCTAGCTCTGATAAATGAACAAGGTGTAGAACTTGTTATGTTAGAAAAGGGAAAGCCAATGGATAGACCTGAAACAATTAAAGATATTTCTAACTTTTGTTTTGGAAACATTGTGACACAATAACTGTCTTCCATTGATCTTTTCTATGTTACACTAATTGTGAACAATGTTTTGCTAAAAAATTGTATGATTGACTCTGGTGTTTCTACCACTGTAATGCCATATCATGTAATGAAATAATAAGGGCTACAAGTTGATACATCCAATAGTAGGTACTATGCCATGGATAACAGGGTAGTGCCTATTGTGGGAACCCTAGTAGGGATAGAAGTGAAGATTGTTTCATTTCTGGAGGCCACATACAAGATGGATGTGGTTGTAGTTGATACTAAACCCCATTATGGCATGCTTCTATCAAGACAGTGGGTTGTAGTAGTAGGAGGGAAATTGCAATTGGATTTATCATATGCTAATATTCCTATCAATGGAATAGAAGTGAAGCCGTATAGGGAACCCCATTCCTGAGTAATGGTCGAGGTTGTTGCACCTGAGGACTTGAATTGTTGCATTGATATTGACATGGATAACTTCATGGTGGAAGAGATAGTACCCCAAGTGAGAAATACTGATCCAATAGTGGATGAGTTGATACTACAACAAGGTGGACTATGGAAAATGTATTTTGATGGAGGATGTTCTAAGGGAGGATCAAGAGCTGGTGTTTTTCTTATATCCCCATCAGGTACTACCTTCAAATACTCATTTCTATTAACTTTCCAATGTACTAACAATACTATTGAGTATGAGGCTCTAATATTGGGTTTAGATGTTTCTATAAAACATGGTATAAAATGCTTAAAATTCCATGGTGATTCCTAATTTATTATAGCCCAAATTAGATATAAATATGATGCTAAAGATGACAGACTAAAATTGTATAAACATGATGTCTAGGATAGATTAGAATTCTTTGAAGCTTTCAATATCCTTTGGGTGGAAAGGTCAAATAACATCATGGCTAATTTCCTTGCCAATGTTTCACTAAAAAATAATGATATTACTCTGACTGGTGTATCAATGTTAGAAATCAAAAGTAGGCATGCAGTGCCTAACAATGTGTATAATTGGAAAGTCTTTGAGGATGACTATGATATCCTTAGATTTCTTCAGAGTTTAGATCAGTATGATGGGCAGCAAATTGATTTCAATGCTTCATAATAGATTATTGATGGAAAGGAATGTATTATGGGAAATGAGATTGTTCATTAGCCTCAAATCATATACTTAAGGGATTAGTGGAATTAGAGGGCATGTTTAAGATAAATAATGGATATATGTCACAAAAGTCTAATACCAAAATGGAGGATCTAGAGGAAATAAACTTAGGTTCAGAAACATCCCCTCAAATGGTATACATTGGAAAAAGGCTGAGTAGGGAGGTAAGGGGAAATTTGATAAGGTTATTAAAAAGGTACAAGCATGTGTTTTCTTGGTCTTATGATGACCTCAAAGCCTATAGAGAAGATTTATTTCAACATGAGATCCCTCTAAATTCTAAAGGAGGACACCAAACCTTTTAGGCAGAAACAGAGGCCCACCGATCCCCTATTAGCTAAAAAGATGCAAGCAAAGTTAAAAAAATTAAGAGATGTTGGTATCATTGAGCCTATTAGGCATTCCTCTTAGGTTTCAAATCTGGTGCCAGTTAGGAAAAATAATGGTGATATAATACTCTACGTAGACTTCAGAAACTTAAATGTTTCTTCACTAAAGGATAATTATGGACTGCCAAATATGGAGGCTATGCTGCATAGAGTAACTGTTTGTGAGCTATTGTCCATGATGGATGGTTTTCCAGGTTACAACCAGGTTTTAGTCAAGAATCTAAACAATTCAAGATAGCATTCACCACTCCATGGGGAACCTATGTTTATCTCTGTATGACTTTTGGTTTGAAAAATTCTGGAGCAACCTTTTAGAGGGAAATGGATGTTACTTTCAAGGATTTGATTAATGTCCTTATGGTTGTGTATCAGGATGATTTGACTGCATACTCTAAGAAGGTCAAAGATCATTATAACCATTTAGAAAAGGTCATAATCAAGGCTTTAGATTTTGGTATCTCATTGAATCCCAAGAAGTGTCAATTTGTTGTAACTGAAGGAAAATTTCTATGACATATAGTGTCAAAAGAGGGAGTTAGAATTGACCCTGAAAGATTTGAGGCAATTAAAAAGGTTCCTCCCCAAAAAAATATTAAAGGTGTGCAATCCTTTTTGGGACAGATCAATTTTGTCAGGAGATTTATTGCTAATTTTGCAGAATTAGTCAAACCCATAGTTAAGCTCCTAAAGAAAGATGTAAAGTTTGATTGGAACTATGAAGCTCATGAGGCTTTTGGAAAAATCAAGAAAATAATCCAAGAAGCTCTTGTCCTAATATCTCCTGATTATTCTAAGCATTTTTCTTTATTCTCCTTTGCATGTTTTCACACTATT
The DNA here is from genome assembly GCA_027943335.1 of Chamaecyparis obtusa. Lineage (NCBI taxonomy): Eukaryota > Viridiplantae > Streptophyta > Pinopsida > Cupressales > Cupressaceae > Chamaecyparis > Chamaecyparis obtusa. The sequence continues at coordinate 234,652 of BSBK01004315.1, read as the reverse complement.
GCATCCATTCTCTTATAGAAGGATGAGGAAGGATTTGAACACCCAATTGCTTTCTTTAGTAAATCACTACAATCTACTGAGTTGAATTACAAATTGATGGAAAAGAAGGCTTATGCACTAGTCAAGGCATTAAAATCTTTTAGACCTTATCTTGTTTGTGTAAAGGTTAATGCATATGTTCCTCATGCTGTAGTGAAAGACATTTTAGTTCAAAGTAAAGTCACAGGAAAAAGATGAAAATGGATTAATAGAATCCAAGAATTTGATTTGGAGCTCCATATTACCAAGCTTGTAAGGGGTTTGGGACTTTCAAAGTTAATGACATAAGAGAATATGGACATTATACAAGTAGATAATGTTTCCATTGGTGGAGGAATAGTGACTAGTATTGAGATGCAACCATGGTACACAAACATTGTTCATTTTCTTAAAAATGCTAGTTGTCCATAGGAGTTGAATCATAATCAGAGGAGAAGCCTAAGATTGCAAGCTCAGAGGTATGTGCTAATACAAGGTGATTTGTATTGGAAAGACAATGATGGAATATTTCTCTTATGTTTAGACAAGGGGAAATCTGAAAATATTTTGAGAGATATGCACTCTGGATTATGTGGAAGGCACCATTTAGCCAGGGCCACAACTCACAAGATTCTAAGGGATGGATACTATTGGCCTGTATTTTTTAAGGACACTCAATCATTTGTCCAAAAATTTGAGCCATGCCAAAGGTTCTCAAAAAATTTAAAATTCACAAGTGCCTTGTTATTGAACCATGTGGTTGCAGATGCTCCTTTTTCTATGTGGGGAATGGATTTTATTGGAGAATTTGTTGAGAAGTCCAGTGGAGGGCATAGTTTGATTTTGGTGGCCACTGATTATTTTACCAAATGTATTGAAGCAATCCCAACTAAAAAGGCCACCAGTGTAGTAGTGATTGAGTTCTTAATGAATGACATAGTTACTAGATTTGGTGCCCCTATCAAACTAGTAATGGACAATGCCATGTTCTTTAGGTCACAAGAATTCACTGAATTTTGCCTAGAAATGGAAATAATTATATCATACTCATCCCCATACCATCCACAAGCCAATGGGCAAGCAGAATCCAGTAGCAAGAGTATTCTGCATATTTTAAAGAAGACTCTGGAAAAGAACAAAAGGAGTTGGCATGTTAAGTTAGAATTGGCATTATGGGAAGATCTAATTGTTGAGAAAAAGGAAACATGGAAATCCCCATTTGAGCTGGTCTATGGTGTGAAATCCAAACTTCCCCTGAATAATTTGTTACCCATCTACCAATTCATACAAGAGGAAGAGTTGGAAGTTATTGATACATTACAAGAAAGGATGATCCAAATAGTTGAATTAGATGAGATCAGAAGGGAAGGTCAAAAAAAAAATGTGAAGTTGCAACAATAGATGAAATATATTTTTGACAAGAGAGCCAATATTAGAAAATTCTAGCCTGGTGATATGATTCTTCAGTGGAACACCAGGGCTGAAGACAAAGGTAAGCACAAAAAATTTGAGTCCTTTTGGTTAGGCCATTTTATCATCCATCAGATTCATGGAAAGTATTCATATTTTTTAAGAAATATGGATGGTGAAGAATAGGAATTTCTAGTGCATGGACAATTTTTGAAGTATTTCTTCAATTGATTCTCAATGTTTTCCATGCAATTTGTAAATATGTATAGGTGTTTTTGTTTCTATTGTGTATTTTTTTCTTGATGTAGGTTAGGGTTTTGAGGTCTGCCACAAAGAGATTCTTGGTTTCTTGTTATGAACTTGCATTCAAGCATCCTTAGATAGAGCCACTATTGGGTAATTTTGCAGTTTTCTAAAATTATTTCTTCAGATCTTTGTTTTGTCTTCTTCCATGTCTCTGCAAGTGTTTTTATCCAGTTTAGGGTTTAAAAATCTCAAAATCTGTTGTGCCTTTGCTTGTAAATCCATGTCCTAGGTCATTTTTTCCCTTGGAAGGGTTAATCTTTTGAAGTGCCTTAAGTTTTCCCTAGTTTCTTATGTTTTTGCATTACCTTTTTGGCCACTTAATATTTTCAAATATGCACACAATCTTTCTTTCCCTTAGGCATTCACTGAATCTCGGATTAATATTTCAAGTCACTTTTCCATTCAATGAACTGACGACTGTGTCTAATCCATGTTATGTTTCCCTTTGGTCATTGAATCTCCAAGTACAAATTATAGTTACCTTTTCCTTTAGCAATTCAGCGATTGTGTAATCTCCCAATCTCATAATCTTTGGTGGTTTTCTCATAGCATTCAACAATTTGGCGCAGTGGTTATCTCTTAATCGCTAGATTGGGCAGTCAAGTCATTAGTCTTTGGGCAATTCAGTGACAGTCATTGATTATCTTCTTGATCAATGGTAATATTTTAATCTCATGATAGATTGGGCCAATGGCAAAGTATTTACTGATTCAGTGACAAAGCGGTGATCTCCTATTCGCTAGAGTTTGGCAGTTTCACTAAAAAGATTTGGTGATTCAGCGACAAAGTGTCATAAAGATATATTTTCCTCAGTCAATAGATCTTAGAATGAAATTATTAATGTCTAATTCTTTGGGCAATTCAACGAATAAGACATTCACTAAATCTAGTGATTAAATGGTAATGATCTAAAATATTGAGCGACTCAGCAACAATCCTAGATTTCTTTCAAGATCTACAGCCATCACTTAATCTTAGAATGAAACCCAAGTCAAGAGGTGACAGTCATTGATTTTCTTCTTGATCAACAGTAATGTTTTAATCTCATGATGGATTGGGCCAATGACAAATTATTTAGCGACAAAGCAATGATTTGCTATTCGCTAGAGTTTGGTAGTTTCACTAAAAAGATTTGGTGATTCAGTGACAAAGTGTGATAAAGATATATTTTCCTCAGTCTCTAGATCTCAAAATGAAATGATTAATGTCTAAGTCTTTGGGCAATTTAGTGAATAAGGCATTCGCTGAATCTCATGATTAAATAGTAATGATCTAAAATATTGAGCGACTCAGCAACAACCCTAGATTTCTTTCAAGATCTACAGCCATCACTTAATCTTGGAATGAAACCCAAGTCAAGTAAAATATTTAGTGATTTGGTGAATAAAGGTTGTTCTCCCAATCTCATAATAAAACCATGGTTAATAAAATCATTCAAACATTACAAGATACCTTTGTTCACTAAATCTCATGATAGATCAAGAGTTAAGTGAAGCATTTGGAGATTAAGAGATAAATGTAGTCGTTGAATCTCCAGATAATGATTGTGATCAAGGTTCAAAGTGCTCGAGTTTAAAGGAAACCTTGTTTTCCAGATCGCCAGAAGATTGCTAGGTTAAGTTAAGGATTGTGAGAATCAGCCAAGTCTTTTGTCACTTATTCTCCAAATTAAACCATGGTTGATCCAAGTATCACAAGAATTGGAGAGTGCTTTCAGTCACCAATTCTTTGAATAGCAACTAGGTTATGATGACATTCAAAGGTAAATCTGAGGACCGTTGACTATCTCCAAGATAAATGGTAGTCACTGAATCTCCAATAAAGGGCGTGGGTTAACAAATCATTCAGAGATCATGACAGTCTTTGTTCACTAGATCTTTGAATCAAGTTTGCTTAAATGCTCATTAATGGAAAAGAGCTAATTGTCATTTCTATGTGGAAAAGTATTGTGCCAAGTTGGAATAAAGTAAAAAGCTATCCAATCAGATTTAATCAAGGGTTTTTTATCGGTAATTGAGGGTTTTAAAGCCAAAACTATGATCATTGCTTTACTTCTTTCTATCTAGGTTTTTAAATCAATCTGTCAACATCCAAGTATTGGATAGCCTTGATTTGAAACTGGTGATTTGCAAAATTGAATAGAGAAGTGATTGGGGATAAATTTGTAATGATTTTGGCAACTGAACGCATTCAATTATTGATGATATATAGATAGGACTCCACTACTTACAACATTCAAAGTTTTCTGAAGATTGTGGATATTTTCAAAGTATTAGTAGTGAGTTTCAAAGTGATAGAGAATATGAAGAACTAAGAGATATCCATTTTTTTAAAGATGAGTCAACCAGAGCCAAGCGTAGCATCATCTAGTGGAGAGGCCAAGCAACAGGGTGGCGAAGAAAAGGGAAAGCCAAATTATTCAGATGAATTTATCAAGATCCTCACTGGTTCAAACTAGAATAGGAAGGCTACTGATGAAGCTTTCAAAGACATAATGGAAAATTACAGAGACCCTATCACCCCTTCTGGCTCAGGTTACACTATTTTCACTTATTTTAACAATAATATAAATAAGGCTATTCCAATTTCCAATGCTTGGGATTTGGGAATGGAAAAATTGATTGTGCCCGATATTTTCTTGGATGTGGACTTGATCATAGAGTTATCTAGGCTATATGATCCATTTTCCAAAAAAATCAAAAAGGGTGACCAATCTACTTTAGTAACTTTGGATAGAGGATCTTTCATGAAGGCCTTTGATTTTTATTCCTCCTCCTCTACTGAGATAGACTTGAAGAAAGAAAAGCAAAAATATGCAAGTCACATAGGATTAGTAAAGAGCCATATGGTTACGCACATTCCAAAGACTAGCAAGTACATAGCCCATCTCCTTGCACACATGAATCCCCCTTATGAGTTCAAATCCCTCAACTTCTATATGAAGTTTTTGTGTCATGGGTTGTGTAGAGTTCTTGGGATAGATGGAGATGCAAAAAAGTTGCATGTTGACTTGACAATGATTATTCTTGATATACAAAACTCCCATGCAAACACTGATTATGATTACATCCAATAAGTAATCGATAGAATACATGAAGGTTTTCTATCCATCAAACAAAATAAAATGCCCATTAGGTTCATGCATTACTCCCTTTTGATGCATTTGATCTTATATTTCAATATCAATAGTTTGGATGCAAGGGTGCTGGAGCCTAGGTTTATGTTTGAGGGCTAGCCTAATCTGGTACAGTATTGGCTAAGGGTGTGGAATTACACTTCCAATGAGTGTGATTTCTATATTTTTTAGAACTAGATAGTTCACCCAATTCTCAAATTGATGGGGACAAATATAGTGAGATTGCAAGTCAGGGTTTTGAAGCTTTTGAGGCCTATTGAATATGAGGAAAAGTGGTAGGGAAATCATAATTGGGGTGATTTCTACTTAGGAGAAAATTGCACCATAATCAGGGTTTATGGATGCCCGCAACCCCCACATTTACTTCCAAAATTTGTGCCACCAAGGGTTTCTCAATTAGAATTTATATGGCAATTGATCTGGACTTACAGGGAGCATTTGGCACCTCATAGAAAGGGAACATTTACACCAAGGCAATTCAGGATAGGGAATTTCCTGGTTGGTAAGAGGGCATTTCCCCAAATCAGTTCATGGCTCAACCATTTTAAGATGACCTCTGGCAGCTGAAGATATGTGGACTCTGAGAATTTCATCAGAACTGCAAGAATGACATTGATTCCCAAAATTGGTACAATAAGGGAATGTGAGGGTTGTGATGATGAATATGTGATAAGAAACATCTTAGATGAGGATGAGATTGGCAAAAGGCTCACCAAGTTCTATGATCTGATGAAGTTGGAAGCTCGGGTCAAAAAGGCCCAGATTGATTTTGGAGGTTTCTTCCCTGATCTCCCCAATTTGAAAATAATTGACAGAATGATTGAGATGCATGGTACCCTATCAAGGCATTTGCAAGGAATTTTTGAGGAGAAGTTAGATGTGGATAAGGATTATTCCACTTTTGACTATGAGGAATATACAGATGAATCATAGGAGGGTGATATTCCACCTCAAAACAATGAACCTCTAGTCATTGACATAACTCAAGAGTCAGAGGATACCCCTGAACCACCACTAAAAAAGGCAAAGACTTTAGGTAGGTTGGCCTTCCAAGGAGAAGAAACAAAAGAAGATTGTTGATAGAGCCTATGTTCTAGTGTCTAGTGATCATGCTTATCATCACAATCTGAGGAAGACTATCAGAGAGGGTAAGAAGGTAGTGTCAAAGGAAGAGGAGGAATTGCCTCTGCTACTTGGAAAGGATGAGAGGGAGTTGTATCAAGATGAATTCCTCATTGATGATCAATTCATCAAGAGTGATGAATTCAAAAATTTCCTTATTTGGAGGAAACAACAAGAAGTTGCTAAGGCTCTTCCAGAGGGTATGGAACCAAGTGATGAGACCTTGAGGGCTCTAACTTCTTATGATCCTAGCATAGAGAATATCACTATTGAAGAAGCTAGAAAAATGGTAAATTCTAGTGGGATACTCTTGATTCTTGGATAGGATTTGACCTCAGCCTTCATCATCGATCAGATAAGGAAGCAGCCAAAGGGAAGTTTGTCTTATGAAGTACATATTGGAGACATGATAAGGGGAAGTGAATATGATCATAAGTCCCAAGCTGTAGAAATGTGGTCTTTAGCCCCAAGGACCCAAAAGCCTTCTATGGTGAGCATAGAGGATAGGATGGAAGGGGACAAGATCATTTGGACTGACCAAAATACTAGTGATCTTGAGGTGTTAAAGGTTGTGACACATTTTGCCCATATGAATGAAGCAAATACAACCCAATTAAATAATGGATATGCTCTGCTATTTGATAATTCAGTAAAGATTTCCAAAGATAGGGACTTAAGCCTGATGAAAATCAAGGCTCTGGAGGATGAATTAGATTATCTAAAGGCTAAGCTTGAAGAAGTTTCAAAAGCAGTTCCCCCTCCAACTTTGCAGAGTGAAGCTACAATCCAGCCAGTAGCAAAGACCTCTGACAAGTCATCAGAGGATTCAAATAAGGTAAAGCTTGATGCATCCTTAAAGGCTATCTCAAACATTGTGTAACATAGATGTGAGAGGATAAAAGAGAAAATGGACTCAGTCCATCAATCAATTGGCATGTTGCATAAGATAAATGAAAATGTGAAAGAGGCAGTGGCTACTCTAGAGCCACTTTTTAATGTTTGGTCTGGAAGGAGCTCTTTGTTTGAGAAACTTCATGCATTGCAACCTCATTGATAGGATATCCCTGAGGTGGTTATTGAGGTTTATGAGAAGATATAAATGATCAGTGTCACCTCAAGCTTTTTCAAAGGGAAGTCAAATCAAGTAATGGCTAAAATGACCATGTTTGGTCAAGGCTATAGAAAGTATTTTCCTTCAATTTATAGGGATGATGGAAGTATAATAGGTCTAGATGAGTGGAAGTTAGGCATGAGCTAGGCAATAATCAAGCAGGAGGCTTTCCTCGGTAATGATGTTTCTTTGGACATGGATGGTTGCAACAATATAATTGATAACCTGATCAAGGTTGAGAATGATTGCATTAAGTTTGTTTTAGATATTAAGGCCATCACTCATTCTAGGTGGGATAGGAAAATCAAGTTGTTGTAGGATTTTCAAGGGTACAATTGGCCCTCAGAATATGATGTGGCAGCATGGGACAGAAATACAAAGCAAAAGAAGAAAAAGTCAGTTGTCATTGAGCTAGAAGCAGAAGAAGAAGAAGAAGAAGAGTGAACCCCACTTGGCATCTAATCTAGAAATATAGGGAGAGAGAGTATCATATAGAGAATGATGTAGGTTATCCTATAATGGTAGTCATCATTCATGCAAAAACCTCAAGAAACTGCTCAAAAATATCCTCAGACAAAGGTGCCAGCTGTGAAGATTCCATTTGTTGGAAAACTACTTTCATTTTTTCTAGTCTGTTGTCATCATTTTTGTACTTTTGTCTATATTGAAAGTCATCATCTTGGCTATCTGAAGCTTTTTGCATCCTTTCTTTGAGGATTCCAAGATAGCCAGTGATATATATAGCAATTTTTCTTCTTTTGATAGGGTGGTGGATATTAATTTGTAAAGAGAGTTCTCATAATAGTATTTTTGTCTTACAATTCTCTGTCAAGAATGTACTAATATAGTTAAAATATCAATACAATATACTTGAAATCTTTTTCTTATTTTGGTTGTCTTCACATTTGGATGTTTGAATTCTTTTATGTATTAAATTGTAAGGCATTTTAATACATTGTTTACAAGGTAGATATAGGGGTTAAGCTTGAGTTTCTTTCAAGGGAAGAATAAACCTTAAGGGAGATCTCTGGGAATTTATAATCCATATATGAATTTGATAGCAGGATTAGAAACTAGGGAAATGGAGTGTAAGGCACCTCATTTGAGTTTTGGGATATTTGTTTTGATAAAAAAATTTGTTGATGTATATTTTGACTCTGATGCCCTAGGATATGGCACTGGTTATAGCTTAATTTGCATGTGTTCACCATCAACAAATCAAATAATCTGCTCAATTTAAATTTGTTGTATAACTTGAAATTTTGTAATCTATGTCAAGCACATAGATAACTATTGTAATACTTTGTAGAAGTAATTCTGAAAGGTAAACGTGGCTGAGCTTTAAGCTCAAATAGAAGAAGGTTTTTTAACCTTAGTACCTTAGTGTTTGAATTTTGTTAGATTCATCTGTTGGGAGTGCTAGAGTTTTAATTTCAGATGTTTTTGAATCCTATTTAATCATCTACAAGTTTAAGCACTAACACCTGAGAAAGCTATGTGTAAAGAATGTCAAGTTGGTAAGATGACCAAGTCAGGTTTTTTATGAAAATATTATTCTATAACTAGTATTTTGGAATTGGTTCACACTAAACTTTGTGGTCCTATGAAAGTTCAAAGCTATTATGGAGATCGGTACTTTATTTTTTTTGTGGATGATTATTCTAGAATGATGTCAATCATGTTTTTAAAAGAAAAATATCTTTCTTTTCAAATGTTTAAGTGGTATAAGGCTAGATTTGAGAAAGAAATAGGTAAAATGATGAAGTTTTTGAGATCTGATAGAGGACATGAATTCAGCTCTGATGAATTTACTATCTTCTACAATGAGCATGAAATTAAAAGGCAAGTGTCTACATCGAGGACTCCACAAACGAATGGGATAGATGAAAGAAGAAACAAAGATATTGTTGATTGTGCTAGAAATTTTTTTATTCATAAAAAGGTTGCACAAACGTTTTGGAGAGAAGCTATAAGTACTGCAATCTACACTCTTAATCAAATATAGTTGACGAAAGGTAAAAACAAGAAGCCTTGTGAAGAAAGGTACAAACAAGACACCTTTTGAACTATGGTTTGGAAAAAAATTGAATGTAAGTTATTTCAAAATATTTTTAAGTAGGTGTTATGTATTGAAATATTTTAGAAATGGAAATTTTGATTCTATTGGTGATGAAGGAATATTTCTTGGTTATTCTTCAAAGAGTAAGGCATACAAATGTTTAATCAAGGATTCTAACAAAATAATAGAAAATGAAAATGTGAGAGTTGATGAATTTACTAAAAAGAATGATGCGGATAGAAAAAAGGAACTTGGGGATTATGATATATTTGTGTATGTACAAGATGGTAATTTGGTTGACACAACTAAGAAAAAACAAGTAGGAATTGATGAACAAGATGACTCTCTACCAAGAGATGAGAACAATGATGATTAGGCTAGGGAGCTTGTATTGGAAAAGTATGTTAGGATACACCACTCAACAAGAAGAATTATTGGAGACAAGAATGCAGGAGTATTGGAAAGAAGTAAGTTAAGAGATAATACTTACTTGATTTGTGAATTTTAGCTTAGATTGGTAAAAGATGCACTAGATAATGAAGATTGGATGAATGCTATGAAAAAAGAGATATACCAAATTGAAAATAATAATACATGTTCACTGGTACCAAGACCTAAAGATAAGAATGTGATAGGAACTAAATGGATTTTTAGAAATAAACTCAATGAGAAAGGAGATGTGATCATAAACAAATCTAGACTAGTCTATAAAGGGTATGCACAAGAGGAATGTATTAACTATGGTGAAACTTTTTCCCCTATTGCTAGATTAGGAGTAAGAATACTACTATCTTATGAAGCTTACAAATGATTTAAAGGCTATCAAATAGATCTTAAATCTACATTTTTTAATGGAATACTTGAAGAAGAAGTCTATATTGAACATCCTAAGGGATTTGTTGACAAGAATAATAAGAATGTAGTCTGTAAATTGCATAAGTCTTTATATGGATTGAAGCAGGCTCCCCAAGCATGGTATGAAAGATTGCACTCCTATTTAGTTAAGATTAGATTTGAAAGTACTAGTGATAATAGTAATCTATACTTGAAATGTGATAAATCTAATGAAATTTTGATTGTTGAGATATTTATTGATGACATTATAGTTGAAGGTAATGAGATAATGTCTAAGTCATTCACTAAGGAGATGAGAAAGGAATTTGAAATGTCTATGACAGGAGAGATAAAATTCTTCAGTGGACTTCAAACACAACAAGTTAAGGATGGGAGCTACATCACTCAATCTAAGTATATCAAGGACATCCTAAAAATATTCAATATGGAAGATTCAAAACCGGTTGGAACACCGATGGTTACTAGTTGCAAGTTGTCAAAAGAAGATGATACTAAGGAGGCGAATGAAACACGTTACCATCCATGATGGTAAGTTACAATATGCGGTCCAAAGTAGACCTGACATTACACATTCAGTTGGTATTATTACAAGGTTTTCTACAAACCCCAAGGATACACATTTTTTTGTAGTTAAAAGGATATTCACATATTTGAAAGGGACTAAATATTTAGGTCTATGATACACAAGGAAAGGTGATTTTGATCTTTAAGTTTATACAAATTTTGATTGGGTAGGAAATATTGATGAAAAGAAAAGAACTACTGGTGGAGCTTTCCTTTTAGGAGAGAGACTAGTGACATGGTTAAGCAAGGAAAAGAGTTGTATTTCTCAATCTACTACTAAAGCTAAGTATGTGGCAGCAACTATGAATTTCTCTAATATTGTATGGATCAAATAATTACTGGAAGGTATGCATGAAGAGATTACTGATCCTATTACAATCTATTGTGATAACACCAGTGCTATTAACATATCAAATAATCTAGTGATGCATTCAAAGACAAAATATATATCAATTAAGTATCACTACTTGAGAGAGAAAGTACAAGATAAGCATGTGACATTGGAATATGTGAATTCTAAGGAGTAGATAGATGATATCATTAAAAAACCATTACCGAAGGATGATTTTGAGTATCTTCGAGGTAAGTTAGGGGTTATTTCCCTATCCAATGTACATTAAGGAAACATACATTTTGCATCAATTCAAGGACTCAATAGAATATCTATCATGTGAGTTGATGCTAGTATTTCACACTTTAGATGAGGCCTGAAGTTGTGAAAAGGGATGTTTATGTTAGCAAGTTGACTATACTAGTGTATATGACTAATTTTAGTGTTTTCATTATGGAAACAAAGTCATATGAAGTTTTGGTGTTAGTGCAATAACTTAGAAGATCAGAATTTGGCTAAGTATGGAAGACAAAGCAGTCAGTGAAGTACCTGATGAATAGAGCATCAACGCACGTGTGTATGAGAGATTTTTGGTATGCACCCTTGAAGATAATATTTTGAGTATTTAATCATGCTAATTCTAAAAATGCATGATCAGATGAGTTAGTATTAAGAAGTTACAGTGAGTTGAAGTGACATAGTCAGTAAGTGGAACAACAGAACAAAGCGTACAACCGACGGGAAAGATTTTGATTAGTGAGTATTATTTTGTTTTGTTAAGGCTATGAACCTATTTTAAATGTGTTGTAAAAATATTAATATCAATGTATGTAAACATGCTTGAGCCAATTCATTTGGAAGCATTGTATGTAATAGGTTATAGGCTAACTTAGTAAATAGTTTTTGTTGCCCCTATATATAAGACATGCGCTTTTGTATTAGAGCATGAGATGGAAATAGAAGATGTAATAGAAGAGCAGAAGTATGTGAACTATGTGCTAAGAGAAGTAAGAATGATATAGATCTTTACAAGAGGCTAAAGCATCAATGACAAAAGTAATTGATCATACAAGAAGTTTCATAGCAACAGCTCACCCTTGTAGATATATTGTGTATCTATTATCCAGGAGGTTGTAGCCTTGTCTATTGGGTAGTGAGATCTAGCAATGAGCCTTCCACTCCTAGTAGGGTTTTTTACTTCAAGACTCCTAATAGGGTCTAACCTTTGACCAGGTCATTGTACTAAAGCATTGTAATGACTACTCCTAATAGGGAAAAGGAACATTCATAGATTCATAATACACAAGTACAATTATTAGTGGGTATTAATTCCCACCGGGGTTTTTCCTTTGGCCAAGGTTTCCCTGTAATCATATATGGTGTTATGTATTATGGTTGTTTACTTTACTTTCTTTAATATTCAATTCAGCAATTGATTAATTGGGTTAAGTTTCAAGAAGTAGAAAAACATTAATAATATAGATCACTGATTCACCCCCCTCCCCCCGTCCTCTCAGTGTTCCCATTCCTAACAATTGGTATCTAAGCTTTGGTCCTCTGAAGATAATTTTAACCACTTGAGGAGATCATGGATATAGGAGAAGTAAACATCTGAAGAAGAATCTTGAAGCAGCTCTTGAAGATCTTGACAGATTTGAAAAAGAAATTGAAGAACTGAAATTGAAGGTCAGTGGCACACAAGTATTTATCAAGAAACATAGAAAAGATTTGAAGGATTTTTCAAACAATGATTTGGGGAAAATAGTCAAAAATTTGAATGAAGAAAACATGTCTATGAAGGATCAAATTGAAGAGTTGGATGAAAAAATAACTAACAATCAAGAAGCTTATGGAGAGGAGATCAAAGAAAAAAAATAGTTGGATGAAGAACTGAGGCAAGCAAACATGAAAATCTTGGAGTTAGAAAACATCAAGAAAAAGGTGGAATTTGAATTGACTGAAGAAAAGAATCATATTGAAAAATTGCACACAAGGATCTAATAGAGTCACAGTTGTATGCATAGAAGATTAAAGGAGATACTACTGATATTGGATTCAATGAAGCACAAAATCAAATCAATGATATGAAAGAAAGAATGAAAACACCAGAAGAATATACAGAAGCTAAGAAGACTAGAAATCATACTGAAGCTAAAGCAGAACCATCTAAAGCTGAACACAAGCCAGTAAACTGAACTTGTTATACCTGTAACAAGCATGGACATATAGCAAGAGATTATAAAGAGGTAAGACCTTTCAATGGTTATTGTTAGTCATGCAATAAATTTGGTCATAGAGAAATGAATTGTAGATCAAATCAAAGAAGTCAGACTCAGATTAATTAGAGAAATCATCCATAGAAAAATGGTAGAAGTCCTCAAAACATTACATGATAGATGTGCAATTACAATGGTCACACAGCTAGACAATGCAGTATGGTAACTCACATCAATGCGCTGAGGAATATAAGGTCTCCAGTCATTTGTCACTCTTGTAACAAGGTTGGACACATCTCAAAGTTTTGCAGATCACAAGCGCAAGGACAAGAAAGACCTAATAAGTCTCAATGATCAATTTTGGATGAATCTGGAGAAGTCAAGTTGGTGAAAGATACAGAAGATGTGAGAAAGATTTGGATGTAAGTAAAGAAAGATAATGTTGATGACTATGTAGTGGATGCATCTATAATGGATGCACCTTCTACTTCTAGATGAATGACCCTCATGGTCATAGGGGGAGCTAGATTAGCTCTAGATCCCTGCATAGCTAGTATACTCATCCTTAGAGTATGCACCTTTGGTTATGATTGTTTGGATACTAGTTGATGTTGTACGCAAGATCGCACAATCTAATTGTTACTAGGAATGAAGATTGAATTCTCTGTTACATTTTTTGTTATGGTGGAAAGCATTAATTGCAAAAATTTGTTTTAATAGTCACCAAAGATCCATTATCCACACATTTTCATACTAAATCGAGCCTTTGGAGAGCACAAGAGATCAAACCAATTAGTGTTGGAAGATTTCAGTTGTTTTCATCGGCAGAAGGAAGTTAAGTTTGTTGCAAAACCCTTGTTTAGAAGTGACATTTTATAAAACCTTTGGAACCCTATTTGAGTATTGATCAAGTAAGTAATGGCCACTCTAGATGTGTTTGATTTTACTAAAAGGAAGAGATACATTTTCAAGAAGCATCCTTTTAAGTCATTCCTAGATGACCTAGAAGGGGCATTCTCTAGAACTCTAATGGGAGTTATGCACGTAGAAGATATACGTGCATACATATATTTCAAGAAGGAACCTGTAGGATTGGACAAGATTAGGTCACACTTAGAGTCAATGATGAAACTAGATATGACATTCATGAATGAGTCCGCACACCATGAAAATCACCTGATTATTGAGTATGAGATGGCATATGAGTTCTATGAGTCTAAATGGATCAAAATCCTACTAAGAAGAAATCATGATTACCTATTTTGGATAGGAGAAGTTCCCGTTTGCATCACTTCAAATCTCATTTATGAGATGACAAAACTATCCAAGATAGGTGCCATTCTTCCTAGTGGTAATGATGTCAGGAAACTAGTTGAGAAAGCTTGTAAGTCCTATAGTGATAAGCATGGCATGACCATTGAGCCAATTGAGGAGGACATAAATCTAATGGCTATGATTCTAGGTTATAAATTCCAGCATGAAAACAAAGTCAATAGTGTGTTCGCAAAAATAATTCTGGTAGCTATCAGAATTATAAGAGAAAATGGAGAGTTTAACCTATGTGAGATCCTGTGCACACAATTGTAAGACAACATCAGGGTCATCAATCATGATAAGAGAAAAGTGTTCAAATTTGGGTCACTTATCATTTACATGTACTTCTATATTACTGGTAAAGTGTTAGATCTTTATCTTAACAAGAGCCTACCTACATTACCACAAATTTCATTCAAGGAAACATTAGAGAGTACCTTGAAGAATTCCATGGACTTAGAAATAAAAACATTGAGAATCATAATGTAGAGAAGGTATAGGATACCTGAGAGTATATTGGAGAAGTATAAGGACAGTATATGTTTCATGGTGGAAACTGATATCACATGCATGGAAGCAATGGAGCCAAGGACTAAGTGGATTCATCCACTTGGTTATGAAGTAGAGGAAAACATTCTAGAAGCTTATGCACAAGTCCTCCTGTCAGTGCCTAAGGATCCCAATGAACCAAGATGGGGTACTTATGAAGAGAAGAGAAGACAAGTATACTTTTTCATGTACAATGCAGCAACAAAAAGGAAAGCATCCAAGATAACATTAGACATTTTAAAAATCCATGGTGTTACACAAGAAGACTTGGATAAAGCTAGGGAAGCCAAGATTGAAATGCAACTTGAGAGAACACCCTCATCTGAAGTGAAAATAGAGAAATATGATGATCCCAAGGAGAAGAAGAAAAAGATAGAAGAAAACACTCTTGCACCCATAGATATTATTGATCTACAGTCCACACCATCACCTGAGCAGAACAAGATGAGAAGGAGAAAGAAGAAGACCATCACAAGTCATCCATCATCAAGAAGCAAAGCAAGAAACACTCAAGCACCTCCTAATGTAGGATTCAGACTGAATCTTGAAGTATTGAGAATCAGGGTAGTAGATGAAGGAAGAATTGATCAAATTGCTAAGTTCTATGATAAATATCATGAGATAGATAAATCAGAGATCCATAGGATGATAATCAAACATATGATTAAGTTCAAGAAGTCAATCTTGGAGCTTAAGATATTTATTCATGATCAAGTATGGAATATACTTGACTCTTTGAAGAGACAAGCCATAGAAGAGGACATGAGAATCAAAGAAAAGACACTAGATGATAACCTCCTAGTGTGTTCAGCTGAAGAGAAAACATTATTGTTGGATTTGGTGAAGCCTCATCTAAGAACCAAGCTGAGAACTCTGTAGATTGTGAATAAGGACTATGGGCTGGTTGCGAAGGAGATAAAAAAATAATTTGAGAAGGTATTCTTGGATAGACACATGTATCCATCCTCTGCGCCTATAACACAAGCCCTCATTGAGAAAGAAAAGGAGTCAGAGATCCCTAATGCACCGATGACGGGTCCACAAGATTGTGTGCCCATAGTGATAGTTCCTACAAAAGAAATGGAAGAAAAAGAAGACACTATAGTGATTGATAATGTAGAAATATCCATGGTGGTATTAGATAAGGATCTAGATAAGTTTGAAGAAGAATTTGTGAGCACTGAGGAAGTAGAGATTCTATGTGCTGATGAATCTCCTAAGCAGCAAGAAGTGTAGATCAAAGACTTGACTAGATAGGAAGAAGAAAATAAAGATGAGCCTAAAGAAGAGCCCTTTATTGAATTACCAATGAAGGTAAAGATTGAAATCATGGACAGCACACTCATCACACCCAAGCCCTCAATTTCATTGTTGTCAAGTTTGACCCCTAGTATAACCAATTTAGATTCATGGGGAGAAGAGTATCTGATGAAAATAAGTGTGTTAGCAATGGAGAAAGAAAAGGAGAAACAAGTAACGAGGAATCCATTATTTTTTGAATTAGTAAGAATATTGAACAGCCTACTGCCTCAAGACAAGAAAGTAATAAAATTTCATTCAGTGGATAATATAAGAAGCATCCTATCAATTTTCAAAGTTAACTTCTCAAGTCTGGAAGAATCAACATCTAAAGTTGCGGAAGATAAATATCTTAAGAAGAGGCTAAATGAATTGATAGGTAATTTTGCACTTGGCCTCAATTCTCTTAAGGTTGGTCAAGCTATGTTAAAGGATATAGTAGCAAAAGGAAGGAGGATAATAGTTGATTGTATGAAAAAAGACAAACTCACTTCAGACCTTACCAAGAAGATTTAGGAAGTTGAATCTATGATGGCAGCTATAATTAAATTTGTGCTAGATCCCTCATAGGATATAAACATGTGGAACAATGTCTATCAAGGTCAAATAGATAAGATTGAAAAGATAGAGAAAGAGATTGCAAAAATAAGGGCTACGCAAACACAGTTGAGACATGCACTAGCGCCCTCTCTAGATGTGTTGAATAAGACCATCAAGGAGATAGATGCCACTATTGTGACATATGATCAAGGTCTGTGTATATATTTGGAGAAGATGGAGAAGCTAACCTATGCATTATGCACCCATCTACATATAGTACATGCACTCAAGACATTTTGGCAGCAAGAGATCCAAAACCTTAAGATTGCATACCTGGATGTACAATCTATGTAAGTACTTGATGATTCACACCTTTTTCATTAATGTCAAAGGGGGAGAAGAGTAATATGGAGTAGTATAAGGACAAAGTAATATGGAGTAGTAGAATGGAGATATAAGATAGAGTATATGATAAGAATATATGTTAGAAAGCTTTTTGGAAAGATGTAGTTTAGCAACTTCGCCATATTCCTTTGTTGACATTAATGACAAAGTGGGAGATTATTAGCAAGTTGACTATACTAGTGTATATGACTAATTTTATTTTTTTCATTAGGGCAACAAATTCATATGAAGTTTTGGTGTCAGTGCAATAACTTAGAAGATCAGAATTTGGCTAAGTATGGAAGATAGAGCAGTCAGTGAAGTACCTAATGAATAGAGCATCAGTGCACATGTGTATGAGTGAGTTTTGGTATGTTCCCTTGAAGATAATCTTTTGAGTATGTAATCATGCTAAGTCTAAGAATGCATGATTAGATGAGTTAGTATGAAGAAGTTATAGCGAGTTGAAGTGACATAGTCAGTGAGCGACATAATAGAATAGAGCATGCAGCCCATAGGAAAGATTTTGATTAGCGAGTATTATTTATTTTTTTTAAGGCTATGTGCCTATTGTAAATGTGTTGTAAAAATGTTAATATCAATGTATGTAAACACACTTGAGCCAATTCATTTGGAAGCATTGTATGTAATAGGTTATAGGCTGACTTAGTAAATAGTTTTGGTTGTGCCTATATATAAGACATGTGCTTTTGTATTAGATCATGAGATGGATATAGAAGATGTAATAGAAGAGAAGAACTATGTGTTAAGAGAATTAAGAATGTTATAGAGCTTTACAAGAGGTTAAATCATCAGCACACAAAAAGAACTGATCAGACAAGCAGTGTCATAGCAGCAATTCACCCTTGCAGATATAGTGTGTATCTGATATCCAGGAGGTTGTAGCCTTCTCTATTGAGCAGTGAGCTTTGGTAGTGAGCCTTCCACCCCTAAAAAATTTTGTTACTTCAAGATACCTAAGAGGATCTGACCTTTAACCAGATCATTGTACTAAAGCATTGTAATGACTACTCCTAACAGGGAAAAGGAACATTATCAGGTTCATAATACACAAGTATAATTATTAGTGGGTATTAATTCCCATTGGGGTTTTTCCTTTGGCCAAGGTTTCCCCGTAAACATATATGGTGTTATGTGTTATGGTTGTTTACTTGACTTGCTTTAATATTCAGTTCAGGAATTGATTAATTGGGTTAAGTTTCAAGAAGCAAAAAACATTAATAATATAGAACACTGATTCACCCTGCCCCCCTTCTCAGTGTTCCCATTCCTAATAGTTTATGACTGCATTATTGTCAAAAAGGGAGTTGAATATAGAAAATTTAGAAGAACAAAAGAGGGAGATGATTCAGAAAGAATATTTCAGAAGTATGAAGATAATTTACATAAGAACATTATGGAGATGAATATAGTAATGAGGTTGATAGCATCAGAATAAAAAGTGAGAAAGACTACAAATGAAAGATTATAAAAGAGAAGTTACGACTTAGAGGGAATACAAAATATAAATGATAGTGAAGTATACCATCATCAATTGAACACTGAATTTTTTAGTGTTTTCATCAATGCAAAAGAGGGAGATTGTTATCATAACTAATAGTAATGTTGATGATTAAGACTAACCAATTTCATAGGTATACATGATGATAGTAGAATTATTAGATTTTTTATAATCTTGTCATTCACTTCAAGCAATTGATTTCTGATTTATATTATGTTTCCATATCATTTGTTAAATGACATAAGATGGATGACATTAAGAAGAAGAGGAAATGAGAAGTTGAGAAGTTCTAGAGCTTAAATAGGCTACTGATATAGATTGTACAATGATTTGATTATGTTTGTATGATTGTTTTCTACCTAACATATGATTATTTTAAGTCGGTAAAGTATGGTATTGAAGCTTTGTAAGATAATTTTTTATGGCTACCAAGATGGAAAAGTCACTCACTAAGGTAAGAAGAAAATGTTGGTCACTCGATAAAGCAAAAAGGTTTAGGCACCGAGACATGTAACCAAAATTCTAAGTGAAGAACACCAAACAAGGAAAAGGTATTAAATATGAATGTAATTGAAATTTAATGATTAGCTATGATGAGTTGGATGATCATGATGTTGAGGAGAGCTAGTTAAGAGATCTACGATCAAGAAAATTCAAGATGGAGATATATCGTTAGATCTAAGCAAAAAAAGGAAGTGGAATGAGTCACAAGAAAAGTTCAAGTTCCTAGGTGAAAAGAAAACATGTTACTGAGATCCAAAACTAATGAATAATGACATGAACTATCAAGATTGAATAAAGTAAACATAATGAAGGAGATTAAGGAGATTAAAGATGTCTATATAAAGGATGATCTTATATAGACAAATAGCTAGAAAACTAAATAGATGAAGGGTTACCAATTATTCTAGTGAAG